>OX438663.1:1230000-1830000 GCA_949316385.1 Globia sparganii | reverse complement strand
CAAGATAAAACAGAAATAAGGCTAAGCCAAACTGAAGTAAAGGCGAGGGCGGGCGATGCAATGCGACGGGGTGGGAAGTCGCGGACAGAAACTAATTAATTCAATATTTCAACAGAATATCCACACTAAGCCAGCGCCCCGCGTATTCCGTGAGTTCGGATAGAGATCTATCTGAGCCCGTTTGCTCAAGCTCGTCCCGCGAACATTTTATTACAATTCACATTAGCTATTCTGTGAGGCACTACTTAACTATTTATGTACGCTGGTGTGTTTATAAATATGTCGGTGCACAATCATGAATGGACCATTTGCTGCACAAGGTAATACTCGTGCAATAATAAGAATAACCTGTACATTGCAATTTTAATGCGTATCTTAATGTTTTAGCTGCCTAGTGTTGGTAGGATTATTTTAGATTAGGGCAGTAATTGCAGAAAGAACACCTAGCAAAGTATCTTATAAAATACATAATAATAATAGTAGGTACATTTCAAGGCTCTCGTTAGGCGGTTGAATCAAGGGCCTGATTCAGGAGGCAGTACTCCTCGATGCGGCTCGCGTTTTGAGGAGGTTCCTGTCTCTGGAACCCTAACCACCGGTAGCTTGGACCCTGCTTCCAATACCGGCGGAACACTACTTTTTATATTTAAAATATGTATTTAATAAGTATGATAATAAATAAACTAAAAAATAGTAGGTACATTTCTACAAAAGAAAACAGATTTTATCCAGATTTTTGCCCCCTCAGGTTTCAGTGAACCTTCTCTCGCTAGACAAAATGTCTAATGACGATACAAAAATTTTACTCTGAAGAACTTGAGAACTAAGAGAGGTATAGGTACTCACACCATGATCCTTGAGAGGCCTTATTTTTATTTATATACCAACTGTTATTGTACATTATGGATTGCAATAAACAATTTGAGATTTATAGAAATCAATCTATGTCGAGCAGAAGAAATCACAAAAAAAAACGCTAAGCGAAAACGAAGTAATAGCGCGGGTAGGCGATGCGATGCACGACAATAAATTTCACGCACAAGAAGTCGCGGGCACAAGCTAGTTATCTAATATAAACAGAATCCAAACAAAACCACCATAAGTTACATATCTGAATAAGATTCTATATCTCAGTAAAACATACCATCTGTGACCTCAATCAAATTCCAAAAAAACAAAGGCTTACTTTATTACAATCTCTCAACACATTGACACATCTATTATTCTTGACATTAGACTTATTTTTCTAAATCAAAGATAGGCCTACACCTAGTATAATAAGATCTCTGTCTTCAAACAAAAATGTACCGAAGGACCAGATTTTAGGAAAGTGTGGGAGGTCAAGGTATTTTGGTCTTTGTACATTTTTGATATCCCAAATCATAGTTTTAAATTGCTTGCTATTAAGTGTGATAAGAGATATAGAGTTTAATGGATCGTGGTCTATCGATCCGTGTGAACTTTGTGGTTTATGTTTATTTTTTGTGACAGGTAAGCTCGAGAAATATTAGTGTCACTTACGTGAAGCTTTATAGCTTTTGGAGTAAGTTTTTAAAAGGAAAGAGTTTTACTTTCTAATGTGGCTTATTTCTTGCTTCACCAAATCAGCGAATCGATGTCGGAAGCTGAACAGCAATGGATAACGAGTGAAAAAGGATATCGTCATAATCTATATAATTATATACTTCTAAACAATTAAAATAAAATTGAAATGTCTGTTTGTGATGTCAAAATAACAGTCTCGGCATTTAAGGATGGTGACCCATCCACGGACCAACTGTGGCAAGTGTAGCTTAACCTGATTGATCGACCTGTGTGGCTGTTATTACTTAGCCACGAGCCCCTTCATAAATGCACATATTAAACGATAGGTACCTACTTAAACAAAATATTTTTTTTATTTTGTCTGTCTGTCTGTTTGTTTGTTCCGGCCAATCTCCTAAAGGGCTATACCGATTTTGACGTGACTTTCACAGATATCTGACCAAGGGGTCACATATAGGGGTAACATAGGCTTTGTATCATGTTTCCGTGGGATTATTTTTGACATCCACGCGGAAGAAGTCGTGAGCAGAAGCTAGTCACTAATATTATTGGGCTGTCTGGTGTAATCGCAGTTTACAATCGTTACCATACATTGGTAGCATTAAATCTTTTGAATTAATTTCTAAATTGCCTCACCAAACAAAAACCACAGACGAAGAACTACTAACACCGCTAAGTTATAAACTCAAATTCATTTGTATTATCTATTCTCACAGACAAATCATGAAAACGGTTTTGTGGAGCATTGTTTATTTATAAAACTGCTGTAAACTTTTATAAATAACGAAACGTAACATAATTTAATATCTGAAGGTTTATTTTCTCTCTAAGTCCGTCAACGAAGAAACGGCGCATCCGAAATTCGAAGGCATGTCCGAAATTTGAAACTATTTGATCCGTCAAAACAATTTTTTTCCGGGCGGGTAAAAACACATCGGGATTAAGGACAACTGTCAAATCGTGTTGTCATTAATTCTCAGTTCGGGCTGTGAACTAATAAAAACTGGAAACGCCCGTAACTTCAGCCAAAACTAAGGACTTCTTTTACCGACCACCTTTTAGTAGTCGCGTCAGTAGAAAAATCTAGAGACACGGAGCTATTCTAGAATCTTGATATGCTTGTTCATCAAAACAATTCAAGCCAACATCCTTAAGAATGACGTAACCTCATGATATTTATCACACAAATGTCTCCCACAGTGGATGCGCATTGGTGGAATAACTACCTCGTAATACTGCGCACGATCTGATTGCGGCCAAGTTTAACGTAATCAAACTGTTACTAGAAGACGTATTCTGATTGAGTTTAGGAATTTGGGATGATTTGATTAGCTGAACGCGGACAAAGCGGTAATTTATTCAGCCTAGGCTGAGAATCAGCACTTTTTGAACGTCAAAACTATTGAAGACAGTTTCTCGAAACGCTCGCCCTTCAGCACTTCTTAGTGCATTCGCTGGGAAGAAGAAATGGCGCAACAAACTCCCCAGCAGCACAGCTGTCTGTTCAGTTTATTTTGTAATAGAACTAGTATCTTGGATATTTTGGGCGGAGTAATTAAGCGACGAAGCTACTCCAACTGCGATCTATTAGTTTGGCTAGCATCTAGCAAGAAGTAATGTTTCAACATGATAACGGTTTTTTTTTTTATAATCTTGAACAAACTCACAAATTAGAACGAACAAGAAATGCAGGAGAAGGGAGATCATTGAGTGACCATCCAAAACCATTATGTATTTGCTTTTAATCTGTAACACACTGTTAACCAATGTTTGCTACTCTTTTGTATAAGGCAACAACAATTCTTTGGTAATGGTAATTTATAGCAGACTAGCTGCGCCCCGCGGTTTCACCCGCGTAAGTTTTGATCCCGTGGGAATATCGAGATAAAAAGTATCTTATGTGTTATTCTGATGTATAAACTATATTACTGTAAAGTTTCATCAAAATCCGTGCTGTAGTTTTTGAGTGAAAGAGTAATAAACATCCATCCATCCATCCTCACAAACTTTCGCACTTATAATATTAGTAGGAAGGATTACTAGCTGCGCCCCGCGGTTTCACCCGCGTAAGTTTCGATCCCGTGGGAATACGGGATAAAAAGTATCATATGTGTTATTCTGATGTGTAAGCTATATTACTGTAAAGTTTCATCAAAATCCGTGCAGTAGTTTTTGCGTGAAAGAGTAACAAACATCCATCCATCCATCCTCACAAACTTTCGCATTTATAATATTAGTAGGATTATAGTAGGATAGGATAGTAGGAAGTAGGAAGTAGGATTATAGTAGGAAGTAGGATAGTAGGATTGTTTGTGTTTTTTGGTCTTTTATTTTCCCTCCTGCATTTAAAATGATTCATCATAGACGTATTATACAAGCATTTTAGAGCAGACTATTTTAGGTGGTTCAAATAATTAGTTAGCGTCAGAATAACACCTAGTCTAGATAAGGCATGGCGCACAGTTTGCGTCGGGCGCACGCCCACGCCACAAGATTCATTGTTACCTTTATATTCGGTTACACTTTGGGAATTATTAAGTGTGTCATCACGCTTGTGTTTCAAAGGGCGATACCCTAAGGTTAGATTCTAAGACAGTAAATGAAGAAACTAATTTTTACGTGATATAATATAAAACATATTTAGGTAAATTAGAAGATTTTTGAAAGGATCTTTTGGACTGTTGAGGAATATTCAGATAATAAGCATTCGATTCTCAAAAATACAATCATTATATAAGTATTCGTACAAGCTTAATGAAAGTACCTACCTGCTTAGGTAAACCAATCAACAATTGTAGCTATGTCACACTATTTCACACTCGTGCGTTGTGGGCTACAAAAAGCTAATTAGATAAAATATAGACACATTTTTAATCTACTGTATGTTATTTCCAAATATGCAAAATGTATGTCAGAATCAAGAAGTCAAGCAAACAAACGACGATGCGAAGAAAATTAAATTCTTCCTAACTTCACCATTTATTTTCTGTTTTCAGTTAACCCCATCCTGTAAAATCAACAAACCCTTACATTGCAACATCGCCAACCAATAAAACCTTATCTCTTACGAATCAGAAGCTATTAATGTTCCTAATTGTAATTATAAACACTACCAAATCGTAGGTTAAAGGTTCCCACACCTCGATTAGCAGAAACCAATAGTAGCTAATAATATAATATCGTTTCATGTCTGTGCGTGGGTGTCAACCGAATGTAATGTAGTTCAGGGTTAATATTGTTACTACTTGTGACTCATTTGTCTGCCGTTGTGGATTATACATAGCTGATTTCTGAAACTTACCAATTGGTATTACTTCAAAATAAGGCGCAGTTTTAAAAAGAAAACTTTATTATACCATTTTTTCGCCACCGTCACATACAGAATGACAAGCCAAATTGTGTCCAGCTGTCCAGCATAGTAGGATTACTAACTAAATAATGAATCTACCCAAATTATGTCTGGAATTTAGAAGAGACTGTAACCTCTGAGTTTGTTTCGGCCTTTCTTCTCAGAGTGTCTTGTATAGGCTCTTAGCATTATGCTGAGCGATGGCCGTTTTGCGTAGATGTGACACATGTTTTCTACCAAATTGTTATTTTGTTTTTTTTTCTTTGCTAGTGTTTATTTTTTTTATATATTTGCCGCAAATAAACGTATTTTCTTTCTTTCTTTCTTTCTTAGAGTAGTCAGATTCGGATAGTGGCCGCCGAAGGGGACAGACGTGTCGTGTCTTGACCCGCCTTTGTTTTTACTTAATGCAATGTGCACAACACGTGGCTGACTCTGAGCTTGAAACTCGAACGGGGTTTCGCTTGCTGTGTTTTTGTGGGTGCAAATTAAAACACCTTAAAACGGTGGTAAAGTGGCATACGTGTGTACCTGATATACAAGCCTGAGGTCTAGGCCTTCCGACCGAGAATATCGACGACGTGGATTTGGTGAGATCTTTCCATTATATATTTCAGGGACCTCCGATAGAGGCTTGGAGGCTGTATAAAACTGCGTTTTGCGTTGTTAATTTGGACTTTTGACGCCACGCGTGAATTTAACATCATTGTAAGCTATAAATAGGCTTTAAGGAAATGTCTTCATATTATATTTAGGAGCGAAGGACAAAATAATACACTCTATTATTTTAACCTGAAAAACGGTATCGCTCTAGAATTAGTACTTCAAGCTTTTCTTAATTTAACATTGTACTAAATTATCAAAACTGCCTTGAACAAGCTACCATTTCCTAGCTTGTAAAATTTGTAAACCGCGCGCAAAATTGGACCGAAAGGGTAAAAAAAAAAAGGTTAAGGAACAAAAAATAGCGAAGCTCATAAATTTCAAGCGTTAAGCTCCCCTGTCAGCTATAGTGGTTCACAAACCCAAAGCTACACAACACATGTGTGCAGAGCAGGTCTTGTAATACCATAAAAACAAAAAGTTTTTTCTTTTAAAATGGGCACAATTGTGCGTATGACAAAAGACGGAAACTGCCTATTCAGGGCCATAGCACATCAAATAAATAATGTAATGGGTTTAACTTTCGACCACGTGTCTGTCCGTCAGGATCTTGCTTCATATGTTTTAGAGCATCGAGATGACGAAAGAATTCGCTTAGCCCTTCTAAATAATGTACAAGAAATTCTTCCTAACAGCATTCTCTCCCAGGAACAAAGAATAACAAAATACATAACACAGCAGTTTAACAAGACGTTCTGGGGAGGAGAGGATATCTTAATCGCCGCAGCCGAGTTCTATCTTGTAAATTTGCACGTGCACACGGATACAAGACACAACCTAGTGTATTCACCTACCGGCGAACCAGTACCCGGCAACATACACATCCTCTACAAGGACCAGCACTACGATAGCTGGGTCATGACCGACGACAAACACTATAACAGCAACCCGATAGATATAATGAAAAAATCGAACAATGTCACAACAACAATATATAATAAGCCTTTAATTAACCAGTACAACACACGTGAAGAGAAAGGTCAACTCACGAAATCCCAGTCTCAAACGAACAGCCCTCAATTAGCTAGCTCATTAACACAATATGAAGAACAAACACCAATGTGTACACCGTTATAAGAAGTAGTCGCAGATGTCACTGGGTTCACAATACTTAGAAACCAACCGTCTACCTCAATAAAGTACACTTGCCTAGACTTGCGTATTGCAACTTGGAACGTCCGCGGGGCCTCAAAACCGACCAAAAAAGATAAAATTGACGCTGAACTTTCAGTTAGGGGCATTCATGTAGCCTGCTTACAAGAAACAGGTATGAACTCAGGAGCATACAACTCTACACACTACGAATGGCACCTCTATGGAACCTCAGGTAAAACACATCGGGGACTTGCAATTCTAATCAGAAAAGATGCTCAAATTGAATTAGTTAACAGAAAAAAGGATACAGACGCGATGTCAGCTACTCTTCAAGTTAACAGGGAAAATGACAAGCCTGCTCATCTGTATATAATCAATTCTCACATAAACTGTTGTACATCTATAGCAAACAGATCCTTCACAGGCGTATTAAACTTGATCAGACAAAAACCAAAGAAATGTACT
The DNA here is from genome assembly GCA_949316385.1 of Globia sparganii. Lineage (NCBI taxonomy): Eukaryota > Metazoa > Arthropoda > Insecta > Lepidoptera > Noctuidae > Globia > Globia sparganii. Next base: position 1,822,883 of record OX438663.1, on the reverse strand, counting down.
TTAATAATTCTTGGCGACTTTAACGCTCATATTGATCGACATGATACACAAAGTTTCCAACGCAAAGGGCTGATCCAACAAAACCTACACCATGACTTATCTAACTACAACGGGGAAATGTTAATGGATATAGCCAACAGGGAAAAACTGCAAATAGAAACGACAAAAGCGAGATCATCGTGCAGGGTAACGTGGTCAAAGGGCACTCAGAAATCCCAACTGGATCACATTATAACGCCACATGCATCAGAAAAACTTTTTGATTTTATTAAAGGCGAATGGGCCGCTAGGGGCACATCCGACCATAAAATAATCTGGGGTCTAATAAGAACAAATCGAATTTCAAACAAGAAAGAAAGCACCAAACACATTATTACACAAAGACAACAGCAAGCCGCGAAGGAAACAACAATTGTGGCCAAGGATTTTAACTATAAACAATGCTATTATGCCGCTCTCAATAGTAAATTCACAAAAACAAAATACCAAGATTGCATAACAAAAAAACTAAAAGATAAAGGGATCAACTCAACGGACAAACTCATCGAAATACCCTGGAATACCATAACGGAAGTATTAAAATCGGCTGCTCAGGAAACTCTTATTTTTCAGCCAGTTCTCTCCAGAGATCATCGACTAGCTCTTGCTAACCTACAAAAGGCTAAATTCCTACAAAGCAGGCAACGAGATAATCCAAATAGGCACAACCGAGTAAAAGAATGTCAGGCAACACTTCAAAAGGTTAAATATCAGGAAGAGCAAAAAGCATGCAGGGCCTGCCTCAATGGATTGGGGAAAAAACACCCTGCAAAACGCATGCAGATGCTATACTTTTTTTACAGCAGGAACAAACTTCAAACAAAACGTCGAAAAAGATCTACTTATATACCAATGACCAAATGGGAGCAAATTTTAAAAAAATCCGAGGGCCATCTTATACCAACAGTTAATATAAAAAAGCCGATAACCGAAGTACAGGGTGAGGGACCCATTACGGACGACGTAATGGCAATCATTAATAAAATGCGGAACGGGACAGCCCCCGGAACGGACCAAGTGGTAATCGAATTGTACAAAGCAATGCCCCAAATATTACAAGAAGCCGTCACCAAACACATGAACAAAGCCTGGACACTGAACGAAGCACCTGACGCATGGTTGGAGACCGTACAGGTACCAATTCCAAAAAACAATAGCCCTAAAAATGAGAATGAATATCGCCGCATATCGGTTTGCAATACGGGTTACAGAATTTACGCTTCCTACGTATTAAAAAAACTAGATGAGATAATAACGGAATTGGGCAACTACCAAGCGGCCTTTTTAAACAATAGATCAACAGACGACCATATATTCACGCTTAAAAGGGTCTTAGACGAAGAATGGCGTGCAGGTAAAAGAATTTATGTACTCGCCCTCGACATTGAAAAGGCATTTGACAACGTCGACCTCAATGCACTAAGAGATATCTTATTACAACGAACCAACAAATCGCTAACCAACAGGATAATCAAGGTATGCATGAATGAACGAACATGCATCAAATGGTGTGGCCAGCAAAGCAGTTGGATTATTAAAGGAAAGGGAGTCAAACAAGGTTGCCCTCTATCCCCTCGCCTGTTTACACTGGTCATCGACGAAGTCCTTAGAACCCTCGACGAAGAAACACAATTAATAAAACTTGACCAGGATCGCGAAATCTCACTCCCTCTAGTATTATCATTTGCGGATGACCTTATCTTTATTACAGATGACCTAGAAGGATTAGAAGGTATCATATACCATATTAAACCCCTACTAAACAGTGTAGGCCTCCAAATAAACGAAACAAAAACAAAAATACTAATTAGGGACCCCAAAGCTACACAGATAACGACCCACGTGACCCTTAATGGAATAATTAAACCAACATGTGAAGAAGTTAAATACCTAGGTACATACATAACATCTACATTAAGTAGAAAAAGCACTATAAAAAAACGTTGCGAACAGGCCATGAAAAACGCCAAATCGTTACTACCATTCATAAATAATTCAAATATGGACTGGAAATTAGCCAGACTCATGTATCGAATGGTGATCGTACCGTGCATGATACACGGTTTGAAAGTTTCGGCACTTACTAAAGCTAACAGATCAAGACTCAGAAAATATGAGCGAGTTATCATGAGGGACTTGATTAACCACTCTAGAAATAAACCAAGACAAAAGAAAATGCATGAAATATTAGACGGAAAAACAGTAACCAAACGCATCAAGAACCATAGGATGTGCTACCTCGCACATGTCTACAAACCACACCTGCTACATGCAGCAATGCAATACAAAGCCAAATCCAAGAAGGTCGGCCGACCTATTTACACATGGAACGACAATTTAAAACAGGACATGAAGTACTTCGACAAGGGAATCAATTACTGGATGGATACAGCGGAAGACAAAAGTAAGATCAAGATCGCTGCTAGTGAGATTTACAATAAACCGGAAACGGATAGTAGCGAAACTTCCGAAGATGACATCGATAACAGCAACATCTAACACAATACAACAGAACAATGACATACAAAAGAACCGAGAAAGCAGTAACACTCCGCCAAAAGACTCGCCGATGAAGCTCGACCTGAACCAGCCTGGCGGCAAGGTCGTTAGAAGATGCCCATCCATAGATAATAATTACCCATCTCTCCACTAGTCCAATGCTTGCTCTAGGATGCATATCCGGTAGGCTCTTAAATCCTTCCCTATCCTACGGGCACGTCCTCCTTACCAATTACCGCGCCCCCCGGTCTATTCCTTGATATGCAATGGCCGCTGTAGCACCATGATCATGAGGCTACAGAAGCTAGTGCGAATCTTGGGGTTCATTCGATTAATCGAGTCTGGTTTAACCACGCTGGGATCGGTGCAATTCATTCATTCATTCATCATTTCTTTCTTTCTTAGAGTAGTCAGATAGGAAACGCCGATCTCATCCAGTTAAAAAAAATACGATTGACGCGTAAAAGTGTTTGTACAAACCTACTTACAGAAATAAAATCATTTATCATTAAAAGTAAAACTAAAATACGAAAATCGTAGTATACTGAACCCATCACAAATACCTAAGTGGCCAGCCAAAAATTTGCCACTTATTTCCGACAGTAGCGGTCAAAGGATTCTAAAACGTTTTCAGCAGAAAGCCAGAAATATTTGAAATTGGTAAAAGACAAGCTCTTAAATAAATGTTGCAGATCCCTGCCAATCTAGAAAAGAAAGAAAATTTGTTTATTCTGCTGAAACAAAACGCACATCTATACTTATAATAAATCTGTAGAGAGGTCAATTCTGTACATGAAATATATTTCCAAAATAACTATCAGCGGTTGATTAGTGATCGATACTGACGCCAAAAATGCAATCAGTAAAATTTTTGTCTGTCTGTCTGTCTGTCTGTCTGTCTGTATGTTCGTTATAGTAAATCTGTAGAGAGGTCAATTTTGTACATGAAATATATTTCCAAAATAACTATCAGCGGGTGATTAGTGATCGTTACTGACGCCAAAAATGCAATCAGTAAAATTTTTGTCTGTCTGTCTGTCTGTCTGTCTTTCTGTATGTTCGTTATAGAAACAAAAACCACTCGACGGATTTCAACGAAACTTGGTACAATTGTTCTTCATACTCCTAGGCAGGTTATAGTATACTTTTCATCACGCTACGATCAATAGGAGCAGAGCAGTGAAGGGGAATGTTGGGAAAACAGGATTTCTTTTTAGGTGAAGTAGTAATAGGTTAGTAGTAGTTAGTAGTAGGTAAGTTTTGGTTAATTTATGTTCAGTTTTTTTAAAATATTAAGTAGGTAAAAGCGTAGGTACTTTTATTAATTATAGGTATAGGTATTATTAATTATAGTAGTTATAGGTATTTAGTTTGAAGTGAAGTAGGTTTTATTATATATTATTTTATATATTAGACATAGTTATATATTTTTAGTTATTCAAGCCCCAAGCGGACGCCGGCGTCCGCCCGCTATTGTCTTGAAAAACGCGTTGAATGAGAAATACGCGTTCTCAAGAATCGGCAGAAGAAAGAGCACATCGGTTAAACTCTATGAGAGTTAGTGCCTCAATTTCCGGAAGTCATTATTCCACGCGGACGAAGTCGCTGGCAAAAGCTAGTTACAAATAAAAATACAACGTAGTCAAAAGCCTCGTACTCAAGCATATAAAAAGTTGACAATTTTGTCCATTGCTTGATGTCAGGGCCAGGGGCCAAAGACAACACACATTAATTGACATTGACAATATAAATTAAATCATGATGCGCCCGCGACACTGGCAGATAACCACAAAACAACAACAATCAAACAAAATACCTAAACCTATTCTGTTAAAAGATCACCGTGAGAACTTAGATGAAGTGAGCTGCCAATAGTATCAATCTCTAGCAATAACTGGAATGTCAGCTCACTATACCGTTTTGATGGTGAGGTTTTTACAGAATAGGACTATTTGTTTTGTTATTATTTTGCGTCGAAACGAGGAACGTATTTACTATAAAAGAATAAAACTTCATACGCTTAGCATATCCTGCTTATGCGTATGAAGTTTTATTCTCAAAGGTCTAAAAAATTAGTTAAGAAAAAACATTTTCGAAAAACAGTGTTACAACCAAATGAGATCGATTTTAATTTTTCCGTAGAAACAGAGATTTCCAGTTATCTTTTTTTAAATAAGACATTTCGAAAATGGTCTTTAAAAACTTTATACACCTTTGTATCAGCAGGATATGCGAATGAAGTTTCATTAAAATTGGTTCATTCATTTCGAAAAACAAGGGCTTGAAAGTTTGTATGAAATAACGTACGTCGTAAATGCATTTTCAACATTATCGCTAAAGCATTAAGTTCAAGGTTGATTGGGAAAATGTGACAGTTTCGGATAGCTTGATGTGCTGACGTCTGTACCTATCTACTTGCATCGTTACTCGTAAACACAAACCATAATTATCTACCTCCAATCTACCTATAAATCCAGATTTTTACACCCAGTTAGCAGCACATGAAACAGTCGTAGAATTAATTCGTGATCTATGCGTTACAATGAGTCATGCGCGCGCGCACTCGATCTCACGGTATTCACGTCGACATGACATAATAATAGTAATGTTGCTTATCAAATATGATTGATTTTGTGTTGGTTGGTCCTTCTTTAAGGTTGGCGTGATCATTTGATTGTAACGTCACGATTATTTGGAGTGGGATGATTTGAACTTGAAGTAATGGGAGCATGTTGATTTGATAGTAATTAATGTAATTATATTTTTAATTTGTTGTTACTTTTAGTTAGGATGCTTTATTATTTAATGTGTATAATTATTTGGTTAAGTGCAATAAAGATTATTAATGTTAAATTTTCGATTAACATGAAGGGGATATCATAATAAATGGCATTTCAACGAGCCACGTAACGTCTCTGTTTGTGACAAACGGCCCTCCATTGACTGAGTTCATTAATTCATGATCCAAAAGCTTTACGCACTTGCCTCAAAGAAATTACACAACGCATTTAATTACACACACCTACAAAACAATAAAAAAGAAATCAACGCAAGGCCGTCCTCGCAAAAACAATGCACAAATCAAAAGTTTTCCACCCACCATTTCTCATTAGCACTAAATAGTACAACCTTGTACTTCCCATATCTGTACCTTTTGTACAGCAGATTGGAAAGTAATTACTGCCTGCAAGACCCACACTTGACTAGTTTCACACCCACGTGAAATCAAAAGTCTAACTTGAAGATGTGTAAGTACCTTTTGAGTGCTCTTTATAATGTGGGGTTGGAAGGTAGTGAGGGGCGAGTGTCGATAGACGATTATCTAATATTTTTTAATTAACTTAGTACTATAGATAGTGCAATCCACGAAGACGCGCCCCACTCTTTATCCTAATGCTTACAGCAGAAGTGTGCAACATTCCGCTAGTGTTTTAGTTTTGTAAATACACACGAATTATTATTAGTGGGTAATTAGAGTGTATCGAAAGAACTAAAACACTAATAGAATGAACTAGCGATAAACACTAACGATTCGGAAGAAGAGTGGCGCGCAACTTCGTGGATTGCACTATCTATATATGTATATATAGTTATATTATACCTCTTAAGTAAGTCGTAATGTCTTGAGAGAATGGGAAAGGCAGAGAAACATTTGCCAGGAAAATAAATTACCATTCTTTTAGGTTTGATTTAATGTCACAGCGCTTATTTTAAACGTACAATCAAAACTTCATGTAAGAAAAACACGGAAGTGATATTCAAATCTGATTTAAATTACGTATTCATCTTCAATCAGCAAAAAACTTCTCAAAAGAAAATTTATATTTCTTGGGAACTCTACTACGTTTGAAACTACTTTTCGCTAGCGAATATCGACAACGAACCCGCTTACAACACAAAAATCATGCTCTTGCGCACTGACAAGCGCGTCCGACGAGCATTTTGTTATTGGATTAAACTATTACCACATTAATATTACGCCTTCACCCATACTTACAATCCTTATCACAACCATGTAAGGACTATATTTCATTTTTAGAAGTGTATGTAAGAGTTGGTTTCAAAGTATTCTAGGTACAATAGAAATAATTAATCTCGAGTTAAGCGAACGAAGGTCGTATCTTTAGTAATCGTTTAATTGGTACAGATGCTGAATTGGAGTTTTATATAGCGGAAGAGTGGGCGGTGTTAGGCAAGTTGAAGTTTCAAACAAAAAAGCCTGAGTAAGGTTGTTTAATAAGAAGACATATTAGGAAAACCTTGTACTATCAAGTGTTTTAGATTATATAGAGACAATTCTAATCTTCCAACTCTTTTAGTGGTTGTAATGGAAATCATATCTCTTGTTTTTGATTTTGATTTTGTAAATGTGAGGACTTTGTAGGCCCTGTAGATTTTAGACCATTTTTTATTTTATCAAGTACCTGGTACTTGTTGACAGGCCTACGCTGTCCTCGCATACCTACTGTAATTAGAAAACATTGTAAAAGCCAATTATTTTTAAAAGAGTAACCGTGGAGTTTCTTGCCGGTTCTTCTCCATAGGAAACGACCAATTGGAACCGTGCACCTAGCTTCTGACGTTTCATAAGTGCCCTTGTAGGTTTATGTGAAATAAAATATTTTGATTTTGATTTTTTACTGAAAGTAGCTGAAAAGTTCAGCTATATGTGGTAAGACTGAGAGGTCACACTAAAGTAGAAGTAACCAGAATCAATAGTTGTTGCATTTTATAGGACCTAAACGCAAGTTTTAGAAGCAATAAAAGTATATGATCGACTACAGTAAACATCATTCATCATTCTCCTCCCCTTATCCCAATTTATTTGGGGTCGTCGCAACATGTATTTTTCTTCTATACTTCTCTATTTATCGTCATCTCAGTAGTCAGCCCCTTTATAACCATATCATCATTCACACATTCCATCCAACGTTTCTTTGGTCTTCCCCTACTCTACAGCCATCGACATCCATACTCAAAACTCTCCTCACGACATTTTCCTCATTTCTCCGTAACACATGCTCATACCATGACAACCGATTTCCACGCAGCTTTTCAGTTACCGGGGCCACTTTCAAACTTCCTCCTATGTACTCATTTGTTATTCTATCCATTCGTGTAACACCACACATCCCTCTTAGCATTCTCATCTCAGCTGCATGCAATTGCCTTTCATTCATCCCTTTTGTGGCCCAACATTCTGATCCATACAATACAGCAGGTCTGATCATGGTTTAATATATTTTTCCATTAAGTTTAAGGGGAATGCGGGAGTCGCAGATTGTTCCCGTGACATTTCATCCATCCAGTGTTAATTCTGTGCTTAACCGTCCGATCTACTTATATGATCGACTACAGTAAACAAAATTAGAAAAATATATGATATTCTTCAGGATATATGCTAGTTAGATAGTGTGTTGAAAACATAATACAACTAATTTGATACGATAGAAAAAAATCATAAAGATATCTTTAAAAACATTTCACAACAAAAACCAAACTAATATACATACAATCATTCTGATTTTTTGTGAGATTATTCTACAAGCAACATACTAAAACACTAGTGTTTTAATTTTTTAGTCCAAACAATAGATTTTTTGTATACAGATTATTGCTCCATATTTTCCAATAAAATACCAGCGTTGTGTCATCGCGCTTCTCTTTCCTTTCTATGCAGTTCGACAGTGACCGCGCTTTAGGTCGTGAAGTCCCCTTACAGCCTCATTCTCCTGACATAATCATTATGTGAGATACTTTTTACTACACAGGAAAGAGAGAAAAGTATGTGTTAACAACATATTATAATCTGTGGTCGAGCGGGGCCGCTGAGGGAGGTTGGCAACACTGCCGGAAAGGGGGATCTTCTTGTCCGTGCGGGCCGCCGCCATTATGATTTCTGCGAACTTTCAACACCACATTATTACTGATTTTAATTGTAATCCTTTTATAAATTATATATTAAACAAATTTCAACATACATCGCATCTTTAATGTGCCTTCACAACCTGCACAGTATGTAAAGAAACGTTTTTTTTGGCTGGAAAGCCATTTTCACATAGACGCAGTTTCATCATAATCTGCCAAGCCTTTTTCTAGTTTCATCATAATAATATTTAGTAAAATAGAAGTGTCTAATAACAGTCGCACAGGTCGATCGATCAGGTTAAGCTACGCTTGTCGCGGTTGGTCTGTGGATGGGTGACCATCTTTACATACCGAGACCCCTCCGTGCCTCGGAAAGCACGCTAAGCCATTGGTCTCGGCTGTCATTCGTGGATCTTTGACAGTCGTTACGGGTAGGAACCCCTAAAAGTCTGACAACCAGTCTTACCAAGGGGTATCGTCTTGCCCAGTAACTGGGTTGTGGAGGTCAGATATGCAGTCGCTCCATGTAAAACACTGGTGTTCAGCTGCATCCGGTTAGACTGGAAGCCGACTCCAACATAGTTGGGAAAAGGCTAGGCAGATGATGATAAGCCGACTTCTGATTGTACGAAAAACCTATACATTGCGAGGTCAGCTAAAACTGGAAATGTATAGCTTGATGTTTAGCCGTGTGTACAGACGCCAGCACATCAAGCTACCCGAAACTGTCAAAATTTCCCAATCCACTTTGAACCTTATGCTTTAGCAATAAAGTTGAAAATATATTAAAGAAATTTGACAGATTGTGGAAGCTTGATGTACATAACTTTAAGAAGCTATTTTAGGTACATCACGCTATGATCAGTAAGAGTGGAACTATAATAGTACCTAAGCCTCGCACAGCTAACGGCACACGGCGGCCGTGCGGATTTATTTTAAAACTATAATATCTCCTAAGATATTTATTTGTTTGTTCAAAATTAAATACTTGTGATGAATAACGTGTTTATTTGGATAAAAATTAATATCATGTTTATAAAAACACCTTCGCAAGTAGTGCATTATTTTAGAACAAATTTTATTATCATAAAAAAGGCTATAGTGAGTCAACCTTAAAAGATAGGATATCTTGTTGCGGACTTTATAGAACTTTTAAGGGGGAACAATTCCGTCATTCATTATTTTTCTGTAACCTTAACCGTTTACGCAGCGCACGCAACGGAAACTCTCTAAAAGGAATATTTTTTCCCGATTTTGCAACATTTTTCGTTGGTGCGACGCTCCTATTGATTGTAGCGTAATGTTATATAGCCTATATCATTCCTCAATAAATTGACTATCCAACACAAAAATATTTTTTCAAATCGGTCCAGCAATTCCGGAGCCTAATAATTTGAAACAAACAAACAAATCTTTCCTCTTTATAATATTAGTGTAGAAGTGTAGATGAATGAATGAAGTATGACAGATTTAAATAAGATTAACCTTAGTAAAGTACCTGCACAAAAGCCCATAAAATATCGCAAGCACAGTTATTAAAACAACGCAACATCACATAAGGGCTTAGTGGGTCGGCTGCGGGTCGCGAGGTCACCGATTCGAATCTCGTGATGGGCGTAATGTGATGTTTATTATACTGAGCTACAGGTTAGGCTGTGGCTAGGCTAGACGTTTGATCGACGAAGCTGGAGTCGTGTGTTCCGGTGTTTAGGTTTAAGCTGTTGGATTGACAGGTTTAGAAGCCACCAGGATTGGTTTAGATATCGATTACTATAAACTAAGTATGTTTTATTTTATTGGCATCTGTAGGTACCTATTTAAAGAAGCAGTAAAACCATTGGTAGTGGCGGGAATTGAATTGTGCAATCAAAATTTATTTATCAAAAAAAAAAAAAAAAAATTAAAATCCAATGGCTTGGCACGCGACGATTGAAAGAGATTAGACTGGATGACCATAATGCCTTTGGTGTGGGATGCAACGTGTGTCGACACCCTTGTGCCATCCCATCTTCCAAGCACGGTGAGCTGTGCTGGGGCGGCTGCTGCAGGTGTGGATATAGAAGTATGAGGAACAGGGTGTAAAGTTCACTCATACTCTATAGAAAAGGGAGGATCCTCCGACCAGACGGGTGTTGTGTCTGGCGGGCAACTGCCCAATGATTCATGTCGGGCCGTTGTATCTATGCTAATTGCGCGGTAAACTCTGCTTGCGAGATGCAGGATTTTGTGACGTCAGTATGACGCGTTGTTCGCATGTGGCGTCGTTGTAGATACCGCTACATGGAAACCCTCAAACGGCACAAATACTCCGATCTCTTTGGAACTTATATGTTTGAGCCGTTTGAGCTAGAAACACTAGGGCCATGGGGCCCGAGTGCCCACTTAGTATTTCGAGACATCGCCAAGCGGTTGGACGACTCTTCAGGTGACCAGAGAGCTGGCCTTTTTTTGGACAAAGAATCAGCATTCCCATACAACGTGGCAATGCTGCTAGCCTTTTAAGCACGTTTCCAGTTGTCAGCGATGCGGACGAATTTTTTGATGACCTTTGATTATTTCCCCTCCTTTTATATTCTTGTACATATTATTATTATTATAAGTCTGTTAGTTTTTTAAATTATTTATTTTTCAAATTAGACGGAGATTCAGCAATTTTTGAACGTCAAAATTATATACGACAGTTCCCCTAAGCTACGCGCTTCACCACTTCCTAGTGCTTTCCAAATTATGACCCAATTATTATAGAAGTTGAAAATGAACTGGTTTTCTTTTGTAAATAAACAATACTTCAAACACAGATATAGATACATAGACCTAGATAACGCAAGTATCACGATCTGTATGAAAACTAACCAGCACACGGCACACACAGCAAACTAACACGCTCACCCAGCCAGCAGTACACACGACTGAGCGCAAATGTGGCGGCTTACGATTTTTGTACGTGAGCTGGTGCGATTTTTGGCACGCAAAGTAGTTGCTCTTGCGTTAACTAGGTGTATCTGTGACTTTAAAGAACAATTTTAGGCAAGTGACCACGTGACGTCACGGGGTTCAGTATCATGTGCTAAATAACAGGCGGGAAATTATCGTATTTTTAAAAAGTTTCGCATTCTAATCTCAGTCTGAAGCTGTCAAAAATCCCTCTAATTTCCGTACATTTTTGACAAGTTTTTGACATATTGTCGCTGAGATGAGATTGAAACTAGATTTTGAAGGTTTTTATGACGGAAATTAGCCTTGGTTGCGTTCCGATACCTTGTAGTATCCAATAAATGTTCCTGAGATTATTACTGTAGTAAGTATCCAATAAATCTACAGATTATAACTTAGATTATCCTTTTAAGACCAATGAGATAATAATAGTGTGAAGAAATAACTCGTAAAACTAATTTCCGCAATACTAGAAACAAGGAACTAAGGCCTCACATTGACATTACACCACGTTATAAATACCAAAAATAATCAAGAGAAAATTAAAGTCCTGCACTTAAAATAATGTTACCTTTTAATATACATGTAAATATCGTGGCATCTAAATAATGCCATAGCTCATCGCGATAGGTTCGCGCGTTAATTGCTGCGGCTGCGCAGACGGGACCTGTTATTACTAGGGTCGCTATAAAGGTGGGGTGTACACGAGACAACTTGCGCGTGCCTGAAATAATTAGCCGCGGGCCCAAAACATTTTGTTGAGTTTTCAATACTGAATTACTTACTCAAAAAGTATAATTTTTCATATAATTAATTTACCAGTTTCATCTACTTCAAGGAGCAAAGGGTATAGAAAAATAACAGTTGGTATAAAAGTGGTAACATTACAGACACCAGTACATCAAGCTACTACAATCGGTCAAATTTCTTTAATAGATTTTCAACTTTATCGCTAAAGCATAAAGTTCAAAGTTGATTGGGAATATTTGACATTTTCGGGTAGGTTGATGTGCTGGCGTCTGTACGTTGCGTCAATAGAATACGAGGTTTGCTTATGTTTGAGTTTGTTACTACCGACCTGTGGCCTAGTGTACCTATATAAACCTCAATCACTAAAAACATTGCAAAAGCTTTATATATTTTTGACTAGGCTGAAAGATTACTTGTTTTCTAAACTTTATAAATAGTTATCAACGAAAACTACTAACTAATATTAACTATTATTCTTTGCTTCCATTACAACTTCCTTAATATAACTGTGTTTTGGAAAATGCAAAAGAGAAAACTCAATTATCAAACTCAAGGCCCTGTCTTTCCTGTCTCTTGTCACTTACTTTACTCTGACCGTCCAACTGAATTATAAGAAAGTGACTACATAACCCACAATGTCCCTATTATTATATTCATTCTTTCATCACTTCTAACTTGCATCTTACCCGCGTCATCGCGCGTGTATTCACCGCGCCTCGTCTACCAACACCTTAACCCTGACCGCTCTAATAGCCAAGCTCGACCATTGTGCAGTATAGTTCGCGATATTTTGTAATATATACGTACTGACCATCTTCAGTAATAACATAGCTAGATTTATACCACCATAATATCCAGCTGGTCCGTGCGTTCTCTCAAATACTTTTGTTCTAACGTACTAGTAACTGTATTTTGTAATATATTTTAAGTGTGTATTGTGTTAGATGTTTGGTATGTTGTTAGGTACTTTGGAATGTGTTGGTTAGGTATCTGTCCTGGGGTAAAGTTTGTTATCGGCTTCATTTGTCATGTCATTATGTGATTTTGTGAATGGCCAATGCAATTGCAGTAAAGTATTAGGAAAAATTGTAAATGCATAGTTGCAAACTGCTCTCTAATTACGTAGGTAACACATATAATTTTGAACGATATTGCTAATACATTGCTTCATATGTTCGAAAAATTCGTCTGTTTAACAACGTAAATAACGCAATGAATATTACACAATTACCACACTGATTGATCGGAGGTTTGTAAGTAAATAGAAGACGATATTGGCCTTCTTTTTGAGGGTTTTGTTTAAAATGTGTTAGTAAATAGATTTTGTTCAAGCTTGCGTTTAAGACCCAATTTTATTGGAAATTATTATTATATAATTTATATTAAAATATACCAACATAGTTAGTTATTTTACAGCGAACAGTTTCGTGGTTCTGATTCTACATTATCCATTTATCTATAACCTGTCTATACCATGTCCTGAAATATACACCGTCTATTTTATTCCATAAGGGGACCTAAGTATAGTATTGTGTCGCGAATCTAGACATCCGCAACACAAATCTATCTGACCATAAAACCTTAAAGATCAAAATCTTCTATTCTCTAGAAGAGGGTACTTGGGCCTACACCTCTGCCGTACCCCAAACACGAACATTTTTACTGAAAACGTGACTACAGTATTTGTTATATGTAAATTAGCGATTTGTCCAATGGCCGCACGCGAAACTTCTCAGGCTACCTCCGATGTTCAAGTTTTTTTAAGCCCACGATGCTTGAAACAATCAACATTGAACCTTATGATAATCTCATAAAGTTAATTTTAACTTTGGGCTCTAGAGCATGAAGATACTCAAAGAAGACCAAGAATGATACAGAATAGGCTCTAACTGTGACAGTTATCATTCAAATGTGTCAAAGAATGGCAAATTTTTATGCTTTACTATTGATTGATATGTTAAGGTACTGTCAGGCTTAAAATTAATGTAATTTTTATGCAAATTTTTATAATATTAATTAATCGAGATACGCATGCGTAACGCAGTTATAAATCAAATTACTTTTTTTGCGTTTTTTTTTTTTTTGCGTTCGTGGCTATTGATTATCAAATTCAGAATAACACTCGGTTCATGGATTGCCCTAATGATTTAGAATCATAGATATTTAGAAATGACATCAGACTGGTAAATGCTTATTAAAAAATCAATCAAAAAAATTGTGACCAACTTTATAGCATCGTAAACTATGCCATAAATATGATATTTTTTATGGTCTATGGTTATAAATATGATATTTTTTACCAATCAACTTTTATGATTTATTGAAAATTATATTGTGGTATAGTTATTATATACGTGTTGCAAAATCGTTAAAATTATTATTTATGCAGGTGATTTTGCTTCCTAAATCGACTTTAGATGTGTCATTTTTATTGTTAATTATTTATGTATATATTATGTTGTATTAAGTCGTTTATTTTTCCTATTTTAGGTGTAAAACGTTCAAAACCATAATTATGATAGCGTTTAAAACTGTTAAAGGTAATAATAACAATACACTCATTTTGACTTTTATCACGAGGTTGTCGCTATGTGGGATGTGGACTCAGCGATCATTGTGCCGATGGTCGTGACAGCCAATGGCTTAATAGCCAAGAGCCTCGACCAACACCTGAGGATTCTCTCGTTGGGCAGCTGGATCAAGGACTTGATTCAGAAAGTGGTACTTCTGGACACGGCTCGCATTGTTAGGAAGTTCCTCTCTCTAGAGCCCTGATCGCCAATAGCTTGGGCCCTGTTCCCGATACCAGTAGGCTACTATTTTTTTTTTATATTTTTCTTATAAAAATATTTCAAAATGTAATTTTGGAATTAATAATTAATTTTTAATTAAAAAAAAATATTATTATTATTTTTTTAATTAAACATTTAATTTAATAAAATGTAATTAATTAAAAACATTTTGTTTTGTTAATAATAAGTGTTGATACATGAATAAACATAAAAAAAAATGTAATTTATAATTATTTAAACTATTCTCAAGAAATCATTGTGAGGAAACCGGCATATCCTAGAACCAAAATTCGAAGACATATGTGACATCTACCAACCCGCACTGGGCCCGCATGGTGGATTAGAGCCCACTCCTGCAGCCTGTGTCCCAACAGTCCAGCAGTGGGGATCATTTTAGGCTGATTATGTATTTAAATGAAATAAAGGATAAAATACACAGCATTCTTCTTTTGCACAATCTTTATAAAATAATCGCCGAAAGCTTTATTTATTTATTTTGTACACAAACAGCTGTACAAACAAATAATTAAAAGAGAACAATAACTTAATAAAAGATCTATTTCCGAGATCAGACGTCATGAATTCCTGAAAAACTTGAAATGAAGATTTTTATTTTACCTATAGTTTTTAGAAGACCAAATACGGACCCTTGTGAAAAGTGAGAAGGAACAGATGCCACGTGCCGATCTGTAGTTTAAGTAGGTATAGATGCCAGCACATCAAGCTGCTACAATCTGTCAAATTTCTTTAATAGATTTTCAGCTTTATCGCTGAAGTGTAAGGTTCAAAGTTGATTGGGAAAATTTGACAGTTTCGGGTAGCTTGATTTGCTGGCGTCTGTACCTATGGACAGTCAGCGGAGCCTTAGTAATAGGGTCCTATATTACTAAGACTACTGTCCGTTCATCCGTCTGTCACAGAGTTGTATCTTCTGAACCGGAATATAGGTAGATACTTGAAATTTAACTACTAAGTATAACCACTGTCACAACAAATATATGTCTGCCTACCCTTTTCCCAACTATGTTGAGGACAGCTTCCAGTCTAACTGGATGCAGCTGAATACCAGTATTTTACAAGGAGTGACTGCCTATCTGACCTCCACAACCCAGTTATTGGGTAATACGATACCCCTTGGTAAGACTGGTTGTCAGACTTTCGGGCTTCTGACGACCCTTAACGACTATCAAAGAGCCATGACAGCCGAGACTAATGGCTTAACGTGCTTTCCGAGGCACGGAGGGGTCTTGGTATGTAAAGATGGTCACCCATCTACGGACCAACTGCGGCAAGCGTAGCTTAACCTGATCTATTGAACCGTGTGGCTGTTATTTCTTAGCCACAAGCCATAAAAAAATATTATCAAATATATTATTGTTTTGTTTATTATTATTATTAATTGTTATTTTGTTTATCATTATTATTTATTTTAATTTTTTTATTTATTTAATTTACACCATTCAAGAACCGGTTTTTTTCGTGTTGAATATTTTAAAAAATAATCATCATCATTATCCACAGCCTGACTTCACCTACTGCGCATAGGCATTTCTTTTCATGTCCCCACGCTCCTGTGACAGCCTCATCTAGGTTCTACCCGTGATCTAAAAAAATATTTATGTAGTATTAGTTGTACGATGGTACAGAAAAACTTGAACATTTTCGCATCCGCCATCTTGGATTTTAATTTTGACCTCACTATCGGCCTTAGCACCCCAGAAAACCACGGAAACGATATCTATGACGAAAAATTAGAAAACTTTTCGCGTCCGCCATTTTGTATTTTAATTTTGACCTATTTCTATAATGTACATATATTTTTGTTGCTGACGATCCTTGAGGAATAAAAACAAAAGAAAAAGGGGATCAGATCGGAATGAAAAAGCTTATTGTGGATAAGACACGAGTCTAAAACAGAAGAAGATCTAGCGGGGTATGCAAGGGAGGGGGGGATGGAGGGGGGGCTCAGGGGACCTTAATTATCACGGCTCAGTAATATTTTCCTAGACCACCATCTCAAATAAATTCTCTAACAAAATCAACTCTATAGCATCCTTCTGCCGTCTTGTGTGGGTAGTATAAACACCGCGCTTAGGTAGACAATACGCACCGGGCAATATGCACTATTGAGAATGCAAACACAACTGCAGCGATGTTGGCAATTAAAAAATATAAGCACTGGTATGGTACTCGCAGCTCCGGTTATGTGATTCACCTTCAAGCGAATGTTAACTCTATTCCAATGTGCTAAAGTCTGATTTGCATCGTAATGAGGTTAGAAGATAGGACTGTGTAATAGATTATAAAGCTTATGTGCAAGAGGTAGGGTTGGTTTCAGGTTAAGGGTTGTGTTACGTTACATTGTAGAGAAATCTATTTTACCTTATCTTTTGGTTTATACCTAATGTGATACTCTATTACCTATAATCGCTATCATTTTTCGCACCTTTATTAACAGTTGATGTTGCTGCCCGGATATTAAATTAGACTAAAAATACGTATTTCAGTTATCTACGTATCAATAATTATCCTAATATTTTTTTTTTTATTGCAGGCAAAATATTGACTATAAAAAACATAAAAATAAAAACATGGAGGTATGTATAGGTACCCAGTCTTCAAAATAATAATAAAATATTACTATCACTATTTTGTACACAGATGTTTTCCGATGATTTTGTTATTAAAAAAGACCAAACATCTTTTACATCACCCTTCTCTTAAAATCACCGCTACGCCCACGTGCTAACACGATAACCACTACTTAAAATTAATTGAAACAGCAAAAACCCTAAATCTTTATTTATGAATATTCTGAGCTGTTAACACTATAATTAATATAGCAACAATGTATAAATAATTCCGGAAAGAATTGCTAACGAACAAATATTGGTTTGAATTTTAAATTTCGAATGTTTCCTAAAACCTTAACATACATGGTGAGGTTTTGATGTTCGTGACTTGTCAATTGGTTAAGATAAAATATGTAATTTAAATAATTGTTATATTGGCCCCAGATGTTGGAGCCAACGTTGGTGCCACACACGCTCATGAACATCGAGAAGAAATTACAGTTCTTCGAAGAATTTAATATTTCCAGAAGGAAATCAGTTCATTTTCAACTTCTTTAATTGGGTCATAATTTGGAAAGCACTAGGAAGTAGGCGTTTTGAGGCACTGTCTTATGTAATATTGACGTGCGTAAAGTGCTGATTCTCAGCCTAATTTGAATGAATGGTTTTTGATTTTGCTTTGAAAAATAAATCATAATGCTTGTATTAAAAGTCAAATGAATATTCTTCAAGAAAATCTGTTCATGAGAAAGGGAGTTTTGAAAAAGATTAGGAAATATTGGCGCTTTTCTTAGCTTAAGCCCACAGAGCGAATTAAAAAGCCATGTTTGTTAAAAAAAAAGAAAATACAAATAACAGAGTCATCTGAACGCACCCGTAAAGAAAGTTTATATTATTTAAATATTTGAGCGTGTTCGAAATACGAATGATTATCTTTTCGCGAATGCAGAAACATATTCCAATTAATAAACGATTTTCAACCGTAATTTCAGGATAGTAAAGTTTATTTTAAGTTTCATTTATTACCAAGGATGCAAAGCAGTTATGTTAGAGCTTATTATTACAGCAATAAGATTCAATTTACATGATGTGATTGGTAAAATAAGCTTGTAATTACAGGCGCCACTTTTTGCAAACATATAACTGTAACATAAATTGGATTTTTGACGGAATTTCGTTGATTGCTTAATTGTTTAAGAACGACTGTTATTTCTTAAATTTTTGACATGTGAACGGTTTTCAAGTTTGCTCCTTTTGAGTTCGGAGTACTTATGATGAGTTCTTGTTAAGTCAGTCTTCCGTGACTTAAATGAAACGATTTTTCAATTATCAAGCTTGCTTTACACTTCAAGACTGTTGCACTTAATATACAGGAATATGAAGTCGTAAAATTTGTGTGTTTTAATTTAAGTTTAGTAAAAATAACAGTGCTAATGCCTTTTATCTCACCGAACTTCTATGATTTTGTCGCTCTGGCGTCATTTCCTTTAAAAAAATCAGCTGTTCCCTACATTTTGACGAGATAGACGAAGATAAATGTAGGGAACAGCTGATTTTTTTTTTGCGATTTCAAGTTTTGGTCCCATAGTAAAAGTTGTTCATAATGATGAGTACAATGAACTCTTAAGAGGTTGCTGGTGTTTTTCAAATAACCCTGTATATGTTTATTCTGACGAGGGAAAAATATTCTTACGACAGCAAAATTTGTTTTTTTATCTAAGTTTCCCTAAGGCTAATCACTAATTTCAACACAAAAGTTACCATCCTAAATCAACTAAGTGAAAGCCTACAATCGTGACCTTTGCTGTATGGTTCCACCTATTAATAAGACCTCATTGGTCAGAAGATAATCAATCGAAGCAGATAATTATAGTTTCCGGTCCACGAATTAAATAATAAAATATGTGAATGATGATCTTATTAATTTTGTTGGTTGGTACAAGGAATGGGAGGTAAGTCGTGCACGGAAATCATACAAGGTTAGTTTGATTTGGACCCTAGTTTTAGTGACACCGTAAGATGAGATTGATTGTATATATAGCTGTTTCTGTTGGTACAGAAACAGCTCAATTCAATCACCATTTCTGTCAAAACTGTGACGGAAAACATCGTTAGGAAACCGACATGTCCTAGAACCAAAAGTTGGAAGTCACGTGACATCTATCAACCCGCACTGGGCTCGCGTGGTGGATTGTGGCCCATTCTCTCTCACAGAGGAGGCCTGTGGCCCAGCAGCGGGAACATTATAGGCTGCTGCTGAAATTGGGTTACCATTTTCAATAGTTATATAAAAGGACTTTTTCAAACCTCAGATCAATTAACAGTGCATCGCTGACAAAATGACAACAGCAAATTTCACACCTAGACCCAAATACTTTTTGCTAAATAATTGAATGTTTTGATCTTATAGCTCTCTGTATCTACCCCCATTGAAGGCGAGATCTTGTTGTCTAAACCAATAAAATAAAGACAAAAAAAAAAATGTATTTTTGTAACGCTTTCACGCTAAAACTGGACATGGATTTAGATAAAATTTAGCACGTGGGTAGACCTTTTTTTTTTTTTTTTGTGGATGGGAAATCATCCAATGACCCCTCCCGCTCTGGGTGGAGCAGAAGGGAGTGTCAGACTCTTACTGACTAAAACCCACCCGTGTTCCTTCCTTAGCCCTTTGTGTTCCGGGGTAGCGGTAACCCTTTCGGACAATCCCGCTGCCCCGGCAGGCTTCGGCCCTTCCGAGCCCCTTCCTTATGCTGACATCTCTTTGAGGCGCGCGTGGAACACGTACGCGCCGTCCGGCACGGGCCTGGTCCTGATCGGACGGAGGGTTACCCATTACTCTCCGCCCGCAGGCCCGCGCCTACGGTGGCCGGGAGTCGTCTCGCGGCTCCCGACGCATTATGCCATAGAATTCTTTTCATCCCGATATAACCACGGGATCGAGATTTATGCGGGTGAAACCGAGCGCAGCTCGTAGATTATAAACAAATCTCGATATTCAGGGCCAATTCTTTGTGTATATTGTAAATCTCCTGCCCACCACGTAGTATAAAGAACGCTAGTAGTATGCAATAAGTGGCGATTACCGCACATTACGGTGCGGCCGACAAGTCGGCACTTCACTGTCATTACCAATGTGAGCTATTTGAGCTCTGCGGTTGAGCAGGTCGGGGGCGCGAGGAGCTGCGAAGGTTGGTAGAGGTTCTTGAAGATAATCTTTGTCTATGTAAATTCTTACTTTTGCTTATCTAAGTAAATGTTGCAATTTACCTGCGAGGTAAAAATAGACACAACGTGCCGTAAATATTTAGATTAGCTCATCTCTTATCCAATGACATATGTCCAGCCGGTGTTTTAGGTGATTCGATGATGAGGCATATGTTAAACAAACGTGGCAATAACAGACGGGCAATTCTCGTAATTTTTAAGAACGTCTGATCTCAGTCTCAATCTGTCAAAAATACTTCAAATTTCCCTACATTTTGACAAGTTTTTGACATTTGTTTGTCGCCGAGATGAGACTGCGACTAGATTTTGAACATTTTAAATTACGAGAATTGACCTTCAGATCATCACGCTGCTCATTGTTTCTTAGCGATTTATTTATTATTTAAACTTTTCGTGCACAAAAAAGTACAAGGGCGGACTTAATGCCTCGATTTCATACAACGGAAGCTCAGATTTTCTTCTCGAAGGATTTTTTCTTTGTAAGTCAATGTCGTTCATTAATTCAACGCAAGTTATACAATCAATATCATCATCATTTCAGCCAACTCACGTCCACAGCTGGACATAGGCCTCCCCCAAGCACCTCCACTTCGACCGGTTCTGTACTTCTCGCATCCAATGGGTTCCTGCGGCCTTCAAAAGGTCGTCGGTCCACCTTGTGGGAGGCCTTCGAACGCTTCGTCTTCCGGTACGCGGTCGCCACTCCAGGACCTTTCGGTCCCATCGGCCATCTGTTCTGCGAACAATGTGCCCTGCCCGCTGACACTGAAGTTTGAAAATTCTTCGGGCTATGTCGGTTACCTTGGTTCTCCTGCGAATCTCTTCATTTCTGATGATTCTAGCACTGAAACGTGGTCGCTCACAATAAGCCTTCTTAGAAGGCTGAAAGTCACCCAAAGGGCAATGGAGGGGGCTATGCTCCCTGCGTGATCGAAGTTATACAATGTGGAGACAAAAATACGACAGTAAAGGAAAATACTGGCAATATTAATACTTAAGAGTATTTTGGAACTACCAAAATCCTATCATCGAAATTAAAAAAGTGTTTTTTTTTTTCAAACAAACTAATAGAAATAATATGTATTTGCTTAAAACATGGTATATTAAAGTTGTTATAAAAATACATGATAGAGCATACTATCACTACTAATATACATGTTTATTTAGTAGTGATAGTCCAACTAAGGGTTTTGCCAATTTTTGACTAGGCTCTATAGTGACTTGGATATATCTTTTATTGAATTTTCATATGCAGACTGGTCATTACATATACGCAGTTAAATTAGTATAGATCAACAAAAAAATATATATATTGTAATAAATTTATCGTTTTAATATAATAGTACCCACTCAATTAATTGTTTTTAATCGCATTAATCATTTGTATGTCAATATTGGCAAAGCATAGCGCACTAACAATTTTTAAGATCTTTGTATGAAATTACCTATGTTTTACAAATAAATTATTCTTATTCGTTCCACCTAAAAAATCTAGTAGGTAGAAAAAATTGTGTTTTCTCACCTTGCACAAAGGCTTACATACTAACAACGACCAGTGCTAAAAACCCTCCAGCCAAGTTCTTGTTTCATGGCTCATTGTATCCTGTTTTTGTTCGCCCGAACAGTATTGGTATCTTCGCGCATAAGCTGCGGCAAGCGAAATGGTCTAAACGCTCAGTTGGTTTTTGCTCTGTACAACGTTCGATTCCATGTTCACTTATTGTCAGTTTATTGAGCAAAAACTTGTGTGTTTGTTTGAAAAAGTCAAGAATTTATGTTTCTAGAGTTGTTGCTTTTTGTTTGGACTAAGTTGTGAGGGTTTCTGTTTTGCAGTTTTTCTAGTATGCGTGTAAGTATTTCTTTATTTATACCTATAAAACATCGAAGAAGTGATAGGGGTAGAGTTACTCTCAAGGCAGAGTTACACCAAACCAAGATAATGGGAAGTTTAAGGAACATTTGAAGAGAAATAGAATACTCTATTATAATATGAAATCACCACCATCACTCACGACGATATATCAAGCTGATTTCCACTTATTAGTCGATTCGCACGAGTTTACTCACAAAAAGTACGAATCGTCACTTTAAAATAATATTATTTATCGTATAGGTGAGTCGCACGAATTGGCACATTTTGAATTTTATGCAATAACGTATAGAAAAGGGACCCTAGCGCGCTGAAGTGATGAGAGTTAAGTATTATAAAAAAACTGTTCGGGCGAATAAATTCGTGCGAATCTACTAATAAGCCTACATTTCCAGTATAAGCTGACTTCTCATTGTACAAAAAGCGTATACAATGTGAGGTCAGCTAAAACTGGGAACGTATAGCTTGATGTGTTGATCGTGTGTGCCTAATTAGATTCAGAAAGTACCAGTGTATGGAGGTGAGTGAAATTAATGTACCGATAAAGGTGACCCATTACGAAATCATATTATTTTAACATTTATGTTTTAATTAATTTCACCTTTTCATAGAGATTTTGCACCCAGACATCATAAAAATCTTTGAACTGGTTCTGTTTACGGCCTGTTTTCTATCGAACTGTTTCTACAATAAAAAAACGCTCAAGTGCTAGTCGGACTCACGCACCAAGGGTTCCATACAAATTTGTAGGTATCTGACTACAAATTTACAGTTTTTGGTTTTTTTTTTTTTTGCTTGGGCTATATGATTATTGCTTCTTGTCAAATTTCATGATTGTAGGTCACTGGGAAGTACCCTATAGGTTTTTATTCCCTCGTGAGTGTCAAAATATGCGGCATAAACGGAACATAAACGCCCGTATCTTTTGATTCCGTTGACTAAGAAGTTTGATGTTTCCACTGCTTCCAAGGGATTGCAACCCTGAGTATTTGATATCAATTTCAACTTGATAACTCCACGCATTCCTGAGAAAAAGGGTCTTGACAGACGCACACTCAAATGGACAACAAAGTGATCTTATAAGGGTTCCGTTTTCCGTTTTGAGATACGAAACCCTAAAAACAAAACAACATCAATTAACATTCAAACTATCTAGAGCACACACGATCTCGAGCAACCATTTCTAATGTCAGAACATTTGACATATTGCTCGTATTGCCCGAACCAGAGCACTGTGGCATCGGTGACCGGGTAATATAAACATCCAATTACTTCGCTTGATTTATAACGAGCAATTATTTATTGTCCGAGCTTATTCGCGTTTTAATTGTTGGGATTGATGCAATACCGATCGGGTGGAGGTTCTAGTTGTTGGCTTTGGTAAATGGAGTACTTTTATAAATTCAGTTTAGAGTAAGCATCATATTTTTTTTTTAGCTTTGTCTTACTCCTAGGCATCGTATTGGCACTCCTATGAATTATTTTTCTGAGAAACAAAAAATATTTTAAACCAATTTATATTAACACTAGCTGCACCCCGCGGTGTCACCCGCGTAAGTTTTGATCCCGTGGGAATATCGGGATAAAAAGTATTCTATGTGTTATTCTGATGTATAAACTATATTATTGTAAAGTTTCATCAAAATCCGTTCAGTAGTTTTTGCGTGAAAGAGTAACAAACATCCATCCTCACAAACTTTCGCATTTATAATATTATTAGTAGGAAGTAGGATAAGTAACTTTTATGTTACCATATTCTCTGATAAGATTTAAATCGGTATCTTATGAAAAAAATGCAGTGCTAAGCAGCAAAGAAATATGTATTGTTATGTTGCTAAATGGCCTTCCTGTCTAGATGACGAGGGAAGATTTATGTTTTTTTTACAAAAACCCTAGTATAGTTTTGTTTTTAAATGTTCTAAGGCCAGAATTTTTCATGTTTTGTTTATATGTTTCTTGTAAGCTTGTTAGTTATCAATTCCAGAAATCGTCTCTGGAACCTCAAAACCTTATTCACTGCTTTAATTAAATAGTTTAAGTTTTCGCTGTATGCTTCCAACGGCCGACAACAGGTGCGGTTACCCTGCAAGTAGACGATATATTATTTTTCTCAATATTAATAAGACCACCCGTCGGGAACGCCTCGTACGATATTAGTCGAGTTCGACATTAGTTTATTTATTTGCCGATAGATCGCGCGGTTTATAATAAATTGTTACAGTATAATAGTACGATTTAAAGTTAATTATAATAATTGTACGAAAAGAGGCAAAATATTACAGCAATTTGGTTGAATTTACCCAGGAAACATGGTGGTCATCGATTTGGCAATTTTTCTTCAATGATCTATTTTTAACAATATTCTATGCTGACTAAAACCTTTTGCTGACAACCGACTTCCAAAAAAGACACTTAAAAGTGAAAAATAACTTTAACTTCGGAAGTCGGTGTCGTTGGATTCGCATTTTCGTTGTTTGCAACCGACTTTCGAAATTAAAGTTATTTTTCACTTTGTAGTCTTTTTTCGAATTCGGTTGTTTTTTTTTTTTTTGTAAAAAAGTGTTTAGCAGTTCCATACATTTTAACCCGCGTAGGTATTGCACGTTTCTAATGAAACGCGGTTTTTTTTTATATCCGACAAAAATTTCTACGCAAGGGTATTTAGGCTGCCGGGACAGCGGTCTGCCGGGGCAGCGGGCTTGTCCGAAAGGGTTACCGCTACCCCGGAACAAAAAGGCCTAAGGAAGGAACACGGGTAGGTTTTAGTCAGTAAGAGTCTGACTCCCTTCTGCTCCACCCAGACCGGGAGGGGTCATTTGATGATTTCCCATCCTAAAAAAAAGGGTGTTTAGGCTCATGTGCTAAATTCATGGGTACAATTTTGGCGTCGATGTTCCGGCCAACCTGTATAAAATACCCACGGACAGTATGCAAAAGGGAACAATTTTCAACCAAATAATTTACGGCGAGGCGGTTTACTTCGGGTTCTATTCCACAATTTGAAGAAGTCTAACAGCTAACATCCTTTGTGAGCTTTCCATACAAATCAGCTTCCTATTTTCATTAAAGTCCAGTAAAATAAATGCAACAACACGTAAACACTCCATTATTCAGCTCAAAACAATTGTTAATTTTAACAAATGTCTATCAAAGTCGGCACTCATGTTAAAATATCTGTAAACTCCTGCGCAGAAAAATGACACGCATTATGTTCGACGGGTATAATGGTTGGTTATGGCGGTGGTAACAAATAGTGCTAATTTTATATAATTGTAATATTTATACGCACATCGGAAGCGACGGAGGTCAGCTGGCTGGAGGTCGGACGGACCTTTGGTTGGGAGTGGTTCATAATGGTCTGTACCGACAATGCTGGTAATAGACCCACTTTTATATTTTCCAAGAGTACTTCTCTTGAAAAATATCGGTAATAAACTCTACGCGAACTTTTTAGATTAGAACTTTGAAACCGAAAACCTACATTGACTCTGAGGGGCAATTCTCGTAATTATAAGTACGTTCACAGTCTGATCTCAGTCTCAATTTGTCAAAAATGCCTCTAATTTCCCTACATTTTGACATTTGATTGTCGTTGAGATGAAATAGCGACTAGATTTTGAACATTTTAAATTACGAGAAATAGCCTTCAGATCTTCAGCTTTACGTTACAAAAAGAATGTTGCTAATTCCTTAAGTGGTCTTTTAAAATAAATAATAATAATCCTTCAGACCGAATTTCAATCAAATCAAAATATTTTATTTCACGTAAGCCTACAAGGGCACTTATGAAACGTCAGAAGCTAGGTTTCGGCCATGGCGGCCAACTTCAATAGAGACTAGCCTTCTACGTAGGAGACATTGTAGCGCACAAGTGTGTGCGCAAACACAGGTGCACTCTCTTCCCTTCTCATTCATTTCGATATTTCTGCCGTCCCATCGGACTATGTATAAGTACTAAGGTAATGATAGGCACAATCATCTTCATCATCTGCCTAGCCTTTTTCCAACTACGTTGGGGTCGGCCTCCATTCTAACCGGATGCAGCTGAATATCAGTATTTGATATGAAGCGACTGCCGATCTGACCTTCCACAACGATACGAACGTTATACGATACCCCTTGGTAAGACTGGTTGTCAAACTTCCGCACTTCTTCACAAGCTACTAAAGTGGTATTTTATTCGTTCGGTTGAGGAGGATCCTAGCGAATAAAATACCACTTTAGTGATGAGAATTGATCATCCAGATCCCTTGCTGATTTAAACTATAATACTTCAAGTCTTAGATCCAAGTTTTTAAAGTAAAAATACGAACACATCGAAAAAGTTTTGTGGTATAAGTGAACCAGTAAACCACCACAACACGACATAAATCCTGATAAAGCTTCATAATATTCAGTAGGTACACTTATATACTGTACACTGCAGTACAAAACGCACGTCCTGCTCCAACCTACACACAGCCTAAAGTAATAGCCTGTGAAATCTTAAATCAATTTAAAAACAGTTATTATGAAAGGCTAGGCTGGGGCCCTTATTGTTTTTAATGGGCATTTTGGGCCCGGGCCGGCTAAGTGCCCGTAATAGTATGTGATAGCATAGGATTTTGTATGCAGACTTATGCTGTGATAAAGGGTACTTTGTGATGTGTCGACTATAAGATTAGGGAGATGGTTTTGATAATGTATTGATGGTATGCTTGGATAGAGGCATCGTTTTTTTTTATCTGTCACTGAGTATTCGTTAGTATTCTTATAATGTGACATAAAACCTACTGTGTTCTATGTTCCAGTTTTCATCTTTATTGACTTTAGTTACATTTTTACATGATTTTTTAAGTTATTTTTGCAGTTTTGTGAATTTATTTCTTTCATCATCGACTATTGATTCACGGCCAAGATCAGCCGGTCAATTCTGTTCCAATCGCACCGTGAAAACTTAGATGCAGTGAGCTTAAAGTGAGCTGTGATGCTAGAAATTGCCATTATTGGCAGCTCACTAAGTTTTCACGGTAACATTGTTACATAATAGCACCGCAGGTATTGGTTTCTCATTCTAAGTGGATATGGTATTCTGTTTTTCGGAAATAAAAATGTCTTAAACCTTATGATTTAAGACATTTTTGATAAACATCTTGAAAATAACAGTAGTTCTACCGTATTCCTGATCCAAAGGATTGAGTTTTACTATAAAACCTTTCGTTATTACTTTAAAACCATGCTTCCGTCTTTCTATGACGGATTTATAGTACCTAACACTTTCTTTTACTTAAGATTCTATTATAATATTTTTTTATTTTATTGCTTTAACTAGTATTATACATTTTGGAATGCCGACGTCTCTCCTCTTGGATGTGAGCGCTAATGTTTGCAACAGTTTTTTAAACTAATGTAGCAGTTAACGAACACTAAAAATTTGTGAACCTGCTTTTTGTTTCAATCAATATTTGATTTGATTCGTACTTCTACCAGTCTAAATAAATCTAACTCAGCAAGCCAATATTTGTTATTATAACAAAGCCTCTGTTTTCAATTACGAACTAATTGAATCAGAGCTGAATTGAATCATAGCAATGATGGGCAGTGTTAATAGGTATCGTGCGAACCGGCCGTATCATCTCGAACACTGTGCGATCCTGTCTGTAATCTAATAACGATTAGTTAAGGCGCAGTGCGCTGTAGAATCAACGAAGGAGGTATTTATTATAGGTTGGTGAGTCGTAGGATTTGTGTCTATGGGGTGTAGGGTTAGCTTAACATAAAAATGGGACTCATTAGTGAAAAATAAAGCTTATGTATAATAAACTCATAACATTCACACTCATCGCAGTCAGCTGTTTCAGCCAAATGAAGTAGTGTATTGAAATGTTTCCATCTTGATTTAATTTGATTCATATTTAAAACTTTTGTGTATATTTTTGTTAGTCCGATTGCAATTGATTTATTTATTTAATTGAAACATACAACGACCATAGTCCCTAGTGAGGTCCATAGTGAGGGGCCCGCTACGCTTGCCGCGGTTGGTCTGTGGATGGGTGACCATCTTTACATACCGAGACCCCTCCGTGCCTCGGAAAGCACTTTAAGCCGTTGGCACAGAATACCTAATAGTACTTCGTACAGAATGGCCACTCCCTACCCCGCACTGACATCAGATACCGCACCTCACCCCGCACACCCGCGACATTATCGGCGGTTCATTAGCTCGGGGCGCTCACAAAGAACCGCTGCAGCACTGTACTGCTGACACGAACACACAATTTTGCGATTTAAAAGTTTTATCTGAGTTTTAATCACGATGGTTCGATATTGTGATGTTTTTCCGAATTTGTATTTACATAAATGTTTGTAAGATATCGCATTTTAATACCACGCGATATAATAACCGACTATTTATAGTTAAGTAGGTCATTTAAACGAAAATATTTTAGTGTAAGCAATATTTAGCTAAGTACCTTATTTGCATGGGTATTTGCTCTGGGATAGCAACATTTAGTGAAGTGGAACTGATGATGAAAACCACAGATGGCCAACGGGACTACTCAATAATAAGTATTTCACAGGTTGCGATTCGATTACTTTAATATGTTTGCTAAGCACAATTTATGCTCGTCACAATGCGAATGGTGAAATGGAGCTGATGATGGAGTACCAAGAGAACTCCTCAACAATTAACGTCCCTGCATCGGGAAAAGCAATATTTTGTAAAAGGCGATGAGCAAGTTGACATTAGGCTATTGTAACTTAGATACTTTATAAACAGACCCACTAAAAAGCGAGAAATAAAAACTTTTTAGCAAAAAAAAAAACCGATTCCAAAAAAAACACTAAGTACAAAGTGAAAAATAACTTTAATTTCGTAAGTCGGTGGCAATAAACTAAAATACAGATCCAAAGACACCGACTTCCGAAATTAAAGTTATTGTTAAAAAGTTTTACATTTATTACTTAACTATTATAATATTATTTTTATTTCAATATGAACTCGACTAATTAGATAAACAATTAAACTAGTCCTTTCTAGTCGCGTCGTCGTCGTTCCCGCCATTTTTTTTACGCTCCGCACGACAACCAACCCTACTAGAGTTTACGCACACATTTGCACGTGTACCAACGTCATTTGGCTATGTAGTAGTAGTAGGTAATTATTTTGCGCGCGTTGTACGGAGTGTCCGGGGTGTGCCGTTGGTCCCGGCTGTCATTCGTGGATCTTTGACAGTCGTTGCGGGTAGTCAGAAGCCCGAAAGTCTGACAACCAGTCTTAACAAGGGTATCGTATTACTCAGTAACTAGGTTGTTGGGGTCAGATAGGCAGTAGCTCCAAAAAAAAATTTAAAATTCTGGTATTCAGCTGCATCTGGTTAGACTGGAAGCCGACCACAACATAGTTGGGGAAAAGCTAGGCAGATGATAATGACAATTAAAACGACCATAGTCCATTTACTTAGATAAATCATTTAGGCTAACTAAATTTAATCCTCAGTCGTGCCTTCGACACGACGAAGAAAAAGGGATTAGAAGTTTGGCAATTGCATAACTAGCGTAATCTCTAATCAGTAGCAAATAAGAATTAGAATTATTTACTTTACCTAAAAAGTACACAGATACAAGGTGACAGTTAAGGTGGATGCTCCAGGTAGCCCGCGAAATACAAATTTTCTTACGTTTTTTGCAATTTGCAAGTCAGTATTAGGTTATATGGTAATCCAAATTTGATTCGCGGCTGTAACAAGGATGTATTTACAGAATTGTAATCATTATAGTCATCAATACAACTCTGGTCTATAGAGTCTAGGGTAGGGTGGTGTTCTATGGTCTTATAGAGTTTTCGCGGGCTAACTGAACCATTCACCATTTTAGCGTGCAAATAGCCTGGCACAAAATAAATGATCAATGACCCCCATGCTAGGAAAAACCTGTATCACAAGGATCAGTTAAATGACTGCAATATATTCATTAGTTACGAAGTATTCACAGTAGTCAAAAATAATCTTTTGATATTCTGCGACTTCACCGACAAAATCACCTAAATAAAAAACACACACAGACTTCCCTTTAAGAAAGATGATTCGAATAAGCCCAGTGCAATGAGTGGAGCTAGAACAGAAGCCGCTCCTACTGGCAACCTTCAATTATAGCCGCCATCATTATTAAATAATAAAAGAATAATAATATAATTCAGTTTAGTCAAGTAGACAAATGATTACTTTGTGCGGAATATACCGAAGAGTAGTGATGCGACATGTGTGATTCAGTTATCGATGTAATAAGCACTATCGATGGTCCTATTTAAAACTTTTTTGAAAATCTTGCGTTTTACAGCTTGCAAATGCAATATCAATTCGAAGGGCCTTTAAAACGTTAGATACTTAATATTTTCTTTGGTTAAGCGTTATTCCTGGCGCCGTTGCACAACTGTCAAGCTACAAGTGCAAGACAAAACCACCAACCAACATGTTTTAATCATTAATTGTAAAGTATTATATTATTTTTAATGACTGAATGTGAAGACTATGTGGGTTAATTTTATTTTGCCTTTGTTTTTTTTCTCAGATAGTTTTAGTCATGGTCTGGCAGTTTGAGTAATTTATGCGACCTACCCAAATGTCCTTTCTTTGGTATTGTTCGTCGAATCGTTTAGCTCCTTAAGTTTGAGTTGAGCTACATGATTACTGAGAAATGCGTGCACTGACTGGACGGGTCCACTCAATCTGTGTGGTTCTTTCCTCAAAAGACCATTTCAGACACCAATCCACATGGTCTCCACATGATCTCACCAAGATTATGTCTGGACTTTAAAAGAGACTGTGACCTCTGAGTTTGTTTCGGCCTTTCTTCTCAGAGTAGTCAGATAGGAAGCACCGACCTCATCTCGTTTTAAAAAAATATGATTGACGTGTAAAAGTGTTGGTACAAACCTACTTACAGAAATAAAATCATTTATCATTTAATTACTAGCTAAGTAACCTTTATAGATCTAGGCCTTCATGTTTCAATTTTTTTTTCCTGTTAACCTAGGTATATTATCCCACTGCTGGCCAAACCCCTTCTCCATATTCTTTCACCTTTCCTTGTGCTGTGCCTTCTTCGTCCAATCGGTAAACAAATCCTAAAATTATCTTTATCATAAAATTAGTTACGAGTTTACGCCACTTTTCTATTTTACTACTCTTTGGTTTTTTATTCTCTAGTTCTTACTTTAACTAGATTCACATGAAAACAGATAAGGTTTCCATAAAGTAATACCTTGTATCCGTTTCACCAGGGCAACCATAACAGCCTAATACAAATTCTATTAACATCAGAAGTCATAGTAATCAGCAGTTTGCTCCCCTAAACGGTTTCACTAACATAAAATATAAATATACATATTTTTACTACTTTCCAATATATTACAAAACGGTTTGATGGTCATAAAAATATTACGGCTTCTGATTTGAACCTGTGAACATGATCTTTATAGTGATAAGTCCACATTAGGTGACAAAAAGTTTAAAATATCGTCGTAAAATACTTTTGTTATTCTTTTTTGAAGCAGGATAAAAATATAAGCCAAAAATATAAACCAAATAAATATTTGTAACAGAAGATGAATGTATCGCCATTTCTAAATTACATATACAAGTCAGTGCAAAAGTGCAAAGTCTTAAAAATTAGTGATTATTAGGACTGGATTTTTACAGCACTTCACTACCCCAATGTAATGTATTTTTTTGTAGTAGCTAAATTACATTAGGTTTCTGCTCATAGTATTTTCTTAAAGTTGAGGAAAATGTCCATCACCCTAACGGTACTTTAAACAATTTCTGATAAGATCTAAATATTATAAGAAGCCTATTTCTACAAAATAGTATGCAGATGGAGTTTACAAGCTTATTTTATACACGATCCTCTAATATGGGCCAGCCATTACCCGCTCCGTGTAGTTCAAAGTTTAAGTGCTACTTAATTCTTTAAGCGCAAGCGCATTTATTTATAGATATGACATTTTTATAGTGATGTCAAATATACCTAATATGTTCGCCTAATAAGAATATTGTGTGTGTAATTCGTTGGTGTCACCACAGACAATCTTACAATCCCATTTTTTTTTAGTTTAGTTCTACTTTGTTATAAAAAATGTGACACTTATGACCTTTGGCGCATTAAGCAGATTAATAACTATAGTGCCTAAAGGTATAAGCATGAAATACATACAAGGAGTTGAAATATTGCTAAATATTTAAATGGTTAGCCATGGGCCTAGAAATTAGGAGGTTTTCAAAACATATTTGAATTGTTTATCTTGTATGGGATGGTAAACTATCTATTTCTTTTTCATAAACATCTGTTATATTAAATACCTATCTTAGCTTTTCATTTTGGATTGGAAAGTAAACTAAATTATTTTTCGAGTACCGATCCGAGTTACTTTTCTTTCAAATTTCGAAAATAGTTTTGTAGATTAGTTTTTTCAACAGATTTATATGCGAATTTTATTACTAATAGATGGTGATGGATTAAAAATAAATAATGTGGATAGAAAAAAACAATGCTCATTATTACAACAAATATATTATCGACATTATTATCCTCACAGCCCATCACTACTCCATTACCCGGCGCCGTCTGTAATCCTCTCTCGTTTTATTTTCGCAAATCAGTGTTGCGGTCGAGGTTAGATTGTGAGCGCCGGCGCACAGTAGCGAACATGCCCCGACCTTTGTATGTACAAGTTTTTATTTAAGGTGATTCCTTCAATGTAGTCCGCCAATTTCAATATGTTTTTCCAATTTATCTCAGTTTTTTTATTTTTATAGTCATATATTTTTCTCGAAATAGTCTTATTTGCATCAAATATAATTTCGGGAGCAGTGGTGGCCCAATTGTAACGGTACTTACGAGTTGTAGGTCGCGGGTACGAACTCAGTCAGGCACTTTACTTTGTGTAAATATTTTCATCACCACTGCGCTCAAAACGGTGAAAGAAACATCGTGAGGAAATCGGCACCGACAAAAATTCGAAGACATCCACCAACCCGCACTAGGCTTGGGTGGTAGATTATGGCCCACTCCCTCTCGAAGAGTGGAGACCTATGTCCCAGTAATAAGAATTATTGGTTGACTAGCTGCGCCCCGCGGTTTCACCCGCGTAAGTTTCGATCCCGTGCGAATATCGGAATAAAAAGTATCCTTTGTGTTATTCTGATGTATAAGCTATATTACTGTACAGTTTCATCAAAATCCGTTCAGTAGTTTTTGCGTGAAAGAGTAACAAACATCCATCCTCACAAACTTTCGCATTTATAATATTAGTAGGATAGGATAGGATTATTTATTTATTTATTTTATTTTCTAAAACTTTATGCACAAGTAAAAACTCTACAAAGGCGGACTTAATGCCTTGGGCATTTTCTACCAGTCTACCTTAGGGTGATACAGAGACAATACACAGTAGGTGCAATAACAGAAAACAAATTAGAAAATATTTATAACTAAAAATTATATGAATAAATACATACATACAACAAAATCATCATCATCTGCCTATCCTTTTCCCAACTATGTTGGAGTCGACTTCCAGTCTAACCGGATGCAGCTGAATACAAGTATTTTACATGGAGCGAGTGCCTATCCGACCTCCACAACCCAGTTACTGGGTAATACGATACCCCTTGCTAAGACTGGTTGTCAGACTTTCGGGCTTCTGACTACCCATAACAACAAAACACACACACACTGGTATGCAAAAAAATATAAAATAAAAAAAAATATGAGAGATAAACAAGAAAATCTACAACAATTTAATTCTGAGACGAATCTGCCGACTTCTTGTGTACCTATGTGTTCTCGAGCTTTCACTTTAAATGTGAACGGATTGAAATAATGATTAATTATAATGATGAAATTATTTTATCATAATTGCCGCATAATTAGTTCTGATTTAACACACAGCGTAAAACAACAAAAATCGTAAGAAAATTTGAATTTTGCGTGATATATTGACGTTTCCGCCCCTTAAGTATAGCTTTGAACTTAGACTCGCTTTTTTAGACCTCAATTAGTAAGTATATGGATCACATGTGGATGAGAAAAAAGGGCTGAAAAACCTGTGATTACTTCGGTAGTTTTAAATTACTGTTATTATCTTTTTCGGTGTTGGTCCGACCGTAGGGGTTTTTACTCACTATTTAATTGTAAAGGTCATTTGGTATAGTCGCTTTGTTTTGCTTTGCTAATGCTTATCTGTCCACGGGTTAAAACTCAAGACCTAATCAATTCCTTAGACAATTTTCTTCTCTCTTAAAAGTAGGTATGAACTAAGCATAAATGAAACAAGCTCAATATAATAAAATAATAATAATCAATCAATCAATTGAGCTTATCACATTTCAATGCTGGACAAAGGCATCTAAGGCTGCGCCACAACACCCTGGCCTCCGCCTTCCGCATCCAATCTGCACCGGCTACCTTCTTGATTTCATCGGTTTATCCAGCTGGAGGGCGTCCTATACTACGCTTTCCAATATACGGTCTCCACTCCAAGACTCGTCTGCTCGTCTGCTATATTAATAATAATAATAATAGAGGTAATCATTTCAAAAAAAACCTTAATTATTGTTAGTAAAAGTCTTAACCTAATGTTAGTAAAAACACAAAATTGAAACGACTGACACTTACGTGTGCAGCCGTATCCAGTGAGCCAGCATGGGGCTGTCCCACCTATCACACAATACACTCAGGATGCTGTGGGAGCTAGCACGCATTCTACCGAGAATAGAAGCGCACCGTTTCCGTATAATGGTATGAAAACCATCAACCCTGGCCTCGGTGAACATCCCGGAAGCGCTACAAAAGCGTGATACAAAAAGTAATACCAGCCAATTGTTTAGTGTCCCACTGTAGGGTAAATATCTCCTCTCATACTTAGAAGGCACCAGCATTAGCTCACGCCGTGGCAAAATTATTTGCACGTTACATGAGTCGTCCCGCTATTTGCTAAATCCTTCTCTTTTATTGCTTCCTTCATTCCGGTCATTCTCAAACCACTATTACTTAAATAACTTAACATTTCCAATAAAATCCTGGCCATTAAAATTGCATTTAATAAAAACTACCAGTAAGCTACAACTAAAATAAATATCTGTAAATATATCTATCTTTTCCATACGAAACTATCTTTTGGAAGGCGCGACTACAATTTTGACGGCCAAAAGTGCCTTGTGCTTATTTGAAATAAATGCTTTGACTTTGAAAAATAGGAGAAGCTAGAATAAAGAATTTTCTCAATGCAAGAAGGGCTCAGCCTTTTTCTAAATATTTTGGGGTCGGCATCCAGTCTAACCTCAGTTGCTGGGTAACACGATACCCCTTGGTAAGACAGGTTGTCAGACTAGATCTACTAATGACAGCCGAGACCAACGGCTTAACGCTTTCCGAGGGACGTACGAGTTTCAATACTCGTATGTAATGGATGGTCACCCATCCACGCACCGACCGCGACGAGCGTAGCTGAACTTTCGATCGACCCGTATGGCGGTTATCATTTTCCCCCTAACAAATGGACCCACGGTGTAAGATGCAAACTATACAGTTTGATTGTCAAGTCATCATGTCATTTTATTAACCGTCTGTCACGGAGGTTTTTTATTGTATATAGGTATGTCTTGCCGCAACGCATGTTTTACGCTGTATTTCGTTAATGAGCTTCAAAAGCGTTGTTTTAAGTAAAATTATTAATCAGGCCAATTCTTCGTGTGTACGTATAAATGCACCCAGATTTTTTTATATATATATATATTTTTTTTTTAATAATTGAAATAATAAGTTTACAAAAAAAGGATGGAAGGATGGAATGGTTCAGTAGTATACAGGGTTATTTGAAAAACACCAACAACCTCTTAAGAGGTCATTGTACTCATCATTATGAACAACTTTGACTATGGGAGCAAACCTGAAATCGCGAAAAAAAAATCAGCTGTTCCCTACATATTGACGAGATTGACGAAGATAAATGTAGGGAACAGCTGATTTTTATCTAGGCCTATAATGGAATCATAATAATCTGGATATAAACTATGATATGGCAAATATGAGATTACAGACAAAAACAGAACTCTGGGGTTAATATAGTGCGTTTCCTAATCTAGATTTATTTAAACCTGTGTTTCAGGCCATCTCTCAACGAAAGTACTAATTAAATAGGATAAAACCACCACCACTACCATTACGCGAAATGAGGACCTGTATGGGGACGATCTTTGCCTAACAGTGGGCCGACGACGGATTATAAAGATGGCTGGGACAGACTGGATGCGAAAGGCGGTGGACAGAGTGCCCAACTAGGGAGAGCGAAAATGTTGGACATAAACCGCTCCCTATCGCAGCCCACTGCAGTGGATTGCGATAGGCTGAGTTGACTGGTCATTGAATTATATAAAAACGGGTATGAATATTTTTTTTCTATAGCTGTTTGAAAGTCTATTTTACTCCCCCTAGAACGTGCTCAAAGAGCAATTCTAGGCCTTTCAGATTTCATACACACCAGCTTTACATTGCATGTAAGGTGCTAACAGTACGTCAATTATTTATACTGCACATCATAATTCAGCAGCACGTTGAACTCACTTACAAGCCAGTACCTTCTGACAAGAGAAGGAAGGATTTGGTCTGCATAAAGCCTCAAACTAGACATGCCCTTTGTAAACCGATTCTATGTTTATTTAGGACCCGTTTCATATAATAAACACAATAGAATACTTAATATTTATAGTGCCAATAACAAACATTGTAGTCTAAAGATACGCGAATATTTGGGTAAACTTTATTACACAGACACAGAAAGACTTCTAGAAATACTTCAATAATGATGTAGTTATTAAATTGGTAATTTTTAATTGTATTTAGTACCTACTATAATATTAAGTAGGATAGTATTATTTCAACAAATAACTAACTATGGACAAATAATCAGCTGATCGCTTAGTATGGGGATGGCCTGAAACACAGGTTTTTATTAACCTAGCTCAGGCAGGTCGCCACAAGTTATAATGACAGTACCAACGCACCTTCCATAGATAATTAAAAACGTGTAAATTAAACTAGCTTTTATATGAGTATTTAAGCCAATCCGTTAAGAACTTGGTACTACTAAGTATTTATAAGTTTGTAAATGTATGACTTTGTAAAAGGACCTAAATATTTTTTTTTTTTATTTATTATTGAAAGTATGATGACTTTAAAACAACCTCGGATTGAACTGTAACATGCTCCTGCAGCAATAACTATGTAAAATTATTTTATAGAATTAAAAACACTCGTAATTATTTCCAGAACTCCACATGCACACGGCACGGGAGGAGTTCTACCACACGGCTGATAATTGAAAACCCGTAGTTCACTAATAGATTCTCGAGTAATACTGCAATTACATCGCCAGCAATTAATAATTTAGGTTTCGTTAAAATGATATTAGCAGTAAAGGTGCAATACGCGAAATTAATAAAGTTTTGATTTATTATTCAAGATTTAGCATTAATTGAATTCAACTGGAATTTTACGCTTGCGTAGGTGTTGAGTTTGAGAAAACAATACTAGAGGTATGTAGGCTCTAAACAGTCAGTAGATACTAAAGTTTATTCTTGGGCAAATGCTAAGCAAATAAAATTTGCCAAGTGCGAGACACCATTATTATAAAGGTCACTGGAAAAGCCTGTGTTTATCAAGAACTGAAATCAAGATGCTAGTAATATGTAAGTTCTTAACTAAGATGTACTTGTGTCAAAATCTAAACTCCTTAAGGCATTTTATATGGGACGTTGCAGAGTAAAACTTAGTATATTATATTATAGTATTATTATTATTTTATTTTTCAGTCAACAATCGGACGGACTTAGTGACGACAGAAGTTTAGTGACGACAGAGCAATGGTGGCCCCGACTTACGAATTGTGTGTCGTGGGTTCGAATCCAGGCAGGCTCTTTACTTTGTGTAAATTATTATTATAACCACTGCTCTCCTGGAACCAAAAATTCGAAGACGTGACATCTACCAACCCGCACTGGGCCCGCGTTGTTGATATTAGCCCACTCCCACTCCAAGAAAGGGGCCAGTATCCCAGAAGCGGAAACATTATAGGGTGATTGTACAGGGTGTCCCTGGAACTATGGATCAAATCGAATAAGGGCGTGGGCAAGGTCATTTCCAAACTATTTGATCCTGAGAAATTGATAATTGAGAAATTTTTTTCAGTCGTTTCGCATAGTGCTCATAGAAAAAAAATCATTAAAAAAAACTATCAGGGCTGTCTAAAAAACTTAAATTGACAGTTCCTGGTAGTTTTTTTTTTAATGATTTTTTTCTTTGAGCACTATGCAAAGTGATTGAAAATAACAAAAGTTGGTCATAACTTTTGAACCGTAAAAAAATTCACCAACATTCTCAGGATCAAAAAGTTTGGAAATGATTTTGCCCACGCGCCTATTTGATTTATTCCATACTTCCAGGGACGCCCTGTATATTTATTTTGGCATTGTCAATTATATCAAAATGGACCCCGATTTATTGATCAGTCTCAGTAATACTCTACATTTCAAAACCCTCAACTCACCCACACTCTCACCAAAATCCATAATAATACAAAACAAATATTTTTTCCTTACCAAAAGAGCTTACAGCTCAGTACATATCTATGGGCCACGGTGGGCGGATATTAATTATGGAGGTACCTCCCCATAGGTCCATGGGAATCGAAGCCTGGACCGGATCGTATGGAGAATTATCCGCAAAATTCTGTGGCTGTAATTAAGTTATATTAAGGTGATAATTAAGGTGTAAGGTTTAACATTACGGTTTATTCCGTTTAGGGTAAACAGTACTAGAGAGAAGCCTGTATCTTGTCAAGACTGATAATAGTAAATCATTTTCAACAAGGCATTTGACACCACTGAGGCTTATAATCACAAAAAGTCTGATAAAACCACCTCTGAATCCTTTAATAATGTCGTATAAATTACTTTATAAAATAAACTATTTTTAAAAATTATCATCACGAGTGATAAGTCTAATAGTACCTACGGATTTAAAAGATCAAATTTATTATACATTTTTCAGGGTATTTATACTCGATACATATACGGTTATTGCAATAATATAATTAGTGGTTTCCGTGTTGTATATTTGTCAAGATTTCTCACAGGACACAGTGTAAAAATATCCAACTAACTAAAAAAAATATAGTCTAATAAATACAAAAAAAAAATCAAACTCCAACTTTGACCTACAATACGCTTTTCCCTGACTGATATCTAGGTATAGTGACTGATATCTAGGTATAGCAATAGGTATATAAACTAGCTCTTTAGTTCATCAGGTCAATCAGAAAACTACGATAAACTTGTAATACGAGTATTATTACATCTCGAAGACGACTCATACAATTTGCATGACTCAACAAGTGAACCATTTGTTCATAGCATCCGCTTCATACACTATTAAAAAAAAATCTATAATAATAAAAAAATGTTACAAGCGACCAGGCAAACAAATCCGTGCGCTCTCATAAGTTTAATTAAATATTTATTCGTGTAGGGCGGGGCGCACCGCCCTCCGATATCGATATTGTTTTATAGATTTAAGATTAAATGTATGGCTTTGAAAGTAGCGGTGATTGTGGAGGTTGATCTAGTTGTTGGTAAAATTAGGGTAAAGTTAGTTAGAAGTCGGACAGCTATGTAATGCAATGTGTCTAATGTATTTTCTTACTATGTTATTTAGGGAGAACCCAAAGGTCAATCCACACCAAGACGAGACGCAGCGAGACGCTGCACGTACTTTTTATGATTGCAATACAAAATCGAACTTATGTACTACACAATAAGGTAATCGCGTCTTCGCGAAGTGCGCGCAGCACTGCATAACGTCATGTGTTTTCACCGTTTACTAAAAAAGATTTTAACTGCGGCTGGCCACCTTGCTAAGTTTGATAAACATAGCGATGTATATAATGATATTGCATAGTGGTGTACGGTCGAAAAGTAGATTCAAGTTCAATAAATGTAAATGATAAAAACGAGTAATTCCGACATTCGCGTCAGTAACATAAGTTCATACTATTTGCTTTACATAAAATGCATATAAACAAGTCTCTAAAAATGTAAACACGGAAACACTCAAAAATTCCACAAAAGGACATTTAAATATCGAATCTAAAATCTAATGGCCCGCCCCGACCTCTGTACTCGACCGCATTTATCATACTATAAAGGTCAGGTTCCGATACTTATCGATATTTTTATGATGTCAGTTACACTGACTCATCTCTATTTTTGATAGCTCTTAGTATTTATTAATGTCATAATACTAAGTTATAAAATATTCAAATACCTGTGTTGATAAATTAGGTTGCTTGCTATAATCATATTAATTATGATACTGTTTGGCGATTTAGAATATGTTTTGAACAAAATATGAAGAGTTTTAGGTGATATAATAACGGATTATAGTTCTTTAATTTTGGGTTATAATGTTTTTTTAAATGTTTTCGGCTATCGATACATCTAATCGGATTTAAATAGCAATTGGATATTGAAAATGACGTTCTATTTTTTAATTGTGTAGTGTTTTATATTTGAGTTGGTTTTTAATCAAAACTTGATTGAATAAAATACCTACTTATCTGGTTACATAAACGTGAGTTAATAGCAAACAAAACGCTTGACAATCTGACTTATGTTTTGCAGCATGATGTTTATTCGTAAAATCGATGTTTATTAGGTAGTGTAATTACATATTCTCCGGGCTTAGTAAAAAGAACGAAAGAGTACTCTTCGTCAGCCGCAAATAATTACTCATAACATATAAATAATATTAGCCTGTTACTGTCCCACTGTAGACCAAAGGCTTCTTATAATACAGAAAAGGCACGAACATTGTTTACCACGCCTGCTCAAGACGGGTTGGCGATTTCAGACTTATATTAATTATAAGACCAGCACCCTAATTGCGTAATACACTATCAATCGGAATCTGAATCATTTTGAAGCAAATTGCTAATTCATTGCTTCATAAGTTAGAAAAATTCGTTTGCTCAACACGTAAATAACGCAATGAATGTTGTTGAACTGTCAAAATTAAACCGATTCCCATTGATAATGTATTTCGCAATTGCTCCAGCAGGTTTCATCATGATGTTTTCATTAATCGATGTCAGTAATGCCTAAGATAAACTCAGAATGTACATATGAATTGAAAAAGTCACCTTGTAACTTGCCCGGATTTTAACCTACGACCTCGTAGCTGAAAGGCCTTAACAACTGGGCCATCAGAACATACTTGAACGTCAACATATCTACGTAAATAATACGAGAACAATTACGTTTAATAATAAACATAAAAGTGCAATTGCATTATTACATCGATAGCTAACTTCCACATAATAAAATATAAAACATTGATAGAAGTTTATATTTAACTGTTATTAATAGTTTTAAATTAATACAGGTGGCAAGTCTCATTCCATAGACATTAGTGTACATTATTGCACAAATACTTAATAGCAAGTTAGCAGCTGATGTGTCTTAGACTATTATTTTACGTTTCTGTAATTTTATTGTTTTGAAAATTCATTCAACTACCATGTTTTGAAATACGAGACATGACAGATGATGATAAATAACCATAAAAGTTATTAAAAAACGTGCATGTTTGAATTATTTAAAAAATAGTATTATCCATATTTTGTTTACGTTACAATAAAAATATAGCTCAAGCCTGGAACATGTTTTCAATTGAACATCTCATTAAGATTATTACAAACATTGACATACGCGGTTGCCTGACAGGTCATTATATCGATAAGAGAAAAACGACAACGGTCACATCACTACACTTTTTTTCGTTCCTTATTAAGTGCTACTGAATGTCCACACGAGCTTAAAATCCAGTAGTCGCCATTTACGTCATCAACGAAAAAAAACTATCCTGATTTCTAAACGCTTTTATAAAGTACTAGCTTTTGCCAGCGACTTCGTCCGCGTGGAATAATGACTTCCGGAAATTGAGGCACTAACTCTCATGGAGTTTAACCGATGTGCTCTTTCTTCTGCCGATTCTTGAGAACGCGTATTTCTCATTCAACGCGTTTTTCAAGACAATAGCGGGCGGACGCCGGCGTCCGCTTGGGGCTTGAATAACTAAAAATATATAACTACGTCTAATATATAAAATAAAATATAATAAAACCTACTTCACTTAAAACTAAATACCTATAACTACTATAATTAATAATACCTATACCTATAATTAATAAAAGTACCTACGCTTTTACCTACTTAATATTAAAAAAAAACTGAACATAAATTAACCAAAACTTACCTACTACTAACTAACTACTACTAACCTATTACTACTTCACCTAAAAAGAAATCCTGTTTTCCCAACATTTCCCTTCACTGCTCTGCTCCTATTGATCGTAGCGTGATGAAAAGTATACTATAACCTGCCCAGGAGTATGAAAAACAATTGTACCAAGTTTCGTTGAAATCCGTCGAGTGGTTTTTGTTTCTATAACGAACATACAGACAGACAGACAGACAGACAAAAATTTTACTGATTGCATTT
Source organism: Globia sparganii (assembly GCA_949316385.1). Lineage (NCBI taxonomy): Eukaryota > Metazoa > Arthropoda > Insecta > Lepidoptera > Noctuidae > Globia > Globia sparganii. The sequence continues at coordinate 1,779,735 of OX438663.1, read as the reverse complement.
TTGGCGTCAGTAACGATCACTAATCACCCGCTGATAGTTATTTTGGAAATATATTTCATGTACAGAATTGACCTCTCTACAGATTTATTATAAGTATAGATTATAAACTGATTTAAACACACAAAAAAATATGATACATAGTATAAGTTTGTATTCTACGAAATGACATATTTCTCATGATATGTATTTTATGTAAACTAAGAATATTATGTAAAAAAAGACCTGAGTATGTAATCAGTAAAAAAATGCCACTAGACCTTCAATATATAAATAAGGTAACATTATTTCCGTATTAAAAACCATAAGAGGTCATTACATTGAGACAGTGAATTTCTCAAATTAGCCGAAGGTCTTCATGAAAGAATTTCCAAATAAAGCCTGTCAATCGTCTCATTTGACATCTGTCAATTAAATAAATACGTTATAATATCAATCTATAGAAACTTATATTACAAAAAAAAAAAAACGTATTATCCATACATAAATATTATATTGAAGTCACCTTTTGTGTCTGTCTGTGCGAATGCGTTGTTCTTCTAAACTTGGAATGATACGGAATAATGGATTTGGATACGATTTTCAATTTTCATTTTCAGAATTTATTCCAAGAGGTTTGTGTGTATCATACATTAAATTTTAACTTAGATATAATAAAGAAATCATCTTTGGCAAAGTCATAAAAAACATACGAAGCAGGGGGCGAGTTGCTAGTTTTCAAATATAAAGTAAGCCAAAAGTTTCATTGGCATGTAATCGATGTATTTTTTTGTTAATTTCTAACAATGTATCCATTTAATTTGAACCTTTCTTATATAAAAATACCGTAAGCGGTATTATTGAAACATGCGAAGTCACAAGTGCAGTTAATCTCTGATGACGTCAGCGAATGTCTATAAGTCACGGACGATGTGTCGTGTCGATGTCGATATGCTACACCTGTTGCTAGGGATGTCACGCCTTTATTGTACTTCGAAACATTTAAATGACGATTTTCTTGTAGATATAAATAGTATTGAAATGTCCTTAATAACATGTTTATGGTTGGTTTGTAATAAATACAAGGATTTGTACTAACGCTGTTAAAGTGTTGACGATTCCTTTCGTTTAGAGAAACATGTTAGAAAATATAAACTTATTTATGTGCTCAGTTAACCGTAAAATGTTTTTTGAATTGAGTTTGTCAGCGATATACTTGTTCCCCAGTATCGAAATCTTATCAAGCATACACAATTTGATAATCACAGGTGTAACGTTAACAAAAAATATTAAAATGATAAGTATAACTGCACACTCATTTGTTGAACTTTAATAGATTTAATTGTTGTTTTATCTGGCGCTAATAAATATACCTATAATTACGTACCTATACAGGGTTATTTGAAAAACACCAGCAACCTCTTAAGAGGTCATTGTACTCATCATTATGAACAAGCAACTTTTACTATGGGACCAAACCTGAAATCGCGAAATAAAAATCAGCTGTTCCCTACATTTTGACGAGATAGACGAAGATAAATGTAGGGAACAGCTGATTTTTATTTCGCGATTTCAGGTTTGGTCCCATAGTAAAAGTTGTTCATAATGATGAGTACAATGACATCTTAAGAGGTTGCTGGTGTTTTTCAAATAACCCTATATATAAAATTCAAAGTCCTGACTGAGTGATAGGTATATCAACGCACAGCCTAAACCGCTGATTCTAGAGACATGAATTTTGGAAGGTTTGTTCTTTGTGAAGAGTAGGTATCCATTAAGAAAGGGGTTTTTCCACCCCTAAGAGGCTGAATGGGGGAGGGTGAAATTTCACGCGGACGACGTCGCGGGCAGAAGCTAGTTCGCAAATAAATAGTAAATATTTCCCATAATAATTTTAAGCTTTAGCAATTTTATCATATTATTGTTAAATACGGAAAATTGACAACCCTGACCCTAAAAGAAATTAACAAGTTGTATTGTTTCGATCCGTGATACTTTCTCTGACAAAAGTCGCCGACAATAAAAATGGGTAATAAAAATCTTTTAGACACAACTTAATAAGTATGAACACTTGCACAGTGTTACTTGTCGCACTAAATAAATATAAGCACAAGGTGCACTCTGCGCAATACGGAAAACATACTGAAATTCACAAAAGGAAAATATATTGAATAGAATTACGATCTCGTTTGTTTTAAATTAATAGCTGACCCAAAAGAGGTGGGCCTATCTAATTTTCAATAATTAATGCAAAAATCCTAAGGCGTCTATACGTATTATAGAGTATTCTATTTTATTCTATAAATTATGATATACTAAGGTATATACAGGTACAGGACAACATAATTTAGCTTATATGATGTGCTAGTCCTGTTCCTCAAGTCATGCGGTTGGGATTTCTGAAAATATCTGCCTAGTGACCATCAATTGTTTTACGCGTAATTAAAATAATTAAAGTGCGTGCTTTGTGCGTTTAAAATAATTTCTTTATCACTTGTCATGTTTAATTGTTCTTTTGTATGTTTTTGTCAAAAAATATGTTACGCTTGATTGAAAGAAATTACATATTGATTCGGCTACTTGTCATCGCGATTATTTTAATTACTTCTTTTTCTTTGCATTTCTCCGCGTTTTTACGTTACTATAGGTTTAAGATATATGACGGCTACCAAATTCTACAGACATCTATAAATAACAGTAAAGTTTAAGATTTTTGGTTTTTTGTCTGTTTGTTTGAACGCGCCAATCTCTGAAACTATCAGTGGGATTTGAAAAAACCTCCTTACATTTGATAGCCCAATTTTTGAGGAAGCCTGTAGGCTAATAATAAAAAAAATCACGCCAGGATCCTTAGAAGTCTAGCATAAACAAAAGAAATAAAAAGAACACTGAGCGAAAACGAAGTAACAGCGCGGGCGAGTGATGCTCTCAAAATGGTGAAACCGGCATGTCCTAGAACCGAAAAATGGAAGACATGTCATGACGTCTACTAATCCGCACTGAGCCCGCCATTGCCAGGAGGCCTGTGCCCTAGCAGTAGGAACATTATAGGCTGATTATGTGTACTAATAATACCAATACCTACTCGGTTATTCTCAGAATTTTACGAATTAATACTCAACCACTCGTAAGAACATAATCCGTATCTAAACAAGCATCTTTCACCTCTTTAAATATCAAACCTCATATTACGCTAATAAAGCAAACACCAGACAATGCCGGACACACAACATTTGTTCAGCTCTCGACACACGGCTATCGATCGTATTGTGATGTAAATTAGTGAAACCTGCGTATCGATAGTTTTCGATTGCGTTGCGACATCACTAGTGTTGTCATATATTGTACCTACAGGATGTTTAGAATAGATGTTGTTCAGGAAAATTACCGGTGAAATTCAATACCTATTGTTTTTATTTAAGGGTGATGAGCTAAGTTAGTTCGCGAAATTATATTTTTCTTACGTTCTTTTGAAATTTGCAGGTAAGTGTCAGGTTGTAGGTACATTGTACAAAATATCATTCGCGACCTTATCAAGTATATATTTACAGAATTATAATTTAAAATCATCAGAACAACCCTCTAAGTTTACATAATCGAGTCCGCGTGTCATTGGTCATTTTCACTCAGTCGTCAGCCGATCGATTCTGTAAAAATCTCATCGTGAAAACTTAGGTGAAGTGAGCGTGAAGTGAGCTATCAATAGGGGCAATCCTTAACATCAGGTGAAATGACAGCTCACTTCACTTTAGTTTTCACGGTGAGATTTTTACAGAATAGCACTACAGTTTATTTAATTCGCCAATTTCGTTGATTAGTTAGTGTCGACAGACTGGTCCGTATTACCGATCAAACAGTTGCATTAACTCCACACTTTCCAGTATTTGCCAGTTTTTGTCGATAGGTATGTCAGTTTCACCAGCAATTTGCGAAAAACGTAAGCAAATTTCCTCTTAAACTTTATCCACAACCAGTTTAGTTTTTCCTATCAGCTAGCAAGCACACCGATGAAAACTAAGCTTAAGGTATTATTAAAATCTAGATTCGTTTTAGGTATAAAAAGCTTTAGCTAGTGAAACAAATTAGATTTATATTTTTACTTTAAGACACTAAAAGTTGGCAATCATAATGATCCATGGCCGATTTTATCATTATTACATATAAGTCAATAATGTAAAATGACTGCCCCGTTGGTCTCGTGGTCGGGCAAAGTGTTATTGAGTTTTTCCATTAGGAATTTCTTAGTAATAGCCCGGAGTTTGGAAGTTGGTGGAAAGCACGATAAGCCGTTGGTCCTGCGCCTGATCTCTCTCCGATCGTGTCGGATTGCCGTCCCATCGGACTATGACATTGAGGGAAGAGGGAGTGCACCTGTGTCTGCGCACACACTTGTGCACTATAATATCTCCTGCGTACCTGGCTAATCTCCGCTGAGATTGGCCACCGTGACCGAAATTGGTCGGGGAGGCTATTATTATTATTAATGTAAAATGACTGTAAGGTTAATAGGTTATTTTTTGTTCTATAGGCGACTCGCACAAATTGGCACAGTTGAATTTTATGCAATAAAGTATACAACAAAATAGACTAGCGCATAGAAGTGATAAGAGTTAAATATAAAACGTGTACTATTCTTCACCTTTGTTCTTAACTTCATCGCATAAAATTCTAAATGTGCCAATTCGTGCGAATCGTCAATATAAAAAATAATATTATTTAAAAGTGACGGTTCGCCCGTTTTGGGCGAATAAATTCGTGCGAATCGACTAATAAGCCGATCTACCGTGAACCTTTGATTTGATCATAGTCAAAGGTTCGCTATACATCAAAATAATAGCATTACTATTAATACAATCAACAGTAAACACAGCATTAATGTTAAAATATCAAGAGTTAAAGTGCAGATTGATAAATATCACTAACAATAGTTACAATTTGTCAGTAATTGAGTTATGCAGTAAAATGGCGGCTAACTGTGCACTGTGCAGGGCTGGCCACCTGTCATGTTCGCTACGAATTATGGGCTTTATGCGAATACTAGCTATAATAAGGTGATATACCTGAATATATGGTAAAGATACCTGTGTATTAAAGTACACCGTTTACAAGACATACATAATTAAATTAGAAGCACCACACTGCGCTCTAGAAAGCAAAATAATTCACTTGCCGTTATTACAGTTTATTTGGGTTCAAGACTGCATGAGTTACTGTTGTGGAGTGGTGGTCTAGTGGTGACAGCGGCAACTTACTTATCGTAGGTTTGAACCCCGGCGCTTTAGAAGTAAGATATTTCATCACCACTGCTCTCAAAAAGGTGAAGGAAAACATCGACGGTACGGTTGGCGCAGTGGTTAAGCGATTGACTGCTGTGCTGCGTGTCGCGGGTTCGATTCCCGCACGGAACAAATATTTGTATGGCCTACAAGTAGTTGTTCCGGGTCTGGCTGTTTGTGTATGTGAGTTTAAATTTTTGTAAACGCACCCACAATACAGGAGAAATTCCTAGTGTGGAGCAACGTTTAAAAAATAAAAACATCGAGAAGAAACCAACAAAAAAAATCGAAGAAGTGTGACATCCACCAACCCACTCTAGCCCCACCTAATCCCTCTCACAGAATGGAGCCCTGTGTCTAAACAGTGAGAACAGTATCGACTGATTATGCAGGATGATTTCGCCTTCCATACTTCTCTAGAAAGCAAATTGTCAATATTGCTCAAAATCCTGCAAGGTTTAAAAGAAAATTGGCCGTCTTATGCGCTGTATGCTGCCCAACTGAGGTCCCACAAATCGCAAGACTGTAGCCTTGTCATAGCAGACGAGGTCGCAGTAGACCGAGCAAAAGATAGCAAGACGCCTTGGAAAGCCAGGTTCAAGCCAAAAAATAGTTTATTATACTGTGGATATGGTGAGAAGTCGCACAAAATCGATAGAATTGGAAGGAAACTATTAGCCAGAAATGCTCAGGCTAAATAAAACAAATAAGAAATCGAATAAGTATGTGTCTTTTATTCATAAACTAGTGATATTTATCTATAAGACTTACCTTGCCAAACAAATTTTTGGACATAATCGTGAAAAGGTGTGAACATCGCAACATTGATATCAAAATCAACAATCAGGTTGCTACACCAACGACACATTCTAATATGGAAGAATATAGTTGACAAATACTGTAGACACTAGCTTTTGCATAATATTTATAACTCCTTTGACATCGATGCACAGACATGTAAAAGTATATTCTTTATTTCGCCACATTGTTTAGAGTTCAGTGTTCAGGTTCACTCATTTAGTTATATATATTCATTATTGTAGATATGTCTTTACTAAATTCATTGCATTACTTATGATATTAGTAGAAAACTAAAAAGATACACTAATTAGAAATAGGCTAGTTGCTGGAAATTCAATGCTAACGATATGTCTTTACCTACTTTAAAATTAACATTCAGTAACCAACTTACGAGATATAATTTATTGAAGTTTTTCTACAATGAATAGACAGCTGTGCTGCTGGGGAGTTTGTTGCGCCTTTTCTTCTGCCCAACTACAGCACTAGGAAGTGGTGAAGGATGGGTGTTTTGGGAGACTGTCTTGTGTAATTTTGATATAGTTTCAGCCCCAGCATAGTTGCAATAGGCAGTTCGCCGTCCGGTAAGGACCAGGCCCGGGTCGACGGCGCGTTGTGTTCCATGTGTACCTCAAAGAGATGTCAGCACTGACTGATGTGGTCCGCTAGGGCCGATGCCTGCCAGGGTCGCGGAGTTTTCAAAAGAGTTACCTTGGCCCCTGGCACAGGTAACTGAAGGAACACAGGTGAGTTTTAGTCAGTAAAAGTGTGACACGCCCTCCCGCTCCGCCCAGAGCGGGAGAAGTTAGGATTAAAAGAATTTTTGATTGCTTGACAATATACGTACTGCACCTAATGCACATTACTACGTTAAAGTCCATTGACGTATTTCTCTCTACATAACATTCTTCTTCATATAGAAAGAGAGTAACAGACGCTATCCAACTCACAAACCCGTTCAAAACAACCACCTATAAAAAAGTAAGCATAGACAACACAATTTATATCTAATTAACATTCATGAAACAAAACTGCAAAGCCCGGACCACCATAAGGCAAGCGATCATTTCGAACATTGGCCGGGCAATGTGTACACTACATAGCGCACTTTGCCCGCTTCATGTATTACACATCCTCTCGTCGGGTTCAAATTACATAACACATAAATACAATGGCTAGCTTATTTACTGCTGGTTTTAAAGTAAAAGCTAACGTAGCAATTACTGTGGATAAAATGGCGCTGGATACAAGATTGTTGAAATATTAATAAGCTCGCGAATTTTTTTTAGCTTCTTGTGTTGTTATAATTAATGATGATGATACTAAATACATTAGTAATTATGTAGGACTTAAAATTAAATTGCTTCTAGTCCTAAAAATACTGTCATCAATTTGACATTTGGCAATCACACAGATCGATGGATGTGTAAGTTTAAGAGCCAATTTTACCAATGAAACTAACGCGATCAGCATATCTATCCTACGTTCAAGAGCTGTCAGAACTAAAATTGTTGTGGAATATTGACACTGCCAGCTTTTGAACGCGGTTTAGATGTTCAGATCGCGTTCAGAGGGGCAATTCTCGTAATTTTAAGAACGGTTACTCTAACTTCCCTACATTGTTGACAAGTTCTTGACACTGATTGTCGCTGAGATGAGATTGCAACTAGATTTTGAACATTTTTAATTACGGGAATTCGCCTTCAGATTCTTTGGTGACATTTGGCAATTACACAAAACGATGGGTGTGTAAGTTTAAGTGACGTTACCGTGGTCTTTCCTTACGTATCCTCCGTGCTTCTTAAAATGTCTTAGGTTGTCTGCTGCATTCACAGACAGTAAAAAAATAGAAATGAATTATGATCATGGGATTTTTTAAATTTTATTTCATTTCAATACATCGACGGTACGGTTGGCGCAGTGGTTAAGCGATTTACTGCTGCGCTGCGTGTCGCGAGTTCGATTCCCGCACAAAATAAATATTTGTATGACCTACAAGTAGTTGTTCCGGGTCTGGCTGTTTGTGTATGTGAGTTTAAATGTTTGTAAACGCACCCACAATACAGGAGAAATTCCTAGTGGGGCAAAGTTTTATTTAAAAAAAAATACATGATGTTAGGGCATCGACATGATTGTGACCACCACGTTGACATTTTTCGTCGGTTATTAAAAAAAAAATATTGTTTGCGCGACGAAGTCTCTGCCCTGTATTTCGATCGATATAATTTTAACAAACCATGTTAATTTATTATTTATTTATTTATTTATTCAGCAGTAACTGAAAATTTAAACGGGGTGGAAAACCGAAGAAACTTATTAAAATAGTTTTTTTTTTCAGGTCTAATGTTTCAAATTCTTGTCGCTGCAAAATAAAATCAATAGCTGGAAAAATAAACCAAAAATATAAATAAAAGCTTATAACAAAAGCTTTATCAACCCGTCGTCACTACACACCATTTTACCGCTCCGAACTGACACCGGCAATACTAATGAGTTGGGATGCGCGCGCGCAGGTCGCGCATGTGACCCGCGACGCGCGATATATTGCGCGAACAGCGAGCCAATGAGTGGACACTCACTATAACTGTACTGCGGCTAGGGGAATAGTGAGGTCTCGATATTGTATAAATTAAAGTTCATATTTCATTGTTATTATAAATTGCTCTTAAAATTGATCCAAATATTGTTATTACTGAATATTTTTCAGTATGCAGTTCTGGTGAAGTATACATTATTTTACTATGCGAGAATTATTTAGAAGGTTCCTTGAGGTAGCTTGAGATATGTGACATCCACCAACTCGCTTGGGGCCCGCCTGGTGGATTACGGCCCACTCCCTCTCACTGAGAGGAGGCCTGTGGGAACAATACAGACTGATTATGCTTATGCTTAAAAAAAAAAAAACGAGACGCGAAAACGACGTTGCGTAACAAAATATTAATTATCTACGTATGACATTATTTATATAAATGTTTACTCTATTGCATACCAGAAAATAAATAACAAAAAAATACGATTATCACTACAAAACATACAATGGGCTACCTTATCGCTTTCTGCGATCTCTTTCCAGGCAACCTTGAAATAGACAGTAACGTGGATATAAAAAAAAATGGGGTTATCAGTGGTACAAAATAATAAATCATAATAGAGACATAGATTTCATTTTTCAAAAATAGACACTTATACCTCTTAGTTCAAAATGTAACACAATATAAACTACATAGTATTACTACTTAATTGAATAGCAACTTAAGTTTACACAGAACTTCCCTGAATGCAAATTATTTCGCTTTGGCTTCCGGTAACTCCTAACTAAATAAATTGCTCATACGCAGCCTTAACCGTAAGTACCAGCATAAGTACTTATTATGAAAATATACTCCCCATGCTTAGCTATAAGAAGAAGTTATCTCCCAGATACCGAGCCTGGTCGTAACCCTGCTAATTACGACTTAAATATTAAAACTTAAAAAGCAGTCGTTCATGGCATTAACTTAGCGAAATGGCTCTTCTGTCTATTTTATAATCCTATATTATGTAAACCGGACCGACGTTTGGAGGACTTTTACACTTCACGATTTGAAGTTACAAGTGACTTAGCTAAATGTTTTAAGTGTTCTGACGTACAGATAGTGCAATCCACGAAGACGCGCCCCACTCTTTTTCCTAATGCTTACAGCAGAAGTGTGCAACATTCCGCTAGCGTTTTAGTTTTGTAAATATACACTAATTATGATTAGTGGGTAATTAGAGTGTATCGAAAGAACTAAAACACTAATGTAATTAACTAGCGATAAACACTAACGATACGGAAGAAGAGTGGGGCGCGTCTTCGTGTATTACAATATCTGTAAGAACTTAATTTGATCAAAAACATGAAAAATATTTTTAAATGGAAACGTTATTAGTCGCACTTCGAGCTCTTTCTGAAGGTCAATTCTCGTAATTAAAAACGTTTAAAATCTAGTCGCAATCTCATCTCAGCGACAAACAATGTCAAATAGTTGGCAAAACTGTATGGAAATTAGAGGTATTTTGGACAGATTGAGACTGTGAACGTTCTTAAAATTACGAGAATTGCCCCTCAGAGCTGTGAACGAAATTGAACGTCACCCTCGGGTCGGCGACGCTGAATCGGGTATACTCGGCTTTAGTCGGTTGGGTGGCGCTAAATCGCGTACATTCCGCTCATATATATGTAAGTTTTCACTTCTATCAAGTTGAAGTGGTTGTAAAAAGATTTGACAATCAGCGAGATTGGTACAGGGGCTGTCTACTGTCTAGTTGCATATTGACATCCATATATTTTTTTAATGACAGAATAATTTATTTAATTAGAGGAAAATGCTGTGAGGAAAGTTTTGAGTATGAATGTGAATGGCTATAAGGCTACAGACACGAAGTCAGCGGGCGCGGGAGGCGGTGGCGGCGGCGGCGCGGAGAACGATGCGGCAACGCAGACCCGGTCTCGAAGCCAGCGGCCAACATGAAATCGCGAAACAAAATCAGCTGTTCCATTTCAGGTTTGGTCCCATAGTAATAGTTGTTCATAATGATAAGTACAATGACCCCTGAAGAGGTTATCCATTAATTACTGAACACCCTATATAATATATATATATTATTACGAAGGTTAAGGAGATCGTGGAGTACATGCGTGTGAAGACCAACTGGACTTTGAGGGTCGAGAAGTCAGAGTCGCGTCACAACACGAACTTCAAGTCGTTCGTGGTGCGTGTTCCGAAACATCATCTCGAGAAGTTTCTCAAGGAAGAGTTCTGGCCGAAGGGTGTTGTGTACCGCCGTTTTCGTGGCCGGCTACATGACACCAGTCAGAGAAATACGATGCAGACACTTTGTGTATGTATTTATAGTATTTTCAAATTATATTAATATTAGGTATATTGTATGTGTTTATATAGGCCTCGATGCCTTCAATAAATAAATAAATAAATTACTTTGAGTCCTATCCCATTCTTCAATATTTTTATAAAGCTTTCAGAATTAGTAACATATTATTATGTAGCCACTTTATCACAGAACATACTTATCTGGATGTCAATCACACAGTGAATGCTGGTCAATGGACACATAATCATTTTATTATTGTTATTGTTCGTACTTCAATACCCACTTACATTAGGTTTTTTAAATTGAACTGATCAGTAACTGTCAATTCGATAATAAACAGTTTTATTCTAGTTACACAAAAAATGCAATAATGGTGAAAGTAACAAAAATAAAATTTGTCTATCGTTGAAAAGCATAGTGACGTCTGTACAGATAGGACAAGCAAAGAGGCTAATTGTCAATTTAAGCCTATTCAATACTAATGTGTTTATGCTAGTACAGATGCCAGCACATCAAGCTACTACAATATATCAAATTTCTTTAAAAGATTTTCAACTTTATCGCAAAATTTGACAGTTTCGGGTGGCTTGGTGTGCTGGCGTCTGTACTTGTCATACATTTTTAATATGGACATCAAAAGATTTGATTAGAATAGAAGTTAAAAACACTTTCTTGAAAAAATATTGACGCAACCCAAAATTTATACAAAGTATTCAGGGTTCTTACTGACTATAGATCAAAGTGTGTCGAGCGAATAATGACGTATTTATCTGAAATAAATTATTTAATTTGATTAAAACTTTCCTCAAAACACATTCCTCTAATATAATAATAGCCTCCCCGACCGATTTCGGTCACGGTGGCCAATCTCAACGGAGATTAGCCAGGTACGCAGGAGATATTATAGTGCACAAGTGTGCGCGCAGACACAGGTGCACTCCCTCTTCCCTCACTCTCATAGTCCGATGGGACGGCAATCCGACACGATCGGAGAGAGATCAGGCGCAGGACCAACGGCTTTACGTACTTTCCGAGGCACGGGGGTATTAAACCGCCAACTTCCAAACTCCGGACTGTTACTAAGAAATTCCTAATGGAAAAACTCAATAACACTTTGTCCGACCCGGGAATCGAACCCAGGACCCCACGCTCAGCCACGAGACCAACGGGGCAGCCTCTAATAAACCACTCCTATCGAACACCACAAAGCGTCACGCACTCGTCCCGTATCCCTAAAAACCCTTCATCCCGCGAACACTAAAACAGCGCCTGTAAAAGTTAAACGAACGCTTATAACAGTTTTATGTAGCACGCAACGACCGACAATATGGTTACCATTGAATATATTCCGCCGAGCTTGGAATACCACTGTTAACGTTATACGTGACTTAGATAAGCATACGATGGGAAAGAATCTGTTTCCGTATGCACTTTAATGCTGAAATGGGATAATGGGGATGAGAATGGGATGGGACGGGGATGGGATGGGTGAGTATGGGAACGGGATGGAACAGGTGAGTATGGGGATTTGAATTTGAAAGGGTATGACTTGGAGTATTTGTTGTAATTTTTTCTTATCTTGCAGAAAGAGTTTAACTGTGACAGATGACAAACGGGCTAAGAGAACCACCGATTGAGTCCCCTCTAAAAGCACGACGCCATCGCGGCAGGCCGACATAAAGAGGACGAGACGAGTTTGACTCCTACCAAAAGGACTGGCCTCGCACAAGACTGAAATTTGTGGAAGAGGGAGAGGGAGGCCTTTGCCCTACAGTGGGACAATACAGGCTAGTTAGATAGAAAGAGAGACAAGATTATACAAAGTGTTAAAAAATTAACCCGTAAAACTTTAAGAGGTGATTTAGCCCATCGAACTGAACAACTTTCACTATGGGACCAACTCTGAAATCACGAAAAAAAAAACAGCGGTTTCCTACATTTTGGTCAAGTAGGTATTGAAGTTTTGTATTAAACAACTGATTTTTTTTTCGTGATTTCAGAGTTGGTCCCATAGTGAAAGTTGCTCAGTTCGCTGATCTAAAGCACCTCTTAAAGTTTATCGGGTTAATTTTTAACACCTTATATATTTACAAAATGTTTTACTCTGCATTGAATCCCGAACTAGTATAGTTATAACACGAGCTTCAAGTATTAAAACACCCTTCATACAAACGGGAGTTAATGTCAAAACCAGAAGGCCAATTCTCATAATTTAAAACGTTCAAAATCTAATCGCAGTCTCATCTCGGCGACAAACAAATGTGAAAAAACTTATTAAATTTTAAGGAAATTATAGATATTTTTGACAGATTGAGACTAAAATCAGACTGTGAACGTTCTTAAAATTACGAGAATTGCCCCTCTGAAGTCATTATATAAAAAAATCAAAGTCCTGACTGACTGCTATATCAACGCACAGCCTAAATCGCTGGTTCAGTGGTCCTAGAAACATGACGTTTGGAGAGTATGTTAATTTTGAAGAGTAGGTATCCACTAAGAAAAGGTTTTTCGAAATTTCACCCCTTTTAAGAGTATTAATGGGGGGAGCGTGAAAGTTCACCGGGACCGAAGTCGCTGGCAGAAGCTAGTGTTACTATACATTCATTTCAGCATCATTTTAACTTTATATGTGTAAGTAGTCCCTATTTATTTTGCAAGGACAGTTATAAATTGTTTCCTAGCTCTTTGAAGGTAGAATACCTATGCCACATAATTTTGGTTTGGCTTTAGCATATCATAGTAAGTTGACGGTCCCCTAAAAAGAGACAACCATCCCTTTTTCCAAAATAGAATATTTGCTTACATATTCAGCCTACACCCCACTGCCCGCACTGGCCCCGCGTGGTGGATTACGGTCCACTCTCTCTCACAGAGAGGAAGCCTGTATCCCAGCAATGGGGACATTATAGACTGATTATGTATATTTGCTTGAAGTATGGAAATTGCTCAAAAAGAGCAATTTCCAAAAGTGGTAACGGCCTCGACCTACGAGCTGTAGGTAGTGTATTCGAACCCAGACAGGTAAATAGTTTCATCACTACTGCTCCTAAAACGCTGAAGTTAAACCTCGTGAGGAAACTAGCATGTCCTAGAACCAAAAAAATCGAAGACATGTGACATCTACCAACCCGCACTAAGCTCGTGTGGCCCGCTCCCTCTCCAAGAGAGGTGCCCTGTATCCCAGCAGGCAGTACATTAAAAGGCTAATTATGTGATGTATCATGAAAAATGCAAATAAAAAAACTAACAATATCAAATTATATTTATTTTAAACTCAGATAAACATATCAATGAATCTGCGGCCAAAAGTTGCATCAAGCATTTCGACTGACGCTCAAAAATCAAGACGAATTAAAAACAAAATTCATATTAATTCTGAACCTAATTACTGCATGCTATGATAATTGCACTACCATCGCTCAACGTCAATCTTATTTCTACAATTTCAAAATACTAAAATATCATTTTAAAAATCAGATTTCTCGAGTCCAATCTAACATGACCGCAACCTTTGAACGCAATATTTTTTCAAAGTCATTAAAGCATTATGATTTCTTTTTATTGTACCTACCAAAGTAAGATTATAGAAGAGGCTCCCTAGCAACAAATCTCCGGTATGCCACCACCGTTACAGGCAAACACAGATACCTAAAAACAAAAGAAGAATTCCACCAATCACACACCCTCCCGCATTAATTCACCATTAAGCATTCGAACCCTACTAATCCCATTCCGGAAGCTAGAAAGCTAAATACTCTACTCGGACATCGAACTGGCCACGGGATGCTGTGGCCAGGTATCTGCGTATCTAAGCCTTCGTCGAATGATCTCTCATTGTTCGGCCGCTTATAAAAATGTTAGACAATGGGCTCGATGAGTGTATAGTGACCGCCGTTGGGCGCATCGCGAGCTTGGCTGTAGGTGCGCAGCTGGGAGATGATTTACTGATGTATTTTGAACTCGTAGGTAGACATGAATGAATGTCGATGATAGACAGCTCATATTTTTGGATAGATAGTAAATAAAATAATCAATTGTTTTATGGCAACCTCTGTGATAGATGGACAAAATATGGACATATAAAATCTTTTAAGGTCGGAACTATAAAAAGGAGAAAGGAAAGTTTTACCGGTTTTAGAAAACCTTGAAATCTATCATTATGGTAGCAGATTTTAAGTGGTTGCATTTGATTGTGTGTGGTTGTGTGTGTTTGGTTGGTGTTGTGATTAGTTGTGTGTGTGCCTTGGTCTTAAATAATGTGCAATCTTGTTCATAGCCTCTTATAAGAAGCTCGTGCAATAATTCGAATTCAATTCTGTATTATCGCACCAAGTCGACCATATTTTACAAAATGCAGACGATAACCGAAAACACTGAAAAATCCTGTAAACAGAGCACTACAAAAAGCCTCATCTCATCATCTGCCTAGCCTTTTCCCAACTATGCTGGGGTCAGCTTCCAGTCTAACCGGATGCAGCTGAATACCAGTATTTTAGATGGAGCGACTGCCTATCTGACCTCTACAACCCAGTTACTGGGTAATACGATACCTCTTGGTAAAACTGGTTGTCAGACTTTCGGGCTTCTGCTTACCCGTAATTACTGTCAAAGATCTACGAATGACAGCCGGGACCAACGGCTTAACGTGCTTTCCGAGGCACGGAGGGGTCTCTGTATGTAAAGATGGTCAACCATCCACAGACCAACCGTTGCAAGCGTAGCGATCGACCTGTGTGGCTGTTTTTATTTAGCCACGGGCCTTCAAAAAGCCTCTTAAAGAAAAACAACGACGCAATTATCCCATACTTCCGGATGGAGGCCTAGCCGCGCTTAAGGCACCACTCTGCCATTGTGGCCACTATTCAAGTCTGTGACTACGCATATTTCTCGCTACATTTATCATACATTATGCCAGCTATGAATATTCCTCTGTTAGCGGACTAAACCGCGCACCTTAATTTATTAATTGTGCCTTGTGACCTCGACCTACGGTGCGATTTATGGTGCAAACTTATTATTGTAGGATATTGATGTATGTGAATATTATAAGCGTATTTGTGTGAGATTGTTAAGTGGTTAGGAAGTAGGAGCGTGGAGAAAATTATGTTTTCATAGCCGTTTGTCGAGAAGTGGGGTGGGAAAATTCTGGGGTGAGCTGCTCTTTTGTTGGCATGGTCTACATTAGGTTAGCTCATGTTGTTGTGTTATTATAGATCGGTCAAGAGGTATTTCAAACTCAAACTCAAAGCATTTATTTCAATTAAACCATTTACAGGCACTTTTGAACTGTCAAGAAGTCGGTCAGTCAGAAAAAATAAAGCTAGTCACCCATTTCAAAGCATAGTAGGTATCTATGGAGAAGAACGGGCAAGAAACTCCATGGACACTCTTTTTAAATTATATTTTTACAAAATTATTAGTTACATCATATGTTGAATTAATAAATATGTGAGAACGATGTAAAAAATAAATAAAAAACAAGTACGTGTTAAAAGCGTCCAGAGTACAGCAAATAGTAACAAAATAACAATGTTAAAATAAAATAATTACTAACCATTGAAATACTGATAGTATTTTCTTGGTAAGGTGAGTATAGAAAACTCATAATTATTGATAATGTACAAAGATGTAAGTTTCCTTAAGACATCCAACTGTTTCCTTAATAAGTAAAGTACCATTCACAATGAGTAATGAAGAGTTGACCGCTAAATTCTTAACAACAATCATCGACTGATATGAGAGCAGTGATGGCTCAGTGGTAACGTCCGCGACTTACTAGTTGTAGGTCGTAGGTACGAACCCAAACAGGCCCATTAATTTGTGTAAATTATTTCATCACCACTGCTCTCAAAAATATAAAGGAAAACATCGTGAGGAAACCGGCATGTCCTAGAACCAAAAATCGAAGACATGTGACATCTACCAACCCGCACTGGGCTCGCGTGGTGAATTACGGCCCACTCCCTCTCACAAAAGGAGGCCTGTGTCATAGGCTGATTAGGCTAACCATCGACTAAAACAGTGTAGAGTGTACCATTCCCAAAATCTTTCGGGCATGCCTAGCTTCAATATTTATCTTATTTCATTAAAGAAAACATAACCAATCGAACCACTTCAACCATCAACTAATTTCAGCCGAATTCCCAGCCTATTAGAAATCAAGCCAAGCATACATCTATCAAATAATGATCTTGGACAAAATAAACTAGGTCGACAAACAGACAGCCTTAGCGAACGTAATTCCATGTTTATTGTTAGAATTCCGGTATTACACGGTACACTTGAATCTGCTTTCTATGACAACAACATGCCCACGCGCATGTGACGAATTTATTTGGGTGTTTTATATGAAGTTGGAATATCTGGATGCGGCATAATAACATTGGGTAGATAACGGCTTTGTGACGGTTCTCTATACACGCTGTACCTACATAACTATTTATGGTGAAGTTTTCAGAGCAAAAATCGTGCATGAGGCTCGATTTAAACAGCTATAAAAAAAATGTTGTCTGTAAAGTCGGTTTACGGACGATAGTTTAACGTGATAACGTCATAAAAAAACATTGATGAATAAATGTATCACAAGCCAACGCTTGGGCCGATCGTGCCTCTCTATCGCTTGTTCCGCGCTCTCGCTTGCACGCTCAGGCTCAGGCGGAACGTGACACTTTTTCGTGCGTGCAGCCGGTGTTCATCGATTTATAAGACGTTATCACGTCAAAAGGCGGAAATGATTTATTCATCATTAACCAAACATGCTACTTATTTTATTCTCAGACAAACTGTATTATAAAACAAAATTAATACTTAACTAAATAATTAATACTTTTGAATAAGTATATCGATGCCTTAGTTCACAATTGCACTAACTACAAAATTTTCAATTTTTACTTTTTTAATGCCAAATACACTAAATTTCATGCTCTTTCGTTTACGCGCATCGAAATTCCATTATTCCGTCTCTTTCTACCAAAAACGTGGGTCACAGCTGTATTAAATGAGTTCGTTTAATGTTCTATGAATGTGGTATTATACTAATGATCTTTATTTTTGTAAAACCAATCAAGATAGATGGAGTAAAAGAACTAGTCTTATGAATAGATGCATATTTTTTTGTTATTTTACTTGGATTTTCTACTGTTCTCGTCTGAACTTTAAAAAACTTTAAAGCTCTCTTCTCAAAAATGTAAATTTCGTAGTTAGTGCAATTGTGAACTAAGGCATCGATATGATAGTACCAAAAATGTTACCATTGTTTTAGGAACCCTACTTGAGAATTAATAAAAAGTGGCTTTCTATTAATTCTTGCCAGTTAAATTCCATTTAACCATCAGAAACAAACAGATAATCGTATAAATATTGGAATGAATAGTTTTGTGTTGTTTTCAAATCTACCACATCCAACAACTCTATGCTCGACGCCCGAATTCAAAACCATATTGACCCACGACCATACCACATTCTATTTGACCAACGCATCATCAAGGGCCCTCAACCAACTGGACTGCACGCTTCATTTCCGAAAAATAGTCTTAAGATCTTCTTAAAACGGTCTCGAGACGGCTTAAGGTATCTTAAGATGTCTTAAGACCACTCGATACGATTGTGGGCTCAAAGAGTTATCGCTTGTTTGTCTCCTCCAGTGTGGGAGCAATTAATGACGGCTTGTTATTTCCGGAGATTAGGGAGTGATGTCACTGGGCTTTCGGAGAATGGATGATATTTGGGTTATTTTAGGGCTTTAGGAAATTATAGATCGTTTATTATTGTCAGAATTTTGGGTGCACGCAATGATCTCACAGGTAGAAACCTGATCGGGAACAATAATTTATCCTGCCTAGTTTGAATAAATAATAATAATATCGTTTATTGCGGATCACATGAAACACAGAATCCATATAGAATTAGTAACAACAACTTAAAAAAACAATGTTAGTAAAGACTTACAATCTAACCCAACAACAACTAATAACTACGTGGCAATACACATATCGGCACGTGCCTCTGCACCCAGTGCCTCATAAAAGGGCTATCAACCTTGCCACCCAATATCTTTAGGATATTCTTGGGGCTTCTACACAACCTACCCATAATTGACGAACCCCTCTTTCTCATTATGGCATGAAAATCGTCAACACGGGCTTCCGCGAACATCTGCTAAGCGCTACAGAAGTGCGGAAGCACCAGCAACATCCGAAATCCATTATTGTACTGAACGCGTAGGACGCTGTAGGCCCTCTGCGTATACTGACTGACTAATACACGTATACTAAACTATGCGTACCCAACACATAACAACGCATAACTATGCGTATACTAAATGGCTTTTGATTTTTTTTTTTTTTTGGCTTTATTGAACGATGCATGTCAACCCCTTCCATGATTGGAGTGCATCTAAATCAATTTTTTTCTACTGTTGAATAATTGTGTATTATTGATGACACACTTTATTATACATAATTTTTACAAAACATGATGTCTAATGCTAATAATTATATACCAGCACGATAAGCATATAGATAATTAATAACCAATACTAGTTCCTTAAACCACAACTTTTTAAAACAAAAACTTTCACTTAACATCTCAATGGAGGGCGTCGTGCCCTCCGTGACCTTTAGCCCGACAATAAATAATATGTTATTGATCTTGTAAATAAATAAGAAGCACCGATAAATGGATCGATACACGACGGATACCCACGACAAGCTGGGAGGTAAAGCTATGAGCAGA
This sequence comes from Globia sparganii, assembly GCA_949316385.1. NCBI lineage: Eukaryota > Metazoa > Arthropoda > Insecta > Lepidoptera > Noctuidae > Globia > Globia sparganii. Next base: position 1,760,098 of record OX438663.1, on the reverse strand, counting down.
AAGACCAGTATTTAATACTCTCATAAAACCGCATTTTTCGGCAAAAGTGTGCTAGGTATGGCCCCAAAAATATAATAGTACCTATACCGGCAGCTCTTAGAAATAAAAAAAAAATCCTTTTTTTATTACATTGTACTACTAATTAAAATATTCGATTTTTCCTAACACCGCTAGTGCAAAAAATATTATTATTATAATTATTTTTCCCAATTTTCCTTATTTTTTCTATATTTTATCAACATGATCGACACCTAACTAGTCAGTCGTGTGCGCGCGCGCAGCTCTTCGGATATAACCTCCAAATTGATTTATTATATTTCAATTTTTTACTGCCAAAGCATCGATTGGCCGACTCTTCCGCTCTATACAACGCTAAGGAAGATTTGATACTTTCTTTAAAAAAATTATTACTAAAAACCACTCAGATTAAAGGTTTTCCCGTAATAGATACGAATTACGTGCATTACACACATAATGATAAGTATATGTTTTATAGGTAATATAATAAATAAATAATGATAATTATTTGCAAAGATTTATCAAGATTTTATTTTAAAAACTTGACATTAGGATAAAAAATAATGAGTAAATCATTATTTTTTGTCTTTAAGTCAAATTTGTTACATAATGTTCGAAAAGATTATTGATTTAAGAATATTGTAAGTGGCTGTATTAGTCTCATACTTTATATTCCATTGACTTCTGACTTAAGAATGTTATTAATAGCCAAACCGACGGCGATAAAAGTAAAATATTTTTGTAATCATACAACAAAGTATCAAAACATCTCAGTTCTTCTACAAACAAAATAAGATCGCGCGCAAAGTTATAATTCAATAAATTCTTGAGAATAGACACGAACTTATTATTTATTTTATAACAGAACCCATAACATCAGTTAAATTAATAATTTTATCGTCCTGATACCCATCTTCACAGCGACGGATAACTATGGCAGTTTAATTTCTATTCGTGGAACACTTTGGCGTAATATTCGATGATTTATTTGTGAGACAGTGATTTTATCTTGACATGACATGGCTCTTTGTATCCCTAATATAATTAATGGTTCATAAGGATCTAATGTCGATTTATAGCAGAATATTATGATACACATACGTTAACTATGAATAGTACTAAATAAACTACAGTCAGGACGTCGACAGAATCCGTTCTTGACACTTGTCAGTTTCATACGTGTCTTGCGAATTTGATCTTTATTAGCTGCTAGAATTGTCGCACTGACAAGTGTCAAGAATACACGTTCTCGACGGCCGGACTGCAGAAAGAAAAGAAAGAAAGAAAAAAATAGGTTTATATGTCACAGAAACACGTGCAAACAAAAAGATAATTAATTCTATTGACAGGTTATAATAAAACAAAAAATATCTATATACACGAGCACAAAGCAGAGGTAGTCGACGGCTGCACGTCATGACTGTGGTAAGAAGGCTTCCACTCAGCATGATGCTGTGCTATGGGGACCCACAACACAGCACTGATTTTCAGTGGTTACCCGAAAAGGGCTTACGGAAACCAAGTCAGATCAAATGACTCGTACTTAACGTGTAACAAAACGAAATAAAACAAACAGTACTTATAAATTAAAGCAACTACGTAACCAACAATGATATGAATAACGAAACTAAATTACATAACAGGTACAGCACCCTAATTACGTAACACTCTATCAATCGGAATCCGAATCATTTTGAAGCAAATTGCTAATCCATTGCTTCATAAGTTGGAAAAATTTGTTTCCTCAACATGTAAATAACGCAATGAATGTGGTTGAACCGTCAAAATGAAACCGATTCCGATTGATAATGTGTTACGCGGTTGCACCACTGGTACAGGTACGTCATGTTAATGTGCAAATTGATTAGTCATTGGAAGTGTTATAACAAAGTGTACAGACGCCGTTGCTGATCCTCTTGACTTGTATACAAAATGTAGTTTTACATCTTAGTAAGAAATTCTTTCAGAGCAACAATATGTTGAATGCAGTATAATTTTCCTTCAAAATCTCCTGGAAGATCTCAACGTTGTGAAAATATACAATTGCCTATGCTAAAATTGGTAAGCAAATCCTTTTACGTTCTTTGGCCAAAGAATTAGCATTGCCATTTAACGTGGCAATGCTGCCAGTCTTTTGGACACGTTTCTGATTTAAAAGAGTGTCCGTGGAGTTTCTTGCCCGTTCTTCTCCACAGGTACCTACGCTTTGGAATGGGCAACTAGCTTCATCTTCCTGACTGACCGACCCTTGACAATTCAAAAGTGCCTATAATTGGTTTATTTGAAATAAATGCTTTGAGTTTGAGTTTTGAGTTTTCCGGATGACAGCCATGCGGACGAGTACTTCGACGCATAGTGTCCTTTTGTTTTTGTATTTATTTGTATAGTTAGTTACGTAGTTACTCATTTAGTATAGACGCCAGCACATCAAGCTACGACAATCTGTCAATTTTTTAAAATAGATTTTAAACTTTATCGCTAAAACATAAGGTTCAAAGTTAATTGAGAAAATTGGACGGATTCGGGTAGCTTAATGTGTTAGCGTCTAGACGTACCTAGTGTAAATAGTTACTGGTTACTGTTAGCCTGTATCATCCCACTGCTGGGCAAAGGCCTCCCCCCATGACTTCCAGCTCTTTCGATCCAGGGCTAAAGTGGACCTCTGGTCGTTTGTTTTGTCCAGCTCATCCCGCCATCTTCGACGGGGTCTCCTGCGATGCCTAATAACCACCACGTGGAATCCTGACACAGCTAGAAGGCATGTAAATAGTTAGAAGTATTAAAAAATTAAAAAAAAAACAAAATAGAAACTCAATGTCATTTTATTCATTTTTTTTTACATTGAACAACATCACTTAATTAAACATCTAAGAACACAAAACATTAATTCGGAATCACCTTGCTCTGGCATTAATCGCACATTGATGTCTGCGAAACGATGAGTTCGAACAATCAAGGAAATAATCTGACGTTCATAATAATTATAATATCTAATGAATTAAGTGGCGATCGTGCTGGTCCTATGACCTATATCTCGAGCTTCCTTTTGTGGGAATATAGAGTTAGGAAAGTGGCAGATGTGGATTCCGGATGTTGGACTAGTAAAATAACATAAAAAATATAAATCACTTATATATTTAGTATGTATGTATTTATGTATCTATAATTTGGATATGTATATATCTGTGTATATATTTTAGTGTATTGTATACATTATACCTGCACCAACGACAGCCCCATTTTATGTCCAGGAAAATCACTGTCCATCCTAAGGTTGCCTGGAAGAGATCACAGAAAGCGATAAGGCCGCCCATTGTATATTTTGTAGTGTTTGATGTATCTTTACTTGTTATATTTTTGTGGTGTACAATAAAGTATATATAAATAAATAAATCAAATCAAATCAAATCAATTTTATTTGTGTAACATAGGTATTGAGTACAGTTCTTAAATTAAAGATAGGTCGCTATGTTATGCCAAGAGGCGTACAAATATATGGTTGGATGCGAAATAAAAAAAATATCAATCATGCGAGAGGTAAACACAAATTATTTAATAGGTATATATGTCAATATTCATAGAATGATGTTAAAAAAAAACAATAAAAAACAAAAAAATAATAATAATTAAAATGTCACATTAGGAATTAATTTCTACAGGCAATGCTTAATTACTATTAGTGTCAATATTCAGCAAGAAATTCTCTACTGTGTGTCAAAATAAATAAAATAAGTCTACATTAATTTATCATATGCCTGATATATATTATATTTATGTATATGGAAACAGGGGGTGAACCGAGAAAAACGGTGAAGGAAAACATCGTGAGGAAACCGGCATGTCCTAGAACCAAAAAACTAGAAGGCACAAAATGCGGAAAAAAATGAAAAACAGAAATGAATGAAAAATGCAGTAATAAAAAATATAATTTTTTTATTATTTTTATTAAGTAAATAGGGTTAATTTCCTTTATGTCATTGATTAAGTTGCCTAAATATGTTTTAATACAGCCTGATATCATAGGTATTAACATCTTGATCAGATGAACGAGGAAGAAACACACACAGATAAAATGTAAATTTTGCTAAATTATATTCATTATTAAATCTCATTTAATTTATCATGTACTTTATTATTACGAGTATAAATTAAGTCTTTACTTATTTATAATATTAAATTAATCACGTAGTTACATCCTTTGATGCAAGTATGCAATCCTACTATAATATAATATATAAATATATTATAACAATATAATATTATAAACGCGAAAGTTTGTGAGGATGGATGGATGGATGGGTATTTAGTCTGAACGGCCCAAAGCGAATGGACCGCGGGCCATTCGACCGTAACCAAAAATCGTCTACGTTCCAAAGGACCGGTGATGCAATGTTTGTTACTCTTTCAAGCAACAACTGCTAAACGGATTTGGATGAAATTTGATAGAATACTTTTATCCCGATATTCCCACGAGATCGAGAATCATGGGGGCAAAACCGCGGGGTGCTGCTAGTAATTACATCATTATGTAAGTTAGAACGACTAGATTCAGACTGACCCATTTTGGATAAGTCCAGAATTTTTGGTACAAGTACCAAACCCACCATCATCTATCACATACCCCACCCACAACACAGCACCTTTGTACGTATTTTTCTGTTCCTTTCTTCTTGTCTTTATATGTGTGTACATAAATGGTAAATTATATATACGAGTATAACATTATTGAGCTAAAAAATGGTCCAATATGAAAATTGTCATAGATATATTGGCTAGGAGCAGGTGCGCACTAATAAGTTTGACATTTAACAATACTTGAAGAAGGGAAAACACGAGTTCCATAAGCCCTATCTAAAACCCTCCGAACTCTACACCCAGCATTCGTCACGCTCGCCGTAAAATTAGATCATCGTAACGATGTTCATTCAATAAATAAATCGATACCGTCATAGAATCGATTCTTAATTTATCCGAGTGATAACATTCAGTGCGACCTTTAGCACACAGACCGTCACGAATTTCGCGTTTATGATCACGATTGAATGATGTGACCTCTTTCGAATGGTCAATTTTGATTGTGATGTGTAAATAGAATCCATGACGTGTTTTGTTTATGTTTAAGATTAGTGATTATTTAGATTCCGGATAGGGCCTTGGGTTGGTGAAGACAAGAGATTCGCTCACGATCTCTTTGACACTTTAAATGAATAATATGTTCTTTGCGTGTCTTGTTATCGACGACGAGTTTTAAACGAGACGTCGCATATCTTCATTCTTTGATATTGGTGATACAATTATACAGGATATTTTTTTAATCAGTGCGCAAACTGTTTCCATGAATTCAGTACATTACTTTTCGTATATTATTAAAAATAATAATTTGCACTGCTCATTTTGATCGCGTAGGTATGACTTCACTTTTCTCACTTTTTTATGAAAGAGCAGATTTTTTTTTTTGATAACCGTTGAAAACCGGTCTTCTGCTTTAAGAACCATCATCATCTCCCTAGCCTTTTCTCAACTATGTTGGGGTCGGCTTCCATTCTAAAAGGATGCAGCTGAATACCAGTGTTTTACATGGAGCGACTGCCTATCCGACCTTCACAACCCAGTTACTGGGTAATACGATACTCCTTGGTAAGACTGTTTGTCAGACTTTCGGGCTTCTGACTACCTGTAACGACTGTCAAAGATCCACGAATGACAGCCAGGACCAACGGCTTAACGTGCATTCCGAGGCATGGAGGGGTCTCGGTATGTAAAGATTGTCACCTATCCACAGACCAACCGCAGCAAGCGTAGCTTAACCTGATCGATCGACCTGTGCGGCTAATATGAAATCTTTCTTTTTTTTTCAAACATAATAAATTACTTCAGCTTACTGGTAAACGCTTCATCTATATAAAAATGAATTGCTGTTCGTTAGTCTCGCTAAAACTCCAGAACGGCTGAACAGATTTATCTTATCTTGGCCTTGAAATGTTCGTAGGGGTCTAGGGAAGGTTTAAAAGGTGATAAAAAATCGAATAATTCCCGGGAAAACCCCAAAAACAGCCCTTTCCTATTCCCATACAAACGTTTTCTAAATAAAATGTAGAGTCAATTTGAACTTTATTGCAAAATAATAATAACACTTCATGCTTCATTCAAAAAATGTTTTTTTATTAAACACGGATTCGTTTTGTTTGTTTTAAAATTAATTGATACAAAAGTTTAGGTCTTTTATTTATCGATTGAGGCAGTCCTCAATCGATAAATAAAAGACCTAAACTTTTCTAAATGAAGTCTGCCGGGTCAGCTAGTCCTCAATAAAACAAAACAAAACTAACTACGGTAGTAAGTACTCCACAAATCAAGCCTTATCCACAACCTTGTGATTCCATAGCAAGAGCAATGTGGTCGGGACTTCTGTACGAGGAAAATATAGTCTGCTCGTAGTCAAGGCATTTTAATTGCAAAATTAACACATAATTATTTCAGACCTTCACAGTAGCGTGCATTGCTTAAAAGCACCTCGATAAATCACCAAAAGCCTGTCAATTACATTATAGCTCCACAATTATGAAACTTGCTAAATTATCATACGTGGATTACGTGGGTAAGAAAGTAATTTGAACATTCAAAATAGACTAGACCCGGCCTAGTGCCTGCCTATCCATTCTGAAAACCAATGCACGCCACTGGACCTGTGTAACTCACTGATTAAGGACTCGCATCTAATGCATGAGATTGTGGGTTTAAATTTTTTTACTTCTGACTTTTCAATTCATATGTATTTTTGGAGTTAGCCGCACAGGTCGATCGATCAGGTTAAGCTACGCTTGCCGCGGTTAGTCTGTGGATGGGTGACCATCTTTACATACCAAGATCCCTCCATGCCTAGGAAAGCACGATAAGCCGTTGGTCCCGGCTGTCATTCGTGGATCTTTGACAGTCGTTACGGGTAGTCAGAAGCCCGAAAGTCTGACAACCAGTCTTACCAAGGGGTATCGTATTACCCAGTAACTGGGTTGTAGAGGTCAGATGGGCAGTCGCTCCATGTAAAACACTGGTATTCAGCTGCATCCGGTTAGATTGGAAGCCGACCCCAAAATAGTTGGGAAAAGGCTAGGCAGATGATGATGATGTATTTTTTTAGAGTTTATCTTGGAACATTAGTGACATCGGTGAAGGAAAATACATCGTAAGGAAACCTGGACTTTTAGTTATTATAAGCCTGAAATTGCTCACCCGTTTTAAGCAAGCATTGTGATCAATGCTTGTGCTTTCTCTGTATTAGACGAGGCCTTTGGTCTGCAGTGAGACAATAGTGGCCTATAGGCCGACCGCTTAATTGAAACGTTGCCTGAGGTAGCAGTGCGGTGCGGGAGGGATGTAGTGACGTGATACGAGAGCTCAGTGATTCGTCAACTTGTGACAACTATCACCCCTCCCGCACCGTTAAGCGGTCGGCCTATAATTTTATTAATTATTTCAAAACAGTTAATTACAAGCACTTGTATACCAAATCTAAAAGAAGACGACCATTATTACATTGCGTCATCGAGCGACACTATACTAATTTCACGATAGGAATCGATTACAATCGATACGAATGCGCGCTCACGTCCCAATGGCGCCCACGCGCATCGTACAGATGATCCATAATACAATTATAGATCATTTAGTTGTGTGTTGAGAGTGAGCTGTTGGTTTTATAGGTTTGAAGTTGTTGCCTCTGTGAGGCAAATGACTTAGTTTAATTTTTATGGTTTCCATTTCCAATTGTAGATTTGCAGTAGTTTGAAACAAAAGTTGCTGAAGGAGATTTTTGAACAGTTTAATATTTTCAGCAAAGGAGAAGATGTTTAGGCTACCTGTAACTTATATCTTCTGACGTATATGTTGATAACTTCAAAACTTAGATATGCAATGAGCACCATTCGATTTGATAATTATTTAGAATAAAATATTCTACCTATATGTATATTTAGAGACCAATTTCTAGTTGTATAAAATCTCTATACCCAAGCACATACTTAAGTACTTAAGCTCTCACTAAACTCAGAGAAAAAATACCCAATCATTTTGTTGTACTAGATACGAATCTTATCCAGATGCCACTTAATATCATACATACAAACGCAAATGCACGCCTTCGTCCCATGGGGCTAGGTAAAAACTACAGAACGCTGAACCTGCTTTGATCCTGACATACTCCCTACTCTTACGATCGAAGCACTTAATATCAGTACCTGAATATTATCATGGGATGCAAAGACATCAAAGACTCATCATCTGCCTAGCCTTTTCCCAACTATTTTGGTGTCGGCTTCCAGTCTAACCGGATGCAGCTGAACACCAGCATTTTACATCGAGCGACTGCCTATTTGACCTCTAAAACCCAGTTACTGGGTAATACAATATAACCCCTTGGTCTGGTTGTCAGACTTTCGGGCTTCTGGCTGCCCGTAACGACAGTCAAAGATCCACGAATGACAGCCAGGCCAACCGCTTAACGTGCTTTCCGAATTATGGAGTGGTAAATGTAAAGATGGTCACCCATCCACAGACCAACCGCGGAAAGCTTAGCTTAACCTGATTTATTAGCCTGTGCGGCAAATTCTGCCAGTCTGCAAGCCTGTCCCGCAAGGACATGACTCTGCGTTCAAAATGACTGTTTCTACCTACCTCACCTATCTGCCACTTACAACCAAACCTACTCTATGCCCCACTCATTGTTTAAACTATGACTCCATGACACGTTTCTCAGAATAGACCGCCCGATCCAAATCAAACGCTCAACTAACAAACTAAACTTGTAGATTGAACACACGACGGAACCTAACCGTAATACTAAACAGTCGATTTGGATCACAAAGTCGTTTGATGCTGTATAATTGACTAGTAAATCGCCTGGATTAAGATCGTGTTAACATATTTAAGGTGGTAATGCTGCGGTGTGAGTCAGCCTTATTTACCTACCTTCACGATCTCTGTGCGCTGAATTTTAAGTGTATGTTGAGTTTTCGTCTTCGGCTGAATGTTTGACGTCTTAGCAATTTCTGGAACTAGACACATTTGCATTGTTTTCATTGAAACTGAAGTCTGACTGTTTTTAATCCTATGCTGTCCTTTGGTAAAATTTTCGCACACAAAAAAGGTACAAAGGCGAACTTAATGCCTTAGGCATTCTCTACCAGTCAAACAAGGGTCGTGAAGAGATTAAATGGCAGGTGGCAGGTGTGGTTTTCAATGTCTATTGAAAAATTATGAGGGAGTGGGCGATAATCCACCACGCGGGCTCAGTGCGGCATGTCACATGTCTTCGAATTTTTGGTACGATGTTTTCCTTCACCGTTTTGAGAGCAGTGGTGATGAAATAATTTACACAAAGTGCCAGCTTGGGTAGTAAACAGGTGTCAAAACGACTAATAATTTTGCCATTGATTTATCGCTGAGATGAGGTTGCGACTTGTTTTTGAACGTTTTTAATTACGGGAATAATTAAACTTCTGATATTCAACTTGGTTTTTTTATGTACAATGTGTAGCTATATCTACAACGCCACATGCGAACAACGCGACATACTGACGTTACACAAAATTCTGCATCTCGCAAGCAGAGTTTACCACGCAACTAGCTTAAACAACGTGTAACGTTAAATTAATGCGCAAAACCTGAAAATAGTTTGTTCATAATTGACTACTGAATCGATTTCAGTAACTTTTAATTTAGATTTTTATTTTTCAAAAACGATGTATTTTGCCATATTATCCGCCGATTAAGCCAAAGAAAATTAAGTCTTATTTTAAGGCAATAAGACTCAATTTTGAATGCATAAAGCAATACTAGGATCAACACGATTCTCTTAATAAAAATAGTAAGCTTTAAAAAAATAGTTTTGTTCATTGTATTATGCTTTTAACTCAACGCTCTAATTGGGGTGTATGAGGTTTTGCGCATTTAACGTTACACGTTGTATACAACGGCCTAGCATGAATCATCGGGCAGTTGCCCGCCAGACACAACACCCGTCTGGTCGAAGGGTCCACCCTTTTCTATGGAGGATGAGTGAAGTTTACCCCCTTTTTCACACCTCTATACATACATAGTAATATTACTGCAACCATCTTTAAACGCAGTTACTACACACATAGTAATCGAGTTAAATGATTTCGATAGTTATTTTTAGCGACCTTACAGGCAATATCCCTTAGTCGCGATTTTGGTCAGGAGAAGTGATGGCGACCATATTAAATAGCCAAGACCACACACGGTTGTTTACGTCCACGTTAACATTGGCAAACCTTCAACACATTATTTTAATACTACTTATGTGTGACAACGGAATTTATCGGTGTTCTTTAAAGAATTACCTACTTGTTTGTAAGAGTTTCTGTAGTGCAAAAAGAATCTTTAATTTTTTTTATATCTTTGTTTTAATCCATTTCTCATAATTTCATAGAATTTTAACTGAGCGCTATTTTGACGGTTTTTCAGTTACTAGACCGATTGCGAATTTGACCTTACGCGACGAAATGAAATTAAAGAACTACCTAGTCATTTTTTTTTTTTAATTTTCGAATTACGTCCATCATAGACCATGAGATGTCATTTCATCATAGACCTCATCCATCACTCTCCATCAGGCGTGATCGAGGTCAAGACAAGAGAGGGCCCATTCAGCCATAAAAAAAATAATAAACGTCTCTGAAACTATATATTATATACATTATTAACTTTAACTAGATTTTGACACTTGGTTTGACTTTCTTTCAGTAATAAGTTCCTTGTATTAAGATCACAAAATAATCAACTTTTTCATTACTTAATAAAGCCATTTCTTTAATTTTGTTATTCCTTGAAGAGTTTTTGCTAGCACGCAACTTTGCTTCAGATACTTTTGTAGTTAAAAATGTATTCCAAAATTTACAAATATTATCCTTTGAAACAACTACGAAAAAACTTAACGTCACTTGTGATTAAATTATATATATTTCTGTAAATTGGTTCAAAAAAACTTTTAATCGTCTAAATTAAATTATGTTTTAATACTAGATGAGTTTGTTATACTTTACTGACTATTCTGAGAAGAAAAACCAAAACAAACTCGTAGCATTAGACTCAGAGTATTATTTGTATTTAACTTAACCCCGACTTAGTTCCTAAGATTTATTTTCCTACCGCTACACAATTACACATTGGCCCCGATTCTGTTGTTCACAAACTAGACTAAATTTAAGTTCAGTGCCTCTTTTTATTTCTATTTCATTATAAAAAGGACAGAAGATAAATATTAGTTTAGTCTTGTCAAATTAGTCAACGCCTGACGTAAATTGACATATTTTTAGTAGCCAATTTTTTAATCACGTCTAAACTTGCCCATGGATTATCTAATTTAACGGGACTAAATTAATATTAATCTTTTGTCCTTTTCATATTGAAATAGAAAGAAAAAGATGCACTAAACTTAAATTTAGTTTAGTTTGTGAACAACAGAATCGGGGCCATTGTCAATCAGCTTTCCAACAGACAATCGTATTACCCTATTTAGAGAAACGAGAAAAATCGGTGTAAATGGTGAAAGCGTCAGGTGGTCGTGAGCTGTGTGTGACAGTGGATGCATATTCATGTGGATCACTGATCCACGGCTGCCTGTCAACTAAGGTAATGAGATCACTATTAACTTGAGTGGGGCAGCTGACACGGATAGTTAAATAAAAAAATATCAGCAGGCTGATTCCCGTTTATCAAAACGTTCAAAATCTAGTCGAAATCAGAAGGCCAATTCCCGTTTATCAAAACGTTCAAAATCTAGTCGCAGTCTTATTTCAGCGACAATCAAATGTCAAAAACTTGTCAAAATGTAGGGAAATTAGACGTGTTTTTGACAGATTGAGACTGAGATCAGACTGTGAATGTTCTTAAAATTATGAGAATTGCCCCTCTGCTCTCAGCCACAATCAATGTCGAAAATGTAGGAAAATTTGATGTATCTCTGACAGATTGAGACTCAGATGAGAATTCAAACGTTTTTAAAAATACGGGAATTGTCTATCTAATGTTGGACAAATAATTGAAGCTATATGTAGTACAGTAATTATATCAAAGAGATAGTACCTTATAGGTATGTGCTAACCTGAGATCATAAACAAGTTGGAGATGCCTTCGAAGCACTTTTTTACGATTTTAACCTAATGATAGCACTATTAAGTTGAGTGGAGTGGTTGATACGGATAGTTGCATTATATAAAAATGTTTTTATGTATGCTGTATTGAATTTTTTGTGGGTGTTTAGAAATTAAAGTAAAAAAAAAAAAACAAAGAAAATCAATGGTATTTTGTTGTTTATTCCAACGTTATCTGTGTACGGTTAAAGTTTATTCCTATAATCTTTTAATATATAAAACTCTCGTGTCACAGTGTTAGTTACCATACTCCTCTGAAACGGCTGGACCGATTTGTATGAAATTTTGTGTGCATATCAGGTAGGTCTAAGAATCGGCTACTATCTATTTTTCATACCCCTATTTTTTTTTTTTTTCTTGCAAAACGACGTTTGCAGCTAGTGTTCTATAAAAAAAAACACCGTTTTCATCCCCACATCATTGGCTAATATTTTCTCATAATTAAAAAATATATATTTTTAAATTGCGTACTATGGTTATCTTTATTTGGTAATAATAAATGATTTTACCTACAGATAAGTAGAGTGACAAGCCTTGAAAACTAAGTAAAGGATGTCTACTACCCAGGCTTTAATACCTGCACAAATTAAGTCTCCGTTGGAAAATTCTAGTCAGCCGCCTAGGCATACAAAACGATATAATTTAGGGATCCTCAGGCCAAAGACCGGTACAGCACGTGAATCAGGGTTCCGTGGAAATTAGCGACAAGCCCGACAGTCGACAGACGCCGGAAATCCCGTATATAAAGATAAGTATCTCTAACTTGTGATACAACATTTAAATAAGTTTTAGAATTTATTGGCAGAGATTAAGTTAAAAGAGGCTGGACATAAAACAAACTACCAACTATTGTTCAGTGACTTGCCTCTGAGAGGCAAGCCTGATAGTTATTATTTAAAACCGACAATAAACCTCATATTGATGTAAAATAATAATAAAAATACATATGTAAAATAATAATGTTATGAAAAAAAATCTCTTCGACCGCGTCTTTTGTTCCCAAAATTGGGGACAAAATCCACCAACTAATTTTTCATGTCACCAAATTATAGAAGAAGGGAATAATTTCTTTAAGAAAATCTCAAACAAATATTTAAAAACCTATAATAGAATCATATACAAAAGCAGTAAAATCAACACAAATCAATTATAAAACCAACAACACACACCCACTCCTAACTTCAAATGCCTGTAGGCACAAAATACACCCCCAAACCTACCTACTCTATGCCCCCCGCACGACATTATTTAACTATTCAATATACATCCCTGCGCTCGTGTACACCTCGTATATAGATCATCATATTGTTCTGTATTTATCATACGACCTGTATCGTCAGCGGTCGCATCGCAACTGGCATACTAAACAGGAGTATTACTTGAATTAGAATTAGACTTCGTATTATTACGTTGGTAAAGGTAGCGCCATATTTGTGGGGTGTGTGTGTGAGTGTGTGTGGATTAGTGTGTCTGATTGTTATTGGATTATGGGTGGTATTATAGTGTCTAGTCTATTTTAAAGGTTTATGTACTTGGGTTCTACTATACAGGGTGTCCCTGGAAGTATAGATCAAATCAAATAGGGGCGTGGGCAAAGTCATTTCCAAACTTTTTGATCCTGAGAATGTTTTTTCAATTTTTGTTATTTTCAATCACTTTGCATAGTGCTCAAAGAACAAAATCATTTGATAAAAACTAGCACTATGCGAAACGATTGAAAAAAATTGGTCACAACTTTTGAACCGTAAAATAATTCTCAATCATCAATCATTCTCAGCATCAAAAAGTTTGGAAATGATCTTGCCCACGCCCCTATTCCATTTGATTCATACTTCCAGGGACACTCTGTATACTATATATATACTTTAGGTTCTATGTAGTTGGTGCTTGGTTTTGGCTTCAGATTAAAAGAGAATACTAAATTATTTGTATAATATTTTCAGATTTTTCGGTTGGAATGGATTACTAGCATGTTGTCAGAAACGCAAGTGGTCAAATACGTATTTCGCCAGAAAACGCATTAGATGATGGAAATCGTTATGTATAAGACAATGCTGGAGTTAATGGATAACCCACTAACTTCAGCATTATGTAGCTGTTAGTTACCCCCAAGATACAAGCCTTGCTTAGTTTGGGGGTCAACGGTCAAACCAAAAAATTGTCACGTACATACTTAACTGTGTTTATGTAAAATGTATTTATTTATTTATTAACCAACTTATACTGGTAAATAAATTAAAATTCCAAACTTACACTTACTTACATAAAATTACTGCCTGTCACTTTTTCTTTTGCCAATAAAACTTTTTGTTTTTTTTTTTTTTGTTATCTATTTGAAATAACTTTTTTCCACAAAAGTTAATTACAATAGCATAACATAATCCCTTTAGGCCATTGTGGCTTCATGGAAAGCAGCAAGCATGTGTTACTTTATATAAAGATCCTTTTTCGTAAATTCCTTGAATTCGAATTTACTTAACAATAGGAAACCTAAAGTATGCAAAATGATTTCTCTATTTCACTCTAAATTAATCAAGAATTTCATACCGGTATCACCGGAAAATCCAGTCAAACCATAAAGGAAATACCCGATGAAAATTAAATAGGCAACTAAAATTCAAGTTTGCAACCGCACTGGCGCGTACGCCGATGACGTCACCTGTCAACGACCAATCACGGACGTGATACATATTAACTAGCGGAGACATAAGTCAGCGTCGGGCTATCGCGTTCTATTTGAATAATTTAATATTAATAACTGATTTACGTATAGTTTTGCAATGTATATTCGACGGCGTATTATTAAGATCACGATTTGTTAGTTACACCTTGGTAAAATATTGCAGTTTCTTGATGAAAATGCAAAAATAATTACAAGAGGTGGGATTCGAAAGCACGTGCTTTGGTGTCATTATGTAGATAAGGGTATAAGAAAGAATGAAAGATTATTATTGCTGTTTCTCAACCTAAATGACATTATTAAAAACTTAATACACATTTATAGTCAATAATCTTTCACACCTTCCGACACAACCAAAAAATCACCCATTAAAATTTCAACAACAGAGCTCCACATCGGGGAACCAATTGCAAACATGCCCTGTGCGCACACGCAGAGAATACAAGCAACCAATTTATCAACGGGATCCTATGAGGCTCCACTGGTAATGGTCTTTGCCTATCTCCGTGCCATCAATCAAAACACAGGATACATATAGTTGGAGTGAAAAAAAAAGAAAAAAAAAACATTTCTGAATGTAAAAGCGCGATTACTGATTCGTTGTGCGCGTGCGCGCCGGAAACTGCACGTAGCGGAAACGTCAGGACGCGATACGATTTCGAATTTCGAATTTGGATTCGAACAAGTTTGAATGGGTGACATGGTGTCTAGACCATTTTTTTTCGTTAATAGATGTCTCTAGAGAGGTTTTATTGGGTCTTTGTTATGGGTTTATGGTATTTAAATTTCATATTTTTATTAGGGTAAGTAGTTGAGGCTTTAAATTATTTTCATTAAAATGTTTTGAATTTTAATTCTTTTTTACGGAATATTTTTTCTTTAATTCACTTATCAACTTACATCATCAACATTATCTAAGGTTTTGTGGGCCTTCGCCTGGTCAAGTACATTTTTCCCAGTTTACATAATTATTAGATTAAATACCAAGATTGCGTGCAAATGTCTATTCACACTTCAAACAGTTAAAAAAAAAAATGATGTTTCACGTCCCTTCAGTGTATGTTCTAGAATCAACCAGTATGCTCTCACGGTGGCCATAACTGACCACAACAAAGCACAGGGTGGCTCATTTGAACCACACGAGCCGTTCTAATTGACGCTAATTATACAAACTATACACAATCGTGAACGCATTACGTGTCAACTTAATGGAGCACATGTATTATACATGAGATTAACAGTTGCAATATAATGAACTGACCATAGGGAGAGGTCCGGTACCTAGACTCGTTTCTACGAAATAATAATTCATTCTTAATAATGTCCTCAAGAAAGGCAGTAAACCCGGAAAAGTTATCTCATCATATCAGATGATGAACATGATCATTTGACTTCCCATAAAATGAACGACTCTTAAGAAGGTTCACTGAAAACTAATAAAATCAAACTCAAAAATCATTTATTCAAACTGGGCTGAGAATCAGCACTTTTTGAACGTCAAAATTATATAATACAGTTCCCCAAAACTCCTGCCCTTCACCACTTTCTAGAGCTTTAGCTGGGAATAAGAAGTGGTGCAACAAACTCCCCAGCAGCACAGCTGACTGTTCAGTTTGAAGAACTTGATTCTATACAATAGTAAGTAATTAACATTATGAAACACAAAACATTAAATTAAATTATATGTCAGCTAGCACACGCCAATATACCGACAGATAAAACATACATAATCATAGAACATATTTTCTCAGGTACATAGTTTGATTTTTCATTATGTACCTATATTTTTCAATTAATTGTTTTCAGCCCAAAGTTTAGCTGGTAGATAATGCCTCTTGGCATTCAGCCTTTTATTAACGACCATTATGACATAAAATTACTATTGCCATTAATGAATATACAAGAAATAATGGAATTTGCTTCTTTTCACAATTTACACGTAACACATACTAGGACTTAAAATACTGCTTGTATTCACAAGCATCCTGGAAATACAGACATCAGTAACAAACTAAGTTTCTTAGCGTTTCTCGTAATAAATGAAGCGAACTGCTAAGCTAAGGTAAGTATAACAAAGTTCCCTGCAACGTAATTACAAACGGTACTTATACAGAGTACGTTACTTAAAGCTTACAGGGTGATAGTTTTAGGAATTCAGTGTTTTGGAAGATAAGTATTCTATTTTTCTAACGCACACGCACACTCTATTATAATTCTTATTGATGCTATTGTTCTTCTATTTATATATTTCAGAATCCATTGATTTTCGTAATTTTACCGGGTGATCAATAATATGGATGAAAAAGTCTGTGGTACAGACGCCAACACATCAAGGTACCCGAAACTGTCAAGTTTTCCAAATTAACTTTGAACCATATGCTTTAGCGATAAAGTTGAAAATCTATTAAAGAAATTTGACAAATTGTGGTAGCTTGATGTGCTGGCGTCTGTAACTTTAAGGAGCTATGCAGTAAATCATAACATAATATATAAATGACTATTTTAGGACAGTGATGACCCAGTGGTAATAACCGCGACTTACGAGTTGTAGGTCGTAGTTTTGAACCTAGTTAAGCGCATTACTGCTCTCAAAACGGTGAAGGAAAACATTGTGAGGAAACTGGCATATCCTAGAACCAAAACTCGAAGACATGTGACAATGGCCCCGATTCTGTTTTTCACAAACTAAACTACATTTAGGTTCAGTGCATCTTTTTCTTTCTATTTCATTAAGAAAAGGACAGAAGATAAATATTAGTTTAGCCCTGTCAAATTAGTCAGCGCCTGACGTAAATTGACGTATTTTTAGTAGCCAATTTTTTAATCACGTCTAATCTTGTCTTTGGGTTATCTAATTTGACAGGACTAATCTAATATTTATCTTCTGTCCTTTTCATAATGAAATAGAAAGAAGAAGATGCACTGAATTTAAATTTAATTTAGTTTGTGAAGAAATGAATCGGGACCAGTATCTAGGAACCAGCACTGGATCCACGTGGCGGATTTCAACCCACTCCCTCTCACAGACAGGAGACCTTTGTCCCAGCCACGAAAACATTATAGGCCGATTATATACTCCTTTACTCATAAACGTTGCTTAAAGTTAAGAAGTAATTAGCCACTGATTAACCATAAATATTTAACCTTTGAAAGTCACAAAACTTTAAACAAATAAACCCACTTGTCTCTGATCCAAAACAAATCGAGGAATCTAGTAAAGACACTTCAATGTACAAACTTGAACAGGTAGGTAAGCTTTTATATAAAAAGTATTATGTTATAAAAAAACCTTACATAATCAAATCAAGAGGGTCAAGGCTATAAATCTAGATAAATATTGAATCTTATCCTTGATCGATAGTTCTGTTCGAGTGCCAATTTAAGAGCCTCTTAAAACATTGACTTGCATTCAGCTGATGG
Source organism: Globia sparganii (assembly GCA_949316385.1). Classification (NCBI taxonomy): domain Eukaryota; kingdom Metazoa; phylum Arthropoda; class Insecta; order Lepidoptera; family Noctuidae; genus Globia; species Globia sparganii. The sequence goes on along the minus strand of OX438663.1, from coordinate 1,741,810 downwards.
TTGGAGAGGCTTTTCAATTAGTCTCAGTTTGAAAAACCTAACACATCAATTATTACTTAATATTTCTAGCCTGCACCGATTCTGCTTAATGTTTGTCATTTATAATCATACAGTTTATCATGTAGCTTTAATGGATATAAGCACTTCTTGAATATAGTAATGCCAAAGGTCCAGTGCCATTCAAACCAACGCCATATATATTTTACAAGCTCTTCTGCCCGCGACTTTGTTGAAATCGCGTCGCGAGAAATTTATTTTTCCCTCAACCCACCCCGTCACCTAACATTGTCTGCCCGCTCAATCAAGTATTTCGTTTTCTTATTGTTCTTGCTGACTTTTTTTACTCGGCTCTTAAGGGACCTATTGTGATGTTAGCCTACAGCCTACCTTAAGGATTGGACTTTCAAATGCAAAAAAAAAAATAATCCGACTGATCGTTCCAGAAATTAGCACGTTCAAACAAACAAACTCTTCAGCTTTATTATAAGTTTATATAGATTATCGTCATCTCAACTGAAAGATGGCAACTGGTGGACATAGGCATTTCCCTAGATGAAGCCTTTCTCTGGCACTTATCGTATACGTCCACGCATATACAAGTGGTGGGAATATCTCTAGTCCTACCAAATACAGCATAATCCTACTTGCTACTAATATTATAATCCTACTAATATTATAAATGCGAAAGTTTGTGAGGATGGATGGATGGATGTTTGTTACTCTTTCACGCAAAAACTACTGAACGGATTTTGATGAAACTTTACAGTAATATATTTTATACATCAGAATAACACATAGGATACTTTTTATCCCGATATTCCTACGGGATCAAAACTTACGCGGGTGAAACCGCGGGGCGCAGCTAGTCAGACTATAAAGTTACCACTATTGAGACACATATATATGCGTCCTCTCATCAGAAGGGAGTGGGCAGTAATCTACCGCGCTAGCCCAGTCCGGGTTGGTAGACCTGTAGGCCAATTCTGCTAATTTAAAACGTTCAAAATCTAGTCGCAGTCTCATCTCGGCGACAAACAAATGTCAAAAACTTGTCAAATTGTAGGGAAATTTGACGTATTTTTGACAGATTGAGACTGAGATCAGACTGTGAACGTTCTTAAAAATTACGAGAATTGCCCCTCTGCTATATACCCCAATAAAAGTACAACAAATTAAACCAAGCATGGTAACAAACACACATCCTGTACTTATGGTCTGGTACATCAATAATATGTTCAAGCTGTGCCGACGGAGGGCAGGCTGTGTGTCAGCGACTCACACTCAATAACGTATGTAAATCGGTTCGCGTATCATAATTTAGATACTTTGGCCATGTTGGAGAGTTGTTCTGGGATAAGCACAGTATTTTTATTTTTATGCGGACCTTTAGCCAAGTTATAGAATTATCACCTTTACGTGTATCTTTATTGGCTACAGCAAATAATGAAGAGGAACTAAGTGTTTACAATCCTAAGTTCGGTTCTCTAGAGAAAATTGGAATGTTTGTTGTACTAGAGAATAAAAGCAAGAGGGAACTGGCATCTTCTGGGCACGCTCTTTCCATTATTAATAATAATATAATAGTAATAATTTATTTAACAGATCATGCAATCCAATTTGTTAGTAATACATACACATCTTAAACACTAGTGTTAGTACATAATTATAATTGGATTTTTTTTGTTGTTTAATAATGTCAAAATAATCAGTGATAAAAATGTCAAAATCATAAACAATAATGTCAAAATCACCACTAATCATGTCAAATCATTAATAATAAAATAAACAATGTACAATAATCAAATGAGCAATCAGTTTAATTTAAATTGAGCAACTTAATTTTAACAAGAAACAAATAATTATTTTGACTATCACTCAAGAGACAGATATACAAGACTTGCAAGAGAAAGTAACAAATTATTATTAAATCATTGTTTCACTTTCCTGCGCATGGGCACCCTACAAGCAGTGAAGTTATGATAAATGATAGCATCGGATGAGCAATGGTCGTTCGCACGTTGTGCCTCGCGAAATTTTAACATATTGAAGTTGAAACGAACGCGCTCACAGCTTAGATTTATTGTTCACAATTAGTTCGAGCCATTAGCTGAGGTGAGGGTGGTGGTAGGTATTATCTGCTCGTTATTAATTGTTGGAATTATCATATTGTTGTTATATGCTTGTGTTGTCCCACTGCAGCGCAAAGGCGTCCCTTCCCTCTTTCTACTTGTCCCGGTCTACTGCCATTGTATGGCAAACTTTTAAGGGCTGGTTTTACCAAAGTTAGATATATTTTGACGTCTGACAGTTCTAGAATGGAAAAATTGTCAAAAATTCAAAATTTATTCTCAGAATAATACCTATTTCTATATATATATAAAAAGAGAAACTGACTGACTGACATACCAACGCACAGCCGAAACTACAAGGACTAGGAACGTGAGAGAACAAGTAAACATTAACACAAAAACTGAAACAATATACTCCTCAAGTACGAGAACAATTTTGTATGGGGTGCCACAAGGGTCTGTCCTAGGTCCATTACTTTTTATCTGTTACATAAACGATTTCCCCAATGTAACCAGTCATCAGATGTGCTTATTTGCAGACGATAGCACTATTGTTTTCGACCAGGGAAATTTTAAAGAAATTGAATTAGATGTAAACACAAACCTGGTGTCAATTATAGAATGGTTAAATGCTAACAACCTTAAAATTAATTTAACAAAAACTAAAATAATGGACTTTAAACTTCGACAAAAAAAACAAACACGATACCAAATTAGGTACAAAGGAGACGCGGTACTAGAAACAAACACTACAAAGTTTTTAGGATTGCACATAGACAATGATATGTCATGGAAAACTCAAATTGATAATGTTTGTTTGAAACTTTACCGATTTTCTTATGCCCTATATATGCTAGGTAAAATTGCAAACAAAACAGCCCTCTTAACGGCATACCACGGTTATGCAGCCTCCACATTGAGGTATGGACTTATATTTTGGGGTAATGCTTCAAATATATCCTCCGTGCTTTTGGCACAAAAAAGATGCATCCGAGCCATCTGCAAATTAAGAACAACAGATACATGTAAGACACACTTTAGGGATTTAAATATTCTGACAGTACCTTCACTGTATATCTATGAGGTTCTGATGTTTGTAAAAACCAATATACACTTGTTTAGTCATGTAGAAAGTCAACGTCGCTCAGATAAGTTGAAAACAATAATCACGAGAACTGCTTTTGCTTATAAAAGTGTTTATGCAATGGCACCAAAATTGTATAATAAACTACCTTGTCATATTAGAAATTGTAAGAATAATAATGAATTCAAAAGAGAGCTCTTTAAGCTACTAAATGACAAGGTATATTATTCAGTCAAGGAGTATATGGATGACAAATTTTGAAGATTTTTTTATTTTTTTTTTAAATCTATTGACATTGTTTATTTTCGTGACATTTTCCATATATTATTATGACAATTTTAAAACATGACATGCCTAAAATATGTTTCTTGACATTGTTGATTCATTTATAATTACTGCATGATTTCTTTTTTGTTTTCATTTTTAAAAATAAGTTTACTATAACTTTGACTCGAATTTTGTATGCCTATCGGCGGAACATGGTTTGTGCACTCGACATTTATATTGGAAAACACCTGTAATCACCTATGTTCACAAAATAAATAATGAAATGAAAAATGAAATGAGATTTTGCATACGGCTTCCTTTTATTATGTAGGGGAGCACTAAGAAGGGGTTTTTGGAAATTCGACCTTTAAGGGGGTGAAAAGGGGGAATTTTGTTTGTACGAAAAATCTTATTGCTTGAGTTAATAAACTTGAAATTTGGCACGAATACACGCAGACGAAGCCACCGAGCCGACGCCATCATCTCTTTCTGGGTCTGCCACGCAGTCGTTTTCTGCCATTAAGGATCCACTGAGTGGTGGCTAATTAACATTATTTTATTTTATGTTTAGCTTATGTTTTCGTACTGCAGGGTAAACAGCTCCCTTACTTCTTTTCACTCCTCTGCCTTGAGCTAGTGTGGACCAAGCCTGACTGTAGTATTTACATAAGACTGTAAATTATCATTCTAAGAAATATTTGTATCTGCCAAGTCAAGTCTAATAGTTTATTTATGCTTTTGATCTAGACTTAATTCGCGTAATAAATATAATTAGGTATTTTCTTTTGATTAATTTTATTCTTAATATAGCATATACTTTAAGTTTCCGTTGATTTGTAAGGTCAAAGTATAAAAAGTCACGTGGGTGGAGTTACAGGCACAGCTAATCAATTTCCTTAGCAGCCTATAACATTCTCATTGCGGGGACTGAGGTCTCCCCTCTGTGAGAGAAAGTGGGCCGTAATCCACCACGCGGGCTCAGTGCGGGTTGGTAGAAGTCCCATGTCTTCGAATTTTTTGGTTCTAAGACGTACCGGTTTACTCACGATGTTTTTCTTCAACCGTTTTGAGAGCAGTCGTGACGAAATTCAATACACTAAGTAAAGTACGTGCCTGGGTTCGAACTTACGAGCTAAGTAGCGGCCGATACTTCTGGGCCACCACTTATAGAATCTACGTGCTACGGACATATATATATACTTACACTTTACATACATTCACATTTATTCATCATACTCTTTTATCAAGTTTACATCTTATTTTGCGAATCGGCCTAAAACGATTCATTTCCTTTTATAATTTCCAAATTATATATTTCTACAGTTATTCAATAAACAGTCACAATTATCTTTATAATAAAATATTTGAGCTAACATATTGATAAAAATAATTTAAATTATATCAATCAAAAGTAACCTTCATAGACTAAGCCAGTAAGAAACTATTAGAGAAAATTAACAGAAAAAGTAATGAAAGCTTGACAGCTTGACGTAAATGTCATAACAATGAAAAATATAGAAATATTTAATTTAATTGGAAATTATAAAAGGAAATGAATCGTTTTATGCCGATTCGCAAAATAAGATGTAAACCTGATAAAAAAGTGATGAATATATGTGAATGTATGTAAAGTGTAAGTATATATATAATAATTCTGTAGTACGTAGATGCTATACACTGCTTCTATTAGATTATCTTAATGTAATTTGTAGAAGCCAAATTCCTAAGCTTGCAGCTATTTTACTATTGTCCCGGACTAAAATATAAGTTGATATTACAGCTACAGATTTTTATTCCATCACAAAATCATCTAACCAATATTGCTCGTAATCCGACCCCAATATGCCAAGCTCAGTAATTTGATTGTACTAATTTATCTGCGCAGGTCCCGCTCAGCAGTAGACTGACTTACTAGTGAGTATCGTCCTACGCAGGTCTTAAATGCAGATTGCTTATTGTCTCACCGAAGTGTGATTAGCAACCCGCTTGGGAAAAAATAACGCAAAAAGTTAAGTATACATTAAGATAATTAGTATACAAGATGTTTGCAGGGTGATAAATATAAAATGGTGATTTTTGGCAGGGATAACCTAGAGGGGATCTGTATCCTGCACCCCTAAACCGAAGACACGTGGATATCCTCAAAAAGAAACATGCAACCGTTTTGGAGAAATAAGGAACGTGAACATTGAACAAACTTTTATTAAGTACTAGCTGCGCCCCGCGGTTTCATCCGCGTAAGTTTTGATCCCGTGGGAATATCGGGATAAAAAGTATCCTATGTGTTATTCTGATGTATAAACTATATTACTGTAAAGTTTCATCAAAATCCGTTCAGCAGTTTTTGCGTGAAAGAGTAACAAACATCCATCCATCCATCCTCACAAACTTTCGCATTTATAATATTAGTAGGATTATTAGTAGGAAGTAGGATTTTGACCACTTTCGAACACCCTGAAATTATATTTAAGTGAACGCAAATATTTTTCGAATTATCATTTAAGATAACGGAACTCAGGCCCCTAAGACACAGGTGATGCCTAGTTTGGGGATCACTGTTCAAATAACTATGTTAAATATTCTAGTTACAGTTAAGTAAGCATCATCATCATAATCAATCCCACTGCTGGGATACAAGGCTCATCTCTGTGAGAGGGAGTGGGCCGTAATACACCACGCGGGCCCAATGCGAATGCGGATTGGTAGATGTCACATGCCTTCGAATTTTTGATACTGTAGGCATACAATATTATTATTTTTTAAATGTATTCTGTAACAATGAATCATTAAATAATTCTTAATCTTATTGATGATGAGAAACACGTTATAAAAAATAACAGCAGGAAACAAAAGTAACACAGAAATAATTAAACACAAATAATTTCAAGTTCATTGCGCAAAATATAATTATATCAAAGGTGAATCTTACATTACATACCTAGCGCTAACACAATGTAATAAGTTGTTTATTACGTTTCGTGTTTATTACGTAAAAAACCGAGGAAGCACAGTCAACAAAAAAAGTTAATTCACTCAAAGTTGGTAAAACGGCGGTTGATCATGATTTTGAAGTGAAAAAATAAATGTTAATAAAGCGTCCGGTAGCTGATTCGTGAATACCCTAATGATCCACAAATTAATAACAACTTTTTGGTTCCACCGTAATTACTTGATCGAGTTATATTTTTTTGGGTTTCGACTGGTTTTGGACTACTCGCCACCTTGGTTTGTTCGGTTTGCAAAGTTTTTCTCGATTCTAATTGATAACAGCTACACGATAGAAGGTTAAGCTACGCTTGCCGCGGTCAGTTCGTGGATGGCTAACCGTCCATTACATATCGAGACCCCTCCGTGCCTCGGAAAGCACGTTAAGCTGTTGGTCCCGGCTGTCATTCGTAGATCTTTGACAGTCGTTCTGGGTAGTCAGAATCCCAAGCACCAAGGGGTATCGTGTTACCCAATAACTGGGATGCGGAGGTCAGATAGGCAGTCGCTCCATGTATATTAAACACGGATGCTAGACCGGATGCAGCTGGCATTTAGCAGAATCTGGCTAAATTGTAAGGTAATCTTTAATTCCTGATATACAATTCTAACAAATCGTAATGAACTTAATAATCACTAAAACGAAACTCATAATTATCTTCCAATGGTTAATAATGGTAATGATCAAGCGCAGACTTTCTTAGTCTATGACCAATCAGATTAAATTTGTAATTACAGTAACACCTGTCTGAAACAGACAGTCAAGTTTTAATTTTATAACACTCGTAATTGTATCGCGTTCCTTTTACCTAAACCACGGTAATATTATATACAGTATTCCAAGTTCATACAAACGGACGAAGCGCGAGCTATGCGCGACTGTGCCGCAGTGACGAACGGACGGTATATTGACTTTTTAACAATAACTGCGCGGTTTTTCACTAAAAATAACTTGAAGTACATATTTAATATGACGAGTAGGATATATTGTGCTGTTTTCGGTTGCATGAATTCGTCAATAACGCACCCAGAGATAACTTTTTTTAGATTACCTGGAAACTCTGAAAGGTAAGACTATAAAATAATTTTACTTACTATTAGGTAGGTACTACATAACATGTGTCTTTTTAATGGATAAGTATTTCCTTTTATCTCCCGAAAAAAAAGATGTCTGGGATAATAAATAAAGGGAATAGAGTAAAGGAAAGTGATTGACACGAGTGAAATAGGTTGCTATAGGCGGTTTATGAATCAGGATACGGTAGGTATTTATGCTTGTGTTAAAACCTAGGGGCATGTGTGTTTTGTTTTGTTAGTTTGTATAATTCAAGGTGAAGACGTGGTATTTTATTATTAAATAATAGTTGTTTATTGTACTGTGTGTATGAATAATACTAGAAAAAATAAATTTGGCCATCTGTCTGTCACTAGATAGTTGAATTTTTCTCAGATTAAGTATTTCTGTTGCTGCGTTAACAACATATACCACTAAAAACCGTTTTTTTTTCTCGGTATTAATAACAACAACAACAGCTAGACTCATGAAATATTCATAGAATATTTAGATGTTTACAATCACAAAACTTACAATCACAAAAAAGTATAAGTATTTACAATCACAAAACCAAATGGAAACACAAAATAGGCAAATGTAATTAAAATGCTGGAGGCGGGCAGCTCTATCGCATGTTTCCGTACCGCGCGGCTGCAGACATTTATTTTAAAGATACGGCCGAGTTACAATACTGTATATAATATTACCGTGCCTAAACGTAACTGCTAATAAGAATGACTAGATTTTCTTATTTTATTTCTGAAGCCTCGTAATTAAAAACATTCAAAATGTAGTCGCAATCTCATCTCAGCGACAATCAATGTCAAAAATGTAGGTAAATTAAAGTGTTGTTGACAGATTGAGACAGATCAGACTGTGAACGTTCTTAAAATTACGAGAATTGCACCTCTGACTGTGAACGTTCTTAAAATAATTATGAGAATTGCCTCTCAGATGAATGCCTTGGCTTATCACATCTATTATCAGCTCGCCAAGAGGTTTTAAACAAAAAATATCGCATTCATATTCAAATCGATCGATTTTAATAGTATCCTATGGAGATGTACTTGTATTTTTAGGTTTTTGAAATACGTCATTAGGTACTGTTGGTAACTATGGTCTGTTCCAAAAGTATCATATGAAAAAAAAAACAAAAACTAGCTGTGGATGCCAATTTGTAGTGTCATTTAGAAACTGAGTGCTTATATTTGATTATTTGAATACTTAGACAAGAAAGTCTAATTTAAAATCACTTTAGGTTTTTATTCGACTTATTATTAATGTTATTCAAATACAATTCTATACAAAAAATATACATACATACATACACGAAAAATACACTAAACAACTTATTTTAAATATTGGTATGACGCACGTTGAGTGGTCACCCAGTGGCACATCATTGGACGGTCTGTCCTGTCGGCTACTATAGCCACTAAGCTGTTGGAGCAGTCGCGCACTCGCCGCATCAGGGATGCTATCCGTGCCCGCATCAGTGCGTAAAAATCTGGCACGCCATTCTCCGCGAACATCCCCGATGCACTGCAAAAGCGCGGCAGCCCCAACATAACTCTGAAGGCGTTATTATATTGGACTCGCAGAGCATTGTACGAGCTTTTTGTATACCTGACCCATAGGGCACACGTGTACATAGATTGGCAATACGCTCTAAAGAGTGTAATTTTCACCTCCCTAGTACAACGTGCAAACCTACGAGCCAGCATGTTACATCGAACTGCCAATGCTCTGCGTAACCACCACCACCATATAACCAGAACTGAAAATCTTATAAGATACTTTAAGAAAAGATAGAAAGACTGATAGTACAGAACTGATCGAGGAAGGCCAGACAAGTCGATAAATGATCTCTGTGGGAATGAACGTCGTCAGGAAAATATTGAGTATGAATGTGGATGGCTATACAAGGAGGGAAAGAAACGATGGATGACATCATCATCCATCGTTTCTTTCCGTTAAAGATGATGCTGGTAGAAAGGGAGTGGCTGCCGAGATGACGACTAACGAGAAGTATGGAAGAAAAAGATATGTTACGTCGACCCCAAATAAATTGTGATGAGGGCAGGAAAATTATATAATTGATAAAAATATTTATTTATTTATTTATATATACTTTATTGTACACCACAAAAAAAAATACAACGAGTAAAAATACATCAAACACTACAAAATATACAATGGGCGGCCTTATCGCTTTCTGTGATCTCTTCCAGACAACCTTAGGATGGACAGTGATTTTCCTGGACATAAAATGGGGCTGTCGTTGGTGCAAATATTATGTATTCAATTCACTAAGATATATACACAGATATATACATATCCATAATTATATATACATAAATACATACATACTAAATACATAGGCAACGAAAATAAAAGAAGACAGTAGATGATTGCAAAATAATTTCAGACATCAATCTACAAGATTACGTCTGGATTTTAAAAGAGACTGTGACCTCTGAGTTTGTTTCGGCCTTTCTTCTCAGAGTAGTCAGATAGGAAACGCCGACCTAATCCTTCTTAGTTATTTCATATAACATGACGTGTAAAAAATGATTCTGGTATGCCATTTATAAAATAAATAATTTTATTTGATGATATGGAAATTAATGCCAAAAAAAAAAGCTCTACATAATCAGCCTATAATGTTCCCACTGCTGGGACACAGGCCTCCTCTCTATGAGAGGGAAACTCCTCTCTAAAAAAAAAACTCTGTTGAGTGTTAATCCATAATTAATCCTACTTCCTACAGCCTACTAATATTATAAATGCGAAAGTTTGTGAGGACGGATGGATGGATGTTTGTTACTCTATCACGCAAAAACTGCTGAACAGACTTGGATGAAATTTGGCACACATATAGATTATATTTAGGATTAACACATAGGATACCGTTTATCCCGATTTTCTCACGGGATCTACACTTATGCGCGTGAAACCGCGGGGCGCTGCTAGTAATATTATAAATGCGAAAGTGTATCTGTCTGTCTGTCTGTTACCTCTTCACGCTCAAACCGCTGGACCGATTTAGATGTAATTTAGTATAAAGATATTTTGAGTCCCGGGAAAGGATATAGGATAGTTTTTATCCCGATATTCTCACGGGATTGACACTTATGCGGGCGAAACCGCGAGACGCTGCTATTCAAAAATATATCACTTTAAAAAATACAGATCCGGATGCTAAAACACAAAACAGTCACAACAAAAACGAATCAAAAAAATTAAAAATAATTTTATTCTCTAAGGAGAATAAAATTATTTTTAATTTTTTTTGATTACCGAAAATACGACCTCTCCGATTTGGCACGAGTGCGAACCAAATTGATTTTTTCGCTCGATCCCTCAATCGCAAAAAACTAATTACATTATTTTATGCGAAACCTTTTTGTAATTAGGCCAAAAATTTATTCGTGATCCAAAATGACGGTACGATGATGTTTTCTTGGTAAATGTATTCCTAATTGGATGATGTCAGTGTACATAGTATTGGGGGAAAAAATGACCTTTGAGATGAGAAAAAAATTATATGCAGTTGCATAGTTTTATAAAAACATCCTAATTGGTGTATGCGTTCTGACAGATAGGTCGGTCGGTAATGTTTAGTTTTTATGTATCAAAATGTCTTAGGGGTCACGTTTTTAATCTCTAGAATTAAAAGAAAAACTTAAGTGAATTACATATGCATAACATCACGCCTCTATTGACTCAATACTCATATTTTATTTGGATTCCACAATGTGTACTTAAAAAATTAATTAAAAAATAGTGATCATTCTGTGCCCTGTCGGGCACAGCAAAAAACAGTAAAAATAGAAGCTTTAAATAAGTAGCTAAACTTACATCTAAACTAAATCCAATAATACCACATTGTGGATTCTTTATACCTATAAGCTATATGCTGTAGAAGAACAGTAACTTTATAGAATTGTAATTTTATTGAGATAATTATGAGCTGTTAAGCAGAGGTGCACCTATAGTGCACTCACATTAAGCCAGTTATTTTGAAGTCCTACGTAACAGGGGGCGAGTCTATTGTCTTTGACCGTACCCAAATTCAGACTCCGGGCTGAAATGAAATTAAATGTTTATTACGGTAAATATTCTAATACACTTTTATACGTCAATATTTTAAAACTAGATGGCGCCGGCATTTCCTGACTGCTTCTGAAAAAATCCAGATGGAGAAGCTAAATAATAATAGCCTCCCCGACCGATTTCGGTCACGGTGGCCAATCTCAACGGATATTAGGAAATATTATAGTGCACAAGTGTGCGCACAAACACAGGCGCACTTCCTCTTCCTTCACTCTCATAGTCAGATGGGACGGCAATCCGACACGACCGGAGAGAGATCAGGCGCAGGACCAACGGCTTAACGTGCTTCCATACTCCGGGCGTTACTAAGAAATTCCTAATGGAAAAAAACTCAATAACACTTTGCCCGACCCGGGAACCGAAACCAGGACCTCATGCTCAGCAGCAGGGCTTGCGAGCACTATACCAACGAGGCGGTTAAGTAAATGACATCTTTCATTTTACATAGAATTGATAGACATGTCTCAATAAGGATATTGTTTGCAGTTAACACAGTTACCTATCACGAATTTAAGACGTTTGTGGATGGTTAATACCTTATATTAATACCTATAATTTTATTATTGTCATAGAATAGCATTTAGGTTAAGCCATTTTGCCATACAAGCACTAGTTTTATTGTAGGTTTTGTGGACTTGTAGACCATTTATTATTTTATCAAGTACCTGGTACTTATTGACAGGCCTACGCTGTCCTCCCATACCTACTGTAATTTGAAAATATTGTAAAAGCCAAATGATTTATTTATTTATTAAACTTTTCGCACAAAAAGGTACAAAGGCGAACTTAATGCCTTAGGCATTCTCTACCGGTCAACCAAGGGTGGGGAAGAGATTAGATGGCAGGTGCTGCGATTAGCCACAAATAAACAAATACGAGTATTATAGAGGTCAATCCAAAATATCAAAATCCTATCCAATGACATTCCGTAAAATACATTAACCCCTTCATGTGACGTCTTCACACGGGAAAATCATGGTGTTAACAATATTAATGACTGATAGAACGCGATATTACTTTTGTTAGCACCAAAATAAAAAACCAACTTAACTGGACCTTCCCTTCCTCCCTATAAGGAACAAAAATGGGATGAAACAGGAGAGTTGGTTGGTAGGTGAGGGGTCAAGTGAAAATGGTGCGATTGTTGGTTGAAAAAAGGAAGTTATAAAATCTTTAGCATATACCACTGCGTGTGAAGATGGCTTGGTTTATGATAAGTTAATTGTAATAATGAAATTTTACTATGTCTGGTCTTGATTGAGATATCAGAAGAAATGCTAGTGCAACGATGATGTTAGACATAAAGACTGGCTTAAAGTAAATTATATTATTAAAGTGAATTAACAACTGTAAAATGGATAATTTAGATTCGATTTTTAACTGACTTCAAAAAGGAGGACGTTATTTAATCGACAAGTTCATCCAACTACTTTGAAAATACTCAATCCGACACGACCAGAGAGAGATCAGGCGCTGGGCCATCGGCTTAACGAGCTTTCCGAGGCACGGGGGTATCACACCGCCAACTTCCAAACTAACAATTCCTAGCGTGAACCGAGCGTTACTAACAATTCCTAATGGAAAAACGTAATAACGATTTTCCCGATCTGGGAATTGAACCCAGGACCCCCACGCTCAGCAGTCATCGGGCTGTGAGAGAGAGCGCACACAAGTGTGCACCGGTATATCCCGCGCCGAAGGATAGTCTCCGTTGAGATTGGCCGCCATGGCTGAAATACGGTCTATAACAGCTTGAATATTTAAGAAGAGCTTTTGACAATCAGGGATATTTTTACCATATTTCGAGTTTTTTTTTTATACGTGTGTCTCTGATGTTAAATTTTTTTTTGTTTCTCTCCATACAGCACATTGCTAGATTTTTGTTTGCAGCATAATCTATCTTGGAACGACCTTCTTGTTGATGATAGATACAATATTATTCAAATATAAAACTTTTAGCTTCATTAGCACATGTGTGAATGCAACATTTTCATCAAATGACACAGATGTGACATTCAACGACCAAAAGCAACCATAACGACAAAGTTAAAACAATATTCGGCTAGTCACAAGCTCCATAACTAGAAAACATTAACCTCCAACAACTGAACTCCTGCGACGATACTAGACAAACCGCGAAACCGTAATAAACCACAGCCTAGTTCAGCGTATCATTACGCCGCCGGCGCAGGGAGGTAAGCACGACAAATGTTTAAAATAGATTACATTTTTACACTTCCGTGGTAACTGCTAATGTTCATATAACCGCAGCGATATTCGTTTTGTAGGTGGATTTATGGTTTTGATATTTTAAAAATGATTTATGACAGCTGGCTCACTACTTATTTATTTATTTATAGTCAATTAAAACGGTACAACACCAATTACGTTAATTATCATAAAAACAATAATTACGTTGACCTGAATATAATATAAATTTAAACTATTTTCTCTCACAGAACACCAGACATATACGCATAATTTTTAATTCGCAAACACATTACATTCTGGATTGGCAGCCAGAAGGGCTTTCAGCACTTTTAGAGTACGACAGACTGGGGATTCAGCTTTGACTACAGTTTTCGCTGGCAGTTGCACAAATAGATTGTGTACCTAAACTGTCAGCTGAGCAATGTAGTCAACATTTATTAAACCATACCATTACCATTTATTTAGTAGCTTTTGAGTCATAGCAGCATTGCTTAGAGCTTAGTTTAGAATATGGACCGCCTATTGGTTAAGTTTACTGACAATCAATAATTAATGCTTGCTGCTACTAGGGATCATAAGATCTGATGTCCATCATCAGTCTTAGGCAGCTTTAATAGCTCAAAAGTTTATTCTCCTGGGTGTCAGAAAAAGTGGTACCTAAATGATTCTGGGCCAGAATGCTAACAGTGCTTTTTGTTTTGTGAAATAAGACTACATCTTTCGTCGTGACATGAATAAGGCGACAAATTTAATTAATTAATTAGACACGACTCATATTTTTTCTATTCGGGCGGACCATTTCTTCCAATGCATCTAGTTTTCAAGTAATGTCACCTTCATTCAAGTAAAGTATCAAGACTATTCGTCAGCGTACAACAGTTAAACAATTTGTTTCTACCGTACAGTTGTCACACCGCAGACTAGTTACACAAATAAACTCGGCGATACTATGTTGAGTTTCATCTTATTAAAATATAAATTATTTTTCGCACCACCTTGGCTTTCCGTAACTGACTCTCATTTCACTTAGCGGTAAGTTTATGTACTTGTGTGACAAGTGTCTTTGCTTGGGTTAAGATTATACATAAAGTTCGTTTTAGACCAAACAAAATGCATATCCTACCAAATTATCGTCTGTTAACAGGGACACAATAAGAAATCAAGAAACGCATGCTCTTGTTCTGGTTCTATGTTCCTTTGGTGTTTCTTTGGTGAGGGACCTGTTGCTAAGTAATTAACAGCCGTACGGGTCGATCGATCAGGCTAAGCTAAGCTTGCCGCAGTTGGTCCGTGGATGGGTGACCATCTTCAAATACCAAGACACCTCCGTCCCTCGAAAAGCATGTTAAACCGTTGTACCCGGCTGTCATTCGTGAGTTTAACAGTCGTTACGGGTCGTCAGAAGCCCGAAAGTCTGACAACCAGTCTAACCAAAATGTATTACCCAGCAACTGGGTTGTGGAGGTCAGATAGGCAGTTGCTCCATGTAAAATATTGGTATTCAGCGGCATCCGGTTAGACTGGAAGCCAACCCTAACATAGTTGGGAAAAGACCAGGCAGGGCGATATTACTTTGGTGTAATTCCACCTCAATAGCCATGTAATATATATAGGCCGTATTCGTATACAGGGTTGCAGGCGGTATAGCTTAATGTAGTTATTGCTTCCAAGAATTCTTTTTAATAATTGGTCGTTGATTCTCTGACATCGAAATAGTCCCCCTGCATCCCAGTCAAAGGCTGAATACATACAATTAGAAAGACCATTAACTGTATTATTATTACATACTTCTATTGCCCAGTATGTGAACCATACAGCAATGGTTCAGGTACTGACAATCGAACCTCTGCGTGAGGATGCCGCTGGAGCTAGCCCGAACCCTGCGCGCCAGGGATGTGCATCGTTTTCGCATAGTAGAAACAACTATTTCCTACATTTTGGCCAAGTAGGTATTGAAGTTTTGCATTAAACAGCAGTTTTTTTTTTCGTGATTTCAGAATTGGCCCCATAGTTAAAGTTGTTCAGTTCGATGGTCTAAAGCACCTCTTAAAATTTGTCGGGTTATTTTTTTAACACCTTATATTATAACATCACTTCTTTACTTTAATGCAAAACCTAAGGTAATATTATGACCAACAACATCTATTCTTAACGAGGTAATAAGTAGAACTGTGGCAGTAGCTATAAGGCATCATAATCAAGATTTATCGATGGCTGCAGATATGTCCAACAATGATACTCGGAATAGGGCTGATAAAACGATAATTTAGGGCATCGTGGGGCAATAATTCGAGCGGATTAAGGCTTGTTATTGCTGTAAGTAGCGACAACTCTCCAGCCCGCCCACTTACATTGTTGGACCAGTCTATATTATTGAATCAGTTCGCAGGCTATGTCCTAGGTGAGACGCAAGAACGATAACTTTACTTTCCATCATACTGAGGGCTTTAGTGAATTTAAACTTTTTAGAAGGCGATTAGATAATTGGACGATAATTGAGAGTGAAATTTCAAGGGCGCATCACGTTTTGGCACATTTGGTTACATGAGAGAGAAGAAAGATATAACTCTCTCTCTCTCTCTTACATGCGCGGGTAGATAATCCCCTAACACAGTTGACTTCTGTCATTCAAATGGTACTTCTACGGAAATAGTCGAATAACGGACCACCGAAAACTACACACATATTGAAATATCAAAATAGACGGATTTCACACAAAAATCAAGTGGCCACAATGATTTCATTCATGGAAGCTAATCCGGCCAAAAAAAAAATTAGACATGTAATTTACGACCCAATTTCCTAATAATAAGGTTCAAAATTGCTTATTTGATTCCTGCAACCTAGAAAATATTACAAGATCTTAACACAAGGGGATAAGATTCAAAATAGTTTGTAGTTTATTTTTTACAAAAAAAGGGTTGTATTCCTATGAGACACCTTCACGATATTCTAAAATCTCATTCTTGACAGATTACGGAATAATTTATGACACATTATGAGGTTTTTTTGGACCAGCAGGGGCGCATGCGCGAGACGTTTAGCATTTGAATCTGACAGGAAATAAGATACAGCATGTTTGAATGTTGGAAGTACACAATACAAAATACCTATAGTTATTGGGAGGATAATCTCAGATAGATATTGAAAAAGTAACACATGAAAGTTTGAAAACATATCAATATTATGATCTTCTCAATTGCTTAATTTATACGTATATTGTTGAAAGCTCGAGAACACATACACAAGAAGTTGGCAGATTCGTCTCAGAATTAAGTTGTTATAGGTTTTCTTGTTAGTCTGACAACCAGTCTTACCAAGGGGTATCGTATTACCCAGTAACTGGGTTGTGGAGGTCAGATAGGCAGTCGCTCCATGTAAAATACTGGTATTCAGCTGCATCCGGTTAGACTGGAAGCCGACCCCAATATAGTTGGGAAAAGGATAGGCAGATGATGATGATGATGAGGTTTTCTTGTTTATCTCTCATTTTTTTTTTTGTTTTATATTTTGTTGTATGTAGGTATGTACACACATCAAAAGTGTCTAGGGATCAACATATATTTTTGCAATAACTTTTCTCCTGATTGATATTAATTAAAATTTTCTTTAAGGATTCATCAAATAAAGTGTTTTCGTTTGTCACAGTAACGATAAACCAAGTCACCTTTGCATTAATAAAGAAATTTGCCATTTTCCTAATAAAGGGATTTTTGACATTTGAACCACTAACACAAAAGTTCGAAAAAAAGACTGAAATAACAGTTTTCTCTAAAATTTTATTGGGTAACTTAAACAATTAATAATCCGTGTTTCTACCGCGAACACTAACAACACAAGAACATCGGTTTGGCATACTCAAAATGAGTTCATCCAAATCACGCTGTGGAATGGCCGCCCATGTTCGTTGCAACAACAAAAAAAGGTCTTCTTGCGACTGGATACCCTCCATATTCGGCAGAGCTCTTCTCTGTAGCATATCCCATGCATGCTCAATCGGGTTCAAGTCTGGCGACTGAGCAGGCCAGGGCAGGACATTGATGTTAGCTGCGGCGAGAGTCTGTCTTACAACTCTTGCGGTGTGCGGTCGTGCATTATCATGCATTAACTGAAATAAGGGACCGATTTGCACTTGTAGAGGAACGATGACGTCTGATACAATCGTCTCAGCATAAATTTGAGCGTTGAGGTTGCCTCTGATCCAAATCAACTCAGTTCTTCCGCCGATCCAAATACCCGCCCATACCATGATGGTTCCACCACTATAAGGATGGACTTCCTGGCAGGATTTTAATCGCTGTTGGCGTCCAGGGGTTCTCCAGTGTCGTATACGTCTTGTATCCGGTCTCATACCAAAACGAGACTCATCAGAAAAGCACACGAAACGCCATTGTTCTTCTGCCCAATTTCTGTGTTCAAGAGCCCATTGATATCGAATCCTACGATTGTGCATTGCTATAGGTGGTACCCGTAGCGGTCTTCGGGAATGAAGGTTCACTTCATGCAAGCGGTTTCTGACTGTTTGGTCGCTAATTAAGTCCCTGAAGAGTGATGAAGCCTCACGGCTAACATCATGGCGGTTATTGTTGGAGCTCTTCGAGTTAAGATTTGAATGTATCGGTCTTGTCTCCGTGTGGTGCAGCGATACCGTCCTCCATGGCGCTCAGCCACGGTACCAGTGCTTCGGTAACGTGTCCAAAGTCGACTGATAACACTCTGACTTGTATTCAGAGCTAAAGCCACAGTACGTTGCCGGGAACCAGCTTCTATCATTCCCACGGCTCTGAGCATTTCTTCCCTGCTTAAATGACGTCGCCGCTCCATAATAACGTTGGTTTTAATCAGTAGTAGGGAAACAGTAGTACTAATAATGTCTTCAATGCGTTGTATGTTTTTATAGGGAAAATATTGACAGCTGATTTTCATCTTTTACTCGAATTTGATTCACAGTTCCTGATTCAAATTATGAAATGCACCAAAAAGGATCCATATAAATTTATAAAATCATAAATTTATTACAAAGCCACATCTCAATCTCAAGAAATCCGCATAAAAATGCTTGATCCCTAGACACTTTTGATGTGTGTATTTATTCTTATATTTTAGTTATAAATATTTTCTAATTTGTTTTCTGTTATTGCACCTACTGTGTATTGTTTTTGCATCACCCTAAGGTAGACTGGTAGAAAATGTCCAGGGCATTAAGTCCGCTTTTGTACAGTTTTTACTACTTGTGCATAAAGTTTTATAATAAATAAATAAATACTTACTTAAAACTGCTTAATACGAGTAACCTTTTAGTAGACTTTTGTGGTTATTTTTTGTTTGATAGTTAATAATATCCTCAATTTTTGCTGTACCTGCCACTTTTCAAGCATTTCCTTTACAATAGGTAATTCACTGTTCCAGAAACTAAACAGTATTTTTTATAGAATTTCATCTAGTTAGCTACTCAGGAATACGTTACCCATCACGTACGTAAGTTACGTGTAAACATCTATGAAACGGTACATTTTGCTAACATCAAGTCTTACAGCTACATTTATTTACTTCTTTCCTAAAATCAAATCACCCCGTATATAGATCTCAAAAATTAACAATCCTTCAAGACAATACGCCCCAGAAGTTTCCAAGAACCATTGTTTTGGTAACCGCAAGTTTTTTCCACCACTTTTTACAATAATCCTTCGTTTGTCACAGTGATAATTACTGTTCACTGAATTTGTATATATCTGTCTGTGAGGCGTGTTTTTGTTTGTTTTTCTTTGATTTTGAGTGACACCTCTTTTGTGAAGTCGGTTTAGTAAACTGTTGAGACGTGATTTGGCAATTTTTCGATGTCATTCTGGGCTATAGTGTACCGTGTTTTGGGTTTTGATTTCATGCTGATTTTGTAGAAAAAGGGAACAGTGGGCTTGAAACAGATGTTACTTGTTCACTCTCACTAGGGAATGTGATGGTGAGATCAGGAAACGACTGTCACTTAAAACCAGCGCTGGAGTTCTGCCTATCGATTCTGTAAAAATCTCACCGTGATAACATAGGTGAAGTGAGCGTGAAGTAAACTATCAATGGAGGCAATCCCTAACATCAGGTGGAATGACAGCTCACTTCACCTTAGTTTTCACGGTGAGATTTTTACAGAATAGCACTGCTGTTTCGCATGAAGTTTTATCATTATATTGAACGATAGCCGTTTTGCGTGAATGTGACGCATATATTCCTCCAACTTGTTATTTTTTTGTTCTTTCTCTGAGTCATTTTTGCCGTAAATAAACGTTTATTCCTCTTACTTTCTTCGTAATGGAGATCCTCTTTTCTATCTTAAGTACTAAGGTGAATCGGATAGGTAGGATAGAAACTGTTTTTAAATATGTGTAGTAGGTAGGTACGCCAGCAATATAAACCGATACTGAAGAAACGAGGTCGAAGAAGCATCTCTATTTCTATACTTTAGTAAATAAATCATGTGATATAGATGATACGATATCACTATTCATAAAAAGCGTTTGTTTCTTTATCTGCCTGCAAAAATATTTCACCATTTATGGACAATCTAATACATCATCCCACGCAAGATATCGATAGCCAAACGTGGGAACGCACATCGGAGCATTAGAAATAGCACCTTTCAGCTGAACGCCACCTTTTATCAGACATAATGAAGTACTCGTCATTACAAGACACAGAGATCAAAAGTCAAGCGACGATTGTCAATTGTTCATAGATTAGATAAAAAATAAAATAATAGCCTCCCCGACCGATTTCGGTCCCGGTGGCCAATCTCAATGGAGATTAGCCAGGTACGCAGGAGATATTATAGTGCACAAGTGTGTGCGCAGACATAGGTGCACTCTCTCTTCCCTCACTCTCATAGTCCGATGGGACGGCAATCCGACACGACCGGGACCGGAGAGAGATCAGGCGCAGGACCAACGGCTTAACGTGCTTTCCGAGGCACGGGGGTATTAATTTTGACATTATTGTAATCTATTATATTTTTGGAATAATTGTAATTTGTAATTGAAATTTTGTAAATGACAGACGGTAATTCATGTTTTTATTGACCAATCATTTATTTAATGATAACTTTGACATTGAATTATATCTAAAAATATGATTATTGAATTGTGTTAGGTTAGTTAGTAGGTAGCTATAGTTATAGATGTGTGACCTGCGTGTCATGCGCGTACGCTTCTAAGCTCAGTGCGATTAAACAGCTTGTTACTGAAGGCCGTGTCTTATTTAACAGTGGCGACGAGTTACGCTTACCCATACTCAGAAAAATAGCATGGCGAATTTTATCGGATCAGTACCTATTTTTGAGCTCGGCCAGGACTGGAACATCTTTAAAGAAAGGCTTTCTCAATGGTTAACAGCGAATACGTTGTTAATAAAAGCAGAAGGAAAGGAAGATGATCAGCAAAAGGCGGTACTTCTAAGCGCACTCAACAATGATGCGTATAAGTTGGTACGCGAGGTAATTGCGCCAAAGACAGTTGAGGAGATATCTTATAAAGAGTTAACTACAGAGTTAGATAAGCACTTCGTGCCAAAGAAGTCAGTGTTAGCTGAGAGATACATATTTCATACGGCGGCGCAAGATGCAGGCGAAGATTTGACGCAGTGGGCGGCCCGGGTGCGGCGCCTGGCAGTGGACTGCAAGTTCGGAACAGCCATGGAAGAAATGTTGCGGGATCGGTTCATCATCGGGATGCTGCCGGGGCCGGAACGAGACAAATTGTTCATGGACGAAAAAGCTTCTATTACATTGCCCAAGGCGTTGGAAATTGCAGTGGCTGTAAATAGTGCAAAACGGGCAGCGCGACAGTCATCTACGACAGCAGCATCGACAGCGACTAGCACGGACGTGTTCAAGATATCGGCAAGACCGGCAAAATCGTCAGCAAAGTGTAGTGTGTGCGGCTATAATAATCATACAGTGGAAAAGTGTCGGTTTGCAACATATAAATGTAAAAAATGTGGAGAGAAAGGTCATTTAAAAAAAATGTGCAAAAAAAAATGTGGACAAGTTAATTGCTTACAAGCGTCGAATGACGAAAGTGATGACGACGGTAAGAATATCCTAGTTTGTAATATACGTAGTTTCCGTGGCGAGCCTATGACGCTGTCTGTCGACGTAAACGGCCAGTTGATATCTTTCGAAGTAGATAGTGGGTCTTGTGCTACTGCCATTCCACTGAATACCTATCAGAAATATTTTAATAACGTGTTATTAGAGCATCCTAAGTCGGTATTAAAAGCATACTCGGGTGAGAAATTAGACGTAGTAGGAATAATGAAGGTTCCGATATTGTATGAAGGTGAACAAAAAAATATCGAAATATATGTCATTAAAGGGGCCGGGCCAGCATTATTGGGTAGAAATTTTTTATCATTATATAATTTACAGTTATCTAAAATTAATCATTGTCTAGAGTTAACCGAACTTGACTACTATCAAAACAAATATCCAACTTTGTTTTCCAATACTTTAGGTAAATTCAACAAACACAAAATAAAACTTACCTTAAAACCGAACAGTAAACCAAGCTTTTTTCGGGCTAGAACAGTACCCTTTTCATTAAAGAATAAGGTGGAGAAGGAATTGAATAGACTGGTGGAAACCGGTGTATTAATTCCGGTAGAACATTCAGAATTTGCGAGCCCAATAGTTCCAATACTAAAAAAAGACGGTGAGATTCGTTTGTGTGCTGATTTTTCCGTGTCGTTAAATAAATGTTTACACATTGATAAGTATCCATTACCAAGAACAGAAGAACTATTTTCAAAACTACATGGGGGCAGACAATTCTCGCAGTTAGATTTAAGTAGTGCGTATTTACAACTTATGTTAGCTGAGGATTCACAAATTTACACCACAATAAATACACACAAGGGTTTATTTAAGTTTACGCGTTTGGTTTTCGGATTAGCCAATGCTCCGGCTATTTTCCAAAAAACTATGGAAAATTTGCTAAACGGTATTGAGGGGGTACTTTGTTTATTGGATGACGTCCTAATAACAGGAAATACAAAAGCGGTACACACGGAACGGTTACAACAAGTTTTCCACCGTTTACAAGAAGCTGGGTTGGTTCTAAATAAAAACAAATGTAAGTTGTTTCAAGATTCGGTGACTTATTTAGGATTTGTCATTGATAAAAAAGGGATCCACACATCACCGGACAAAGTAACAGCAATGACTAACACCAAAGCCCCAAATAATGTGCAGGAATTAAAATCATTTTTAGGGTTTGTAAATTATTACAGAATGTTTATTCCGAATGCGTCGTCTATACTTAGTCCGTTAAACGATTTACTAAAAAAAGATGTTGACTGGTCTTGGTCAGAGATTCATAAGGCTGCTTTCAATCAAATTAAGAAGGAATTAACATCGGCTCAAACACTAGCACATTTTGATCCTTCTTACAAATTGGTTTTGACAGTGGATGCATCTCCAACAGGGTTGGGTGCGGTTTTAGCTCAAATAGAACCTAATGGGGTGGAACGTCCCATCGCTTATGCGTCGCGGTCTCTTAGCAGTGCTGAAAAAAATTATAGCCAAATCCAAAGGGAGGCAACAGCAATAGTTTTTGGCATTCGTAGATTTCACCAATATTTATACGGTGTTGCAAATCCGTTTATATTGCGCACCGATCACAAACCGTTAATGTACATATTTCATCCCGACAAAGGTATACCAGAAGTGTCCGCAAACCGGTTACAGCGATATGCTTTATTTTTAACTAGCTATAATTATGAAATACAATACGTTCCCAGCGCTAGTAATTGTGCCGACTATTTCAGTCGGGCTGTCAGCAGTTTGCGGCCGTTCACTGATAGCAGCGACAAAGGGCCATTCTCGGAAGAAGGTCAAGTAGGTACTATTACGGATGACTCATTTGGTTACAATAATAAGTTAGACGATAAGGCGACGTACATTAATTTCGTCGCAGATGGGCATTTACCTGTATCTTTAGATGAAGTTCGCTTAGAGACAAGTAAAGATAGCATTTTACAGCAGGTTTTACAATATGTACAACAAGGTTGGCCTAAAATAAAATTAGATGACAACAACTTATTGCCCTTCTATAAATGTCGATATGAATTATCTAAGGAAGGTGATTGCCTGATTAGGGGACACAAATTAATAATACCGAAGTTATTGCGGAACAAAATTTTAGACGAACTACATAGACCACATTTAGGTATATTAAAAACAAAGGTTGAGGCAAGATCTAGATTCTGGTGGCCTCAGATAGACAAGGATATAGAATATAAGGTAGCCAACTGCGGAGTATGTATAAGTGTACGGCCCACACCGCCACGGGCCCCGTTGACACCTTGGCCTTTTCCAGAGCGTCCTTGGCACCGAGTACATTTAGATTTTTTTGGTCC
The DNA here is from genome assembly GCA_949316385.1 of Globia sparganii. Lineage (NCBI taxonomy): Eukaryota > Metazoa > Arthropoda > Insecta > Lepidoptera > Noctuidae > Globia > Globia sparganii. The sequence goes on along the minus strand of OX438663.1, from coordinate 1,717,623 downwards.
ATGGCAAGCAGAAATGTACTTAATCATTATCGATGCATTTACAAAATGGGTAGAATGTTTTCCCCTTAGCAGTGATTACTCGACAGCTACCGTAATAGCAAAACTACAAGAAACGATGGCTAGATTTGGAACAATACATACGATTGTCACCGATAATGGAACCTCGTTCACTAGTAAAACATTTAAAGATTTCTGCAGTCTTAATGGTATAAAACATATTACTTCGCCAACTTATTCGCCATCTAGTAATGGTCAAGCAGAAATATATGTAAAAATAATTAAAAAGTTCTTAAAAGGGTTAGTAGCACAGGGCACCTCCAAAAACAAAATTAAGGCACACCTTTCAGAATTTTTATTCAGATATAGGAACTCTAAACATACGACGACAGACAGCTCGCCGGCCGAACTAATGCTCGGACGTAAATTGCGTTGCAGGTTTGATTTATTAGACACCACTGTGGCGGCGCCTGCGCTTGAAGTGTCAGCGTCGTCTTCATTATTGTCACAAGACTTACAAACTAAAGTGCGCGAGAAACAATCCGTACAAGCCAAATATTATAAAGGCAGTAGAAACATTCAGTTAGAAATAAATGATGCAGTATTAGTAAAGGGAAGTAACAATAACAAATGGATACGGGGTACAGTTCTAAATAAAATTGGTAAAAGTTTATACGACGTGTATATACCAGAGAAAAACATTACAATTAAAAAGCATAAAAACCAATTATATAAATTAAAATCATCGTACGAGGCACAGCAAGAAAATAACATGGAATGGGCTCTCACGGACTCCAAGACAGACGGGGAACAATGTTCGCCACAAAGTGCCCATTCATCAGATCAGCAACGCCGCGACTCATCGGGGGAAGAGGAAGAGTGGAGTGAGGCAAGCTCAGAGCGTAGAGAACTAATCAGAGAGCCAGCAGCTGAAACATTATCTGAGCCAACAGCTGAGCTAGGATCTGAGGCAGCTGGTCCGAAGCCTGATTTCCGAACGGATACGGAAGCTCGTCCAAAATTAAGGAATATTGCTAGAGCCAACTATCGGAAATTCTTCTAGTTATGTAACCTTTAGTTAAGAATATATGGTGGAGGGATGTTAGGTTAGTTAGTAGGTAGCTATAGTTATAGATGTGTGACCTGCGTGTCATGCGCGTACGCTTCTAAGCTCAGTGCGATTAAACAGCTTGTTACTGAAGGCCGTGTCTTACTATACCTAATCTTTAATGAATAATGATGAAATGTAATTTTTGATGAATATTATCACGGTTTATGCACCATCTCTTCCTACCAATTTGTACGCCACGATAAACGGCTGAACATGTTAGAACTTTTCTGTATCTTATTATTATCTTGCATGCAATGTATCATGTACACCATGTTTAAACAAATAAAATTTTACTTACTTACTTACTTACTTCCAAACTCCGGACTGTTACTAAGAAATTCCTAATGGAAAAACTCAATAACACTTTGTCCGACCCGGGAATCGAACCCAGGACCCCACGCTCAGCAGTCACGCTTGCAACCACGAGACCAACGGGGCAGGCGGCGGCGGGGGGGGCGGGGGGATTAGATAGTAGGTAATTAAAGAGATGCGAAGGTTATTTTCGGCCCTTTATACCTATTTTCGATTTTGAGGCACAACCGCTTTAAGAAAAAAATACTATAAGCCTTCTAAATGATAAATGATTTTATTTTTGTAAGTAGGTTCAAACAAACACTTTTACACGTCAATCATATTTTAAAAACTAGATGAAGTCGGCGTTTCCTATCTGACTAAGAAGAAAGGCATAAACAGAGGTCACAGTATCTTTTAAAGTTCAGACATAATCTTGGTAAAATCATGTAGATTGGTGTCTGAAATAGTCTTTTTAGGAAAAAACCACACAGATTGCGTGGACCTGTCCAGACAGTGTACGCATTTGTCGTATTATATTAGATTGCTTAGATTATTTTTTACCTCATAAAATCTATAACAGTCACTATTGTATTGAAATGCTAAATAAGTCTTTATTCTCTTAATTAAATCTTTGATCAACTAGTGCATTAATTAAAGCAGAAAAAAAAAACAATAAAATATTCAAATTAAGTTACGTATGCAATAAAGTCAAATAAACTCCATTAAGACATTGAAATCGAATAGATCTCTGTCAAAATATATATTTAATATGGACTATGTGTTCCTGATTGATTACATTAATCAATCAATCACAAATAGCCCAATTTACCAGTTCTCAAGGTAGTGGAATTTTAAACTGATTTGATTAGAATGCTCGATGATGTCATTATCAAAGAACCTCATTTTTTGAAGTCGGTAAATATCGATCGTAATTCTTCGTTATTATTTTAGGTATATTAAATCATAAGTCATTTATTGAAACTAGGCTGTGAATTTGCATATTCTGACCCTCAAAATTACTTAAAACAGTCCCCCAAATGGCCCGCCCACCACCACCTACCACTTCCTAGTGCTTCCGCTAGGATGAAGTAACAAAATCAATAACACATAGTGGGCTACGTGTTAAAACGGCAGGTTATCAAAGGGATGCCCGGCAGAGGTGTACCACACCTCCCTCATAACTGGCAATAAGTGGGTGTGCAAACGCCAGCACATCAAGCTACTACAATCTGTCAAATTTGTTTAATAGATTTTCAGCTTTATCTCTACAACATAAGGTTCAAAGTTGATTGGGAAAATTTGACATTTCGGGTAGCTTGATGTGCTTGCGTCTGTACAATAGGTTGCACACCACATTCCGTCAGTTGTTTAAGTCCCATTTAAAAGGGGGGGAGCCTATTGCCATCGACCGGGCACAAACAAACTCCAGACTGTCACTGAGAAATTCTTTGATAAAAATGACCAAAAACACTTCGCCTAACCTGGGAATCGAACCCAGCAGTGCTATTCTGTAAAAATCTCACCGTGAACACTTAGGTGAAGTGAGCTGTCAGTCCACCTGATGTTAGGAACTGCCACTATTGATAGCTCACTTCACGCTCACTTCACCTGAGTTATCACGGTGAGATTTTTACAGAATCGATCGGCAGGACCTCATGCTCAACAGTAGCGTTTGCGACCACTATACTACTTTTTATCATTCTAAGATCTAGGGATATCTCTTTAACAGACCAGAAGGCCAATTCTCGTAATTTAAAACGTTCAAAATCTAGTTGCAGTCTCATCTCGGCGACAAACAAATGTCAAAAACTTGTCAAAATGTAGGGAAATTAGAAGTTATTTTCGACAGATTGAGACTAAGGTCAGACTGTGAACATTCTATATACATATATACGAGAATTGCCCCTCAGTTAATTTAAAGATTACGAGTCTTAGGTTTTGAATAGGCTAGTTTCCACCATCAATAAATTGAAAATCTATTTAGTCCGTCAGTTAGAGTATTGGAAAATAATGGACACATATTTTTTGTTTTTGTAAATCAATGAAAATTGACAAAGATAAAACGTATCAAAACTCGGGAGTCCGGCTCGTGACGTCAGAACGCACTCAAAATTATACCAAGGTGTGACGTATTGAAAATTTTAAAAGCGTCGTATCTTCGTCAGTTTTGGTTTACGTAACAAAAGAAAAAATACGGGTCAAATATTTTTTGATTATCTAACTGACGGACTAATTAGATTTTTTCAGTTGTCAAGCCTATCATGATATATTTCCTATCCTGCAAGACAAGTACAAAAACAACAAAACTGTCTTATCTCCATTAATTACCAAATCTATATAAAAAAAGCCGATCTCCCATAGCGGTGTGCACTGGTCCCGAACAAAATAGACTCGTTACAAGCCACGTCAATCATACGATCAAAGCACCTTACCATTCAATTGGATTAATATAAACGTTACAAATAGTAATCAAATGCTCTGAGTTACATCGCCAAACGATTTTTTTAAGTTTTCTTTTTTGACCTTATGTGTGTTCTATAGAGTTAGCAATGTTTAACATGGATTGAAAACATTATTGTATGGCAAAAAAGACGTAGTATCATTATCATCATCATCCACAGCTCGACCTCAGCCACTGCTGGCCATAAGCTTCTATTTTCTTATGCCATTCCCCACGCTCCTGTGCCAACCTCGTCCAGGTTCTACCCGCTATGGTAACAATGTCGTCTGCCCATCTCGCCGCCGCCGGACGATCGACACTGCGTCTCCCAGTATTTGTACGCCATTCGATAGCTGAATAGAATAGAATAGAATATATAACCACGTTGCGGCACCGCGCTCAACGCAATGCGACACCGAGCGTTGCGGTGCGGCGCCGCAAAACAAAGCGTTCTACTGCCGTACAAAGGCAACTATTTGCTAATGTTGGTGGACGTATCTCTGCCATAGATCGCAATAAACGAATGGCTCTTTTTTTGTTACGAAGACATTACACCAGACTACAGAGAAGATACTCATCATCATCATCATCATCAGCCGGAAGACGTCCACTGCTGAACAAAAGCCTCCCCCTTAGACCACCACGCCGAACGACATCCGTCAGTTGCATCCATCGGTTGCCCGCGACTCTCACGATGTCGTCGGTCCACCTAGCGGGAGGCCTGCCTACGCTGCGTCTTCCGGTTCGTGGTCGCCACTCAAGAACTTTTCTTCCGCATCGGGTATCAGTTCTACGAGCGATGTGGCCTGCCCATTGCCACTTCAACTTGCAAATTTTAAGAGCTATGTCAGTGGCTCTGGTTTTTCGTCGAATATCCTCGTTCCGGATTTTATCACGCAAAGAAACTCCGAGCATAGCTCATTCCATTGCTCGTGGAGTGACTCTTAGTCTCTCTAAAAGGCCGGCAGTTAAAGACCACGTCTCAGTGTCATATGTCATGCAACACACACTGGTTAAACACTTAGGGTGTTTTCAGGCACTGTGGGATTTCCGATGACAATATTTCACGTAACTTCCCGAACGCTGCCCATCCAAGTTGGATTCTTCGGGTTTTTCGGAGAAGATACTGGATACATCCCTTTTAGTGAGGCAATGAATCCTGAAGGGTAGATGTGCGGCGCGGTGTACAGATACACCGCAAAGTTCTGCGTAGCATCGGATGCCACTGCCGATTTTGGTGGTGCGATGCCGCAAGGCGGTTATGTGTTTCGGCCCTTGCTCCTTACCTTACCTGTCATCACTGCACCTAGTCAGATGTGTGAACCGTGGAGTTTCTGGCCGCCTCTTCTCCATAGGAAACGACCAATTGGAACCGTGAACCTAGCTTCTGACGTTTCATAAGTGCCCATGTAGGCTTACGTGAAATAATAATAAATATTCCCACGGGATTGAGACTAATGCGGTTGAAACCGCGGGGCGCTGCTATTATTTCTTAATTTTATCTCTCTTGCATTTGATTCGAGTACCATTCTACGACACCATAAGGCTATGGTGAACAACCCATCCGCCTGTCAATATTCAAAGTATGAGTGATGTATGGAATATTTGGCATTTTTCTGACGCGGCGCACATCGTTGATCATTATTAGAGTGAGCTGCGCGCGCGCCGACTATTTGGATGACGCGATTACTGGTGGTTGGTGCTCGCTTTAGTGTGTTACATGATTTGATAATATATAGAAATACTTCCTTTTAAAAGAAAGCTACTTCATTTTTGGTTATATGCCACTTTACCTTAAAGCTTTTGCTGGCTACTGTTAGAATGTATTGTTTTTTTTTTAAGATAGATGGCGTGCAACCACGGCTATCCTCTGAATATCACTATGAATATGTATTAAATACATTAAAATATATTACCTGTAAGTTGTTTATTTAATAGACGATAAATATTGAATAGTTTGTACTTATCAATTTCAGATGAGAATATTATCTTATTTCCTCCTTTTGCTTCGCCGTAGTCGGATAAAAATCATCTAGCATCTGGTTTAAAAGGCTGGAGATCATACATCAATCAATGTACGAAAAAGGGTCTAATACTCTGTCATAACCGAGAGCAACCCAGCCGAACTAAATAACAACTCAATTAAGATGTTTTTCTTGTCGCTGATCTGTGACGTCGTTTGATCTTCGTTGTTTAATATGACCTTGATTTAATGTCGACTGAAATTGAAGGTAGTCTGTGAAATAACCCGAAAACAGATGGGTTTTCATTCTCACGGCATAGATCCTGTTTTAGAGATAGTTGATTCCTAGCATTTCTTCTTCGATCAACAATAGTATAAAGTACTAGATTTCTGTTAGGCTCATCAAAAACGGTCGGAAAAATAAAACCACAATTAATGTTGAGGCTTATACGCAACATAGTCTTTTCAACCTTATTGATTAGAAATTATGTTTTATTTTTCCATATAAATATTTTTGTTGTTATTCAAAAATACATTTACTTTTCAATCAAAGTAGTAAATTCAGGGTGTCCCTGGAAGTATGGATCAAATCAAATAGGGGCGTGGGCAAGGTCATTTCCAAACTTTTTAACCCTGGGAATGTTGGTGAATTTTTGTTTTTTTTTTTTATCACATCGCATAGTGCTCAAAGTAAAAAAAATATTTTAAAAAACTACCAGGGCTGACAATTTAATTTTTTTAGGTATCCTTCAACAGTTTTTTTTGTGATTTTTTTCTTTGAGTACTATGCGAAGTCGAAGTATTTTGTGTATCCAATGTTAAGGAAAACATCGTGAGAAAACTGGCATGTCTTAGAACCAAAACTTCAAAGACATGTGACATCCACCAACCTGCATGGTGGATTATGGCCCACTCCCTCTCAAACAGATAAGTTCTGCGTCCCAGCGGTGGGAACATTATAAAAAAATAATTATAATAATATTATATATATTATATAATATTATATATAAAACATAATTATAATAATATTATATAAGTATATAATAATTATAATAATATTCATTTGTTTTTCTCGTTTAAGTACAGCGTTTATTTACAATTAATCATGAATACACACACTAAATAGCTACCTTCATATAACCCTATATGTTCAGCCATCTGAGACCTGTCAGCAGGTAGGCTGGGACTATAAATAATTGCCTAAGTACGGGTGCGACAACCATCTGTGGCAAAGTTCAACGATACCGCAATGAGCGGACAGTAAGTGGGAGATAATTATCTTCACGCGTTTACTTACGGAGAGTTTGGCAGAGATCCAGAGATTTTGTTTGACGAAATCAATTTGATGGAGATTTTTTTTCAAAGAAGTTCCTTATCGCGGCTTACGGTAGGTGTTGACTGGTTCAACAAAAAATCGTTATGCCCCTTCATGCGAGTTTCTCTCTCTCTGTCTCTTTCTATTATATACGAGTGTGTGTGTGTGTGTGTGCAAGTATTTCGTAAGGAACTTCGTTCCTGACGGGCTCCCCGGCCGCAGACTTTTTTTTTAATAAATAAAAGTTTGTGTTATGTTTATGAATTTTTGAGTAAACCAATGCGAAGGGAACAAACTGTAATTAACCTTACCCGCGTATTTACACAGTTTTTGACGAATAAAATTGCTATGAAGCTGTTGGAAGAATCTCAACTACTTTTCAAAATCAAAATATTTTTTTTCACATAAGCCTACAAGGGCACTTATGAAATGTCAGAAGCTAGGTGCACGGTTCCAATTGGTCGTTTCCTATGGAGAAGAACCGGCAAGAAACTCCACTTTCATCATCATCATCCATAGCCCAAAAACACGGGCGCGTGTGTTGGATCATTTAGCTCCCTTCAAAAAATGGTTGAGTTGAATGGTGCTAATCCATGCGTCATGTTCGTGAACGGGCGCGGTCAGTAGGGACTGGTCATCTCTTTGCTGCCATGGCTTATTTTAATTTAATTTATATTTGAATTGTTTCTTTTTTTTTCTCATCTTTTCATTACGGACGCTTTTAACGTTCTGCATTGTTCTCACATGGATAATTTTTAACATGAATGATGTAACCATATTATATTTACTTAAAAGAGTGTCCATGGAGTTTTTTGCCCGTTCTTCTCCACAGGTACCTACGACTGACCACCCCCGACCGACCCCTTGACAATTCAAAAGTGCCTGTACTTAATTGGTTTACTTGAAATAAATGCTTTGAGTTTGAGTTTGAGTTTGACACACACTGCATAGGCCTCACTTTTCCTCACCAGCCTTACCATTGTCGACATGGCAACAATATTATCCTCTAAGCTCGCCGCTGGACGACCAGCATGTCTACCAGTCCTTTCATTAACGAAACTAATTTATCGCTCGTAATTTCTTGAAAATAGATACAAGATTTTTTTCTTGTCATTAGCTGTGTCATTAGTTTCATGAAGCTCATAATTATCTTAACGGCCACTATCGGGAATAATAATTTTAAAAAAAATTACAAAAAAACACTACAAAGTGAAAAATAACTTTAATTTCGGAAGTCGGTGTCGTTGGTTCCGCATTTTCGTTTATTGACACCGACTTCCGAAATTAAAGTTATTTTTCACTTTTTAGTGATTTTTTTTGGAAGTCGGTTGTTTTTTTGTAAAAAAGTTTTTTATTTTTCACTTTTTAGTGGGCCAGTTTGTAACTCGTCTATCATTACCTTTAAAAAATATACTGCTTTTCCCGATGTAGGGACGTTAAAGGTTGAGGAATTCTGCTTGGAAGAACCAGGAGAACTGGAGCTGATTGAGAAGTCACCGTCAGCTCCACTTCACGATACGCATTGTGCTTAGCAACCACATTAAAGTATCTAATCGAATCGCAACCCGTGAAATATTTATTGTTGAGTACTTCCGATGGCCATCTGTGGTCTTCGTCATCAGTTCCACTTCACCGGATGGTGCTTTCTGAGAGCAAATGCATGAGTTACTATAAAAAATTCCCCAATCGCTATAGGTGTGCCTACAAAATTTGAGGGTTTCTCTCGATTTCCATGTGATTCCCTCATCCAGATTCCGATTGGTGACAATGGGACCACTTCGAAAGCATACCCTTTCAAATAAATAAAGAATTTTGAAAATCGGTCCACAATTGACGGAGAAATCGGTGTTCAGTCAGCAAAAGAGATAAGTACGCCGGGTTGTCGTATATAGTTGAAGTTTAGTAAGAAACCGATTGATGTTTTCGAATAAAATATAATTTAAATAATAGAAAACAAACAGTTCATTTCTCAAATTAAGTTTCATTCGAAAACATCAATTCGTTTCTTAGTAAACTTGAACTATATTCGACGACCCTGCATACTTATCTCCTTTGCTGACTGTACATAAATAAAAAAAAACAAAGTCGAAATTATAACCTTCTCCTTTTTGGAAGTCGGTTAAAAACGTTCAAAATCTAGTCGCAACGTCATCTCAGCCGCTCAATGACGACCGATGTGAAAAACTTGTAAAAAATGTAGGATAATTAGAGGTATTTTTGACAGATACGACTGACAGAATCCGACCAGTTCTGTATACGGTAATTGCCTTTCAAATAAAGGAGGAAAGAAAGAAACGTCCAACATAACAAATAAAACAAACGAATCGTTCTCCAAATTCAAATGTTAAAGCAACAATGATCCATACAAAACTAATAAAGTACCCACCGTAGTACACTAATGAGCTGTGACTATTTGCTTACGGAAGCCGTCTGCGAGCGTTGCGTGCGCGCACTTGTCGCCACGGCCACGTCCCGTGTGAAACCGCCTTAACTGTAATATTGATAGTCGTGATTTATAGGGGCGATTGATTGTTGAGTCGGTGGATTAGTTTAAAAGGAAAATAATGAAAGCTGATCCTAAATTACGTTTCCCATTGATCGCTGCTTTATTGGCCTAGAAGGCGCATGAGCTACTGCTGAACTAGAGGTCCTGGGTTCGATTCCCGGGTGGGACAAAGTGTTATTGGGTTTTTCCATCTGAAATTTCTCAGTAGCAGCCATTGATATATATGTTACACTAGATTAGCAATTACCGCACCAAGGCGTTGCCACTAGGCTGATGGCTACAGCCATCAGCGTAGCTAACGTCAGTTCAGTGCTCTGTGTGACGCCAACCGAAGTCAACCGAGTGACATGCGACAAAAAATATCGCGAAAGAGTGCGATTCAAGATCACAAAAACATAATAAATTAACCGGAATTACTTTCCACACGTAAATTAATTGTCTCTGTGTTTATATCAACGTAAAAACGCAATAAAATGTAGAATTTTGTAAATTAGGTTCAGTGTTACCACTAAAAACTTAGTTTTAGTTTCCCACATTAGTGGGAGTTTTTAATTATTGGAATAAGTGATTTTAAATATTTTTTTAATAATAACAACGTATCAGGGCCTAAAGATGCAGCACGCAGTGAAAAATGGGTGGAAATAATCCGATTACTGAGAAAAGAGACTGACTGGCTACCTACCAAATCATTCAATTTCATTAATAATAAAGAAAAAATATTCAAAAAGAAAATGTCTTAGTTATTTTCATTATTTATAAACTTCTATTACACATCCATTATGAAATACATAATTCAAATATTTTAAAAATAATTTAACTTAACCTAAAACGCTTTTTATGGCTTAAAATGTTGGGTAAAATTTCGCATGGGTAGGCAACCCCATCCCGTCATTGCATGTTTATATTGTGGTCTTTGTCTAATCTAAGCGACGGTAGTATTCTTACGACGCGTGTAAGTGAGACAGACATATGTTTACTTTTAAATGTTTAGTGGTTTCAAAGCTACGTCGTCGCGTTTATAAAGTGGCTACACTTTTTTGACACATTTTATTGAGGTTTGCTTCTCTAGTTATATAGCTCAATGGTAGCAGCACAGAGTTTGGATCGGTTGATGGCAATAGGCGTGTCTCCTTTTACTAATAGAGGTATGGAACAGAGTGTGAAGTTCACTCATCCTCCATACAAAAGGGAGAATTCTCCGACCAGACGGGTGTCGTGTCTAGCGGGCAACTGCCCGATGATTCATGAATATATGCTAGTTGCGCTGTAAACTCTGCTTGCGAGATGCAGAATTTTGTGTGACGTCAGTATTTGCATGTGGCGTTTGTAGATACTGCTACATACTTATATACACATATGTAAAAAAATCAAACCCGCATCTGTTTAAGAAACAATCAGATGTGGATAACCGTAACCGGCGAGATAAATATAAGCACAGATTGTGTGTGAGACCATCCAATACAGCACTAATGCGTAAAAGTGTTTTCTGTATGGTACCACGTATTTTTAATCACCTTCCAAAGGCACTCGGAGATATAACTGAAACTAACTTATTTAAAAAAAAAACTAAATGAGTATTTAGTAGCCAAATGTTTTTATAGTATTGATGAGTTTCTAATGAAGAAAATATACTAATTCTAATGTAATTTCTAATGTGGGGGCGAAATTTGTATCTGTTGACTTTTTGTTAGTATTTTTATCTTATTTTGACATTTGAATAAATTTTGACGATGATATATTTGTTCTTCTATTTATCTAATTTAATCGATGTTTGAGTTGAATGCTGTACCAATATTATATGCAAATGTAATTTATTGCAATCGTTAACAAATGAATTTCAATTAATTGTATTTTTTTTATATTTAATATTGAATAGTTATAATTACCTAATTAAAAAATTGATCAAATGTTATTATAATACATAGATATTTGTACGCCGTCAAGGTAAAACATGACTGTGATCCTTTCTGCAATGTACTTAACATCTTGCATGCTTTGTGTGTGCATACTCATGTTTCTGACAAATAAATGAACTGAACTGAACTGAACTGTAACTGGCGAAATGTGGGTTTTGTTATTGTGTTCCTTTTGTAATTCTAAGCGATGTCTTTTCTTCTTATAAAAACAAACCAATTTAATTATGTGAATCAAAAACTATATTTTGGAATGATGTTCTTTTTTTTGAGACAAGCTACCCCTAGTTTGCCTAACAGTTTCCAAATTGTTCTTACGTATTATCACAAAAGTAAGCAAAAATTATAAGATTTTAATTTTTTCGATACTTTTTCTTTGCAATTTTGGTAGATACTGATGTTACGTAAGATTTAAAAGGGGTTCAATCAAGTCTTATTTTTTCTCACGTAGGAAGAAAGCGGGGTCAGAAAGTAGTCAAAATTGTCATACGTAATAAATGAACAGCCTCCTACCTTCATTATTTCAATCACCATCTTAAACCAAGAGCTAAGTGTATATGGGCCTGCAAATAGATTCACCATCATCATCAGCCGGAAGACGTCCACTGTTGAACAAAGGCCTCCCTCTTAGACCACCACGCCGAACGACAATCCGCCACTTGCATCCATCGGTTGCCCGCGACTTTCACGATGTCGTCGGTCCACCTAGCGGGAGGCCTGCCTACGCTGCGTCTTCCGGTTCGTGGTCGCCATTCAAAAACATTTCTTCCCCATCGGGTATCAGTTCTACGAGCGATGTGGCCTGCCCATTGTCACTTCAACTTGCAAATTTTAAGAGCTATGTCAGTGACTCTAGTTCTTCGTCGTATATCCTCGTTCTGGATTTTATCACGCAAAGAAGAGTTTCTTTGCAGATCAATTACACACACATTTTTCAAATCGACGATCACCATTTGAAATCATCAAAAAGTATCAAATCATTTCAATTTAGTGCTGTCCTTGCAACCTAATGAAAAGGTCAAATTAATATCAAAATATTACTCAAATAAAGACATCGATTTGCGAGAATCCTGTCAACATGATTGGTCACAGGTATATTATATCTTTTAGTGTGAACTCATCGGAAAAAATAAATGACATTAAAGAACAGCAAATAACGTGTGTTGACCTCGACATTATCAAAGTGTCGATAGATTTTGTGTACAGGGTGTGGTGGAAACGAGACTTGGTTTATCTGAGACGTGAAATGTAAAATGAAAAATAAAAATCACTTGACGTCTGTTTTGTAGTGTCTAAAAGTGGGATTCTCATCATTGATTTGACTGTATTATTTTGATGATGCTTGCACTATTAATTCATAAACTAAGAAGCACATTCATGTCTATGGAACAACCGTATTGTGAATTTATGTGCTTTTGAATTAAACCGCGACTGGTTTGTTAGGCTGTAAAACGAATTCACACGATTAAATACGAACCAAAATAAGTCGAACCCAATTACAAATCAATAAAGTATTTAAATCTTCAAAGCAAAACCTAAATAAGAATCAACTCATAATCGAAAAAAATTACACCTAATCGAACCGCAATAACATCGTTATTACTTCATAAAATCAATTATTGAACATCCTGTATAACATCACCGCAATCGTCCCGTCAACGAGTCGATGAAACACTTAGATAACTCGATTCGTCACACATTTACAGCCTTTGACTCAATTTGGTCGCATTATTAGAACATCAAAGGAGTGCCGACACTCCGACATCAAACAGGCCGACCCATCTTTTTTTAATGTGGCAATGATGAACAACCATCCTTTTTTTTAATCGGGCAATGATTTTATTGATTTTGTCTTATCGATGTATATCGATTCGATCTGCTCTCCCTTCAACGCTTGCTCGAATAATTAGGCGATCGTTTTGTTTTGATATCGATTTGTTTTTGTGTTAAGTTTTTCCTTCTTTTTTTTAAAAGGTTGAGGTCGAATGACGGTTTACCTATAGTTTTGATTGAATGGCCTAATATACTAATCTTTTATTTTAAACGTAGATTCATAAATAAAAGTTATTAGTGCTGCCAATAAAATCGAGCTAAATTAATTGGCCAATATTATGTTTATGATCAGTTGGCTTATAGAAAAGATAATAGATTTGTATTTTCTATCTTTTTTATTAGCGATAATTGCTGGTACATTATTACTAAAATAAACCCTTGTAGGGTATTGTGGAGATCAGATAGGCAGTCGCTCCATGTAAAATACTGGTATTCAGCCGCATCCGGTTAGACTGGAAGCCGACCCCAACATAGTTGTGAAAAGGCTAGGCAGATGATGAAAAGAAATCCTTGTAAAATGGTTAATTTATTGAGATTGCAACGATTTGATTGATCTTGAGTTAGTCATGTTTGATCGTTTTCTTTAATATTTACCGACAATTCAGGTGGCAAGGACAAAAATATTTTTTTGATTATAAGGGTAAATAACATATATATTTTTTTATAATAAGATAAGTAGATTTATTTAGTTGTATAATATAAATGTTATTGTTGTGTTTTTATTTGTTATTGTATATTAGAGTATAAAATAAGTATTTTGTATTGTTTATTAGAGTTTAAGTAGTACACAAGTTAGGTTTTATACCTACCCACGTGCACATTAGGTTCACATTGTAAATATTCGTATGCCGCTTTTAGCGGCGGATGTGTTGAACTTATCCATTTATACCAACCAACTTTGTACCTACCATATCCTACGAATAAATGTCTTTGTCTTTGATGGGCAAACTGAAACCATTAATTGAACACATGATTCTAGAGATCTAGAGTGTCTACGATGAATTTTATTAACCGACGAAAAATGTCAACGCACGGGAGTTCAGACTCATGTAATGAATCCATGGTAACAGGTCAAGTGCGTCGACGTCTCTGACCTGTATTTAGACATATACAGGGTTATTTGAAAAACACCAGCAACCTCTTAAGAGGTCATTGTACTCATCATTATGAACAACTTTTATTATGGGACCAAACCTGAAATCGCGAAATAAAAATCAGCTGTTCCCTACATTTATCTTCGTCTATCTCGTCAAAATGTAGGGAACAGCTGATTTTTTTTTCACGATTTCAGGTTTAGTCCCATAGTAAAAGTTGTTCATAATGATGAGTACAATGACCTCTTAAGAGGTTGCTGGTGTTTTTCAAATAAGCCTGTATAATGCTATGGTTAAAGCTTATGGTTAGGCAGCAGTGGCTTCGAATGTGCTCACAACAGCACTGCTATCAACACTCTCTTGGCCAAAGCGCTCTGAGGAGCGAGAACGAGAATTGGCCATCAGATAGTATTTATGTTCTGGCCGATTTCCAATTTGCTGTGGGAATTAGAACAGACATATTGGCTTCTTGCTACGTCACTTCACTCGGTCAAAATCCAGACTGAATCCAACTTAAAGAATAAGATCTGATTTTTTTAACATCTAATAACTTTATTCAAGGAATACTTTTGACAGTTATTTCATACAAAATATTATGCGCCTTGCTGAACCAGTGCTTCCAGATCCCAAAAGTAAAATTACAGTGGTGCGAGCTAAAAAATACACGAGTTTCTAAAAACAATACAGTAGATTTTAAAATCGATTACAGTAAAATTACAAACAAACTTTATTTACATATTGATAGAAAAATAAGTCTAAATACAGTAAATCTACTGTAATTACAGTGAATCTCGAAGCACTGCTGTTAACCGTGCCTGGGTCAAATACATTTATTTTATTTCTTTCTTTAATCCCTATTAATTACTATTTTCACATTGGGGTGGGTTCGAAGACTAACCAGTCTTCGACCCCACCCCAATGTGAAAAAAGGTATTGTTGCTGAGCTCAACTCATTCCCTACACCTAACTAAGTACCAGTAAATCTAACATTTAACAAATCACCATATTATTATAGCAATGTAACAAATCAGTTAGAACCAAAATTCTCCCATTCAGCGAACCAATGAATCTCTACGTGTCCATTTAAAATCTAAAATCACGATTAACAGCGGTGAGGGCGCTAGCGTCGCCAACACTCGCCCCCGACTGCTGTGGCCATGATACAGACATTATTGAGAAATATACAATAAATATTATCTTAATCCTGGTAGATTATTCAAGAAAAAAAACAGCTTGTAAACTGGGATCAGTGTCGCATATAAGAGGATTAGCTTCTGCCCGCGACTTTGTCCGCGTGAAATTTTAGCATTCGTATTAGTATAGTATATATATTAAAGTACTACAGAGCTTTTTTTCAGTAACCCACTTTGGTCTCATAAAGGATATTTTTATGGTTTAGTTTTTATATTAGAAGCGAAATCAATTCTATGGTTGGACCATTTATTAATTTTAACAAAAACACTCTGACGCATTACTTTACGAATAGCGAAAACAAATTCATGCATTTATGTGTGAATTTGCGAATGATTGGATTTGTTGGTTTTCACACTTGACATTTTACAATACACGGAAAAGGAAGATTAATCTCGTTGTTTTCTTCTACTGCTCAGGTGACAACGAATTAACAAAATCCGGTTACTGTCGCATTTCTACCAAACCGACACAAATTCATTTTAATATCACGAACTTTCACCTTTTAAAAAACCATAGCCAGCACATACAGGAACTATCCCCATTTCACCGTCTAACATACTCACCTGCCGCAGCATCGACTCGTGCGCTGATCGTGCCAGATAACTCCGCTATCAGATGAGATCGCGCGAGATAATGCGCGCGCGCACCTCACATTCCCACGGCCGCGGTCGCGGTCGCCTGCGATCGAAATTGCTCACCAACCGATGATTAGATAACAACTTTTGTGATAGGTAAATGATTTGCAAGTTTTTAGTGTCGCTGTTAGACTGTGGGGGTATTTCCTGTTACAGGAAAAAGTTTTAAAAGTATATATACAGGGTTATTTGTAAAACACCAGCAACCTCTTAAGAGGTCATTGTACTCATCATTATGAACAACTTTTACTATGGGACCAAACCTGAAATCGCGAAAAAAAAAATCAGCTGTTCCCTACATTTATGTTCGTGTAACTCGTCAAAATGTAGGGAACAGCTGATTTTTTTTTTCGCGATTTCAGGTTTGGTCCCATAGTAAAAGTGGTTCATAATGATGAGTACACTGACCTCTTAAGAGGTTGCTGGTGTTTTACACATAACCCTGTATATACAGGGTGAAATTGAAAACATGCGAAAAATCGAAATGGGAGATTGTACTCATCATTATGAACAACTTTTACTATGGGACCAAACTTGAAATAACAAAAAACAAAAAAACAGCTGTTTTTTAAATTTATTTCCGCATAACACGTCAAAATGTAGGGAACAGTTGATTTTTTTTCGCGCTTTGGTCCCATAGTAAAAATTGTTCATAATGATGAGTACAATCTTCCATTTCGGTTTGTCGCATGTTTTCAATTTCATCCTGTATATATCGCTCTGATTTTGAGAGTTTTCGTAAATTGAGAGAACATTTGATATCCTTTATACATATAAGAGTAGGGGAAGACCAAAGAAACGATGGATGGACTGCGTGAATGATGATATGGTTAGAAAGAGGGTGACTACAGAGATGCCGTCCCATCGGACTATGAGAGTGAGGAAAGAGGGAGTGCACCTGTGTCTGCGCGCACACTTGTGCACTATAATATCTCCTGCGTACCTGGCTAATCTCCGTTGAGATTGGCCACCGTGACCGAAATAGGCCGGGGAGGCTATTATTATATTTTTGTCACTTTATTTATAAATAGAAAACACAAACAAACAAACATACATAATTATACATTTTCTTATCTTTACCTAAAAATAAATAAAATTGTAGTGTCTGCGTGTTAGTGTCAAAATAACAGTTTCTTACTAAATGTATATATGAAAGCATATACGGTACATATAGAAAAACCATTTTTGTCTATATGATTTTATGTCTGTTTGTTTCGGCTAATCTCCGAAACAGCTAGAACGATTTTGATTTCCTACATGCACGCGAATGAAGTCTCAAGCACAGCTAGTGTAAAGACACCCACACAATTTGTTAGCTTAGCAGTCGTCCCCATTACCAACCTTGCAGACCCTTATTTTTTCACCACAGTTTGACCTATTCTGGCACAGCTCGAGCCAACACGAGCGAAACAACATAAAATATACAATTTGCTCAAACTACACTGAATCGAGTATTTTTAGTAGCGCTGCGCTTATCGATCGACATTCCGTGCGTCTGCGCGTATACATGTCAAACGTGGCGCGTGCGCGATTGATTTGTTGTCAATGTGTGTCTTTGTTTGGGGCGGTCTAAAGGCATGAGAGGAGCGTTTTATTGTAGGATTTGAATCGCAATCGCAGTAGGACTTGAATGAATGAATGATATATGTATTTGCAAGAATATAGGTAGCTATCATAAGTTCTTAAAGTGTCTATGGGTTTCACTACGCGACTAGAATCAATTCTATTTTTTTATTTTAAATTTTGACGTTCAAAAGTGCCTTTTAAGTGCCTATTTGAAATAAATTATTTGACTTTGACTATATGCGGCATTTCAGCCGTGCAAATATTTAGACTGGAGAGATTTCTTGGAGAGATTTTTAATCAGTTCGTATGGAGTTCTTGGAATATAATGATAGGCTACTGTGACAATTCCTGCCTAGGACCGTAAGAAGATTTTTTTGGAAATTATCCCTAATAAAGTTTTTAAAAATATGGTTCTTTGCAACTAAACAGGGTAGTAGAATCCTTAATTAAACATAAATCACATTTGGAATTTCTTGGTTCCGTTGCTGTTATTTTATACCTACATATCAATAGAATAGGAATGTAATGCTTTTCATCAGGCAAGATCGAAGTCAGGGCAGAGCATGCAATAAAAATGTCTGATTTTTTCTATGGTTTTTTCATTTCTATAGGCAGGATTTTGTTCCATACTCTTTATTCTTCATCTTATATAACTTCGAAAACATGAAAACGACTATGGAAGGTTAAAACGCTCACCGTCTATTCTTTAAACCACTTAATATTCAATACGACATCTGAATTCAAAGAGTAGCAGTCCAGTGTGACATCATTGTGCGTCGTATAAAGATTTAGTGCTAGGCAGACGCTAGGTGCCTACACAAACTAGGTTACACTAAATAGCTTGGAACAGTAGACCCACTTTCCCAGTCCAAAACATCAAATATTTAGCCTTATAGAGATATGAGGAACAGTGTGTAAAGTTCACTCTCTATAGAAAAGGGAGGATCCTCCGACCAGACGGGTGTTGTGTCTGGCGGTCAACTGCCCTATGATTCATGTCGGGCCGTTGTATCTATGCTAGTTGCGCGGTAAACTCTGCTTGCGAGATGCAGGATTTTTGTGACGTCAGCATGACGCGTTGTTCGCATGTGGCGTTGTAGATACCGCTACATCCTTGTCTGATGAAGCTAATATCCAAATCCTGCAAAGAAGTTTTTTCTTGTCAAGCAGAATTGCTGCAATAGGCTAGTTTCCACCATCAATAAATTGAAAATCTATTTAGTCCGTCAGTTAGAATATTGGAAAATAATGGACACATATTTCTTGTTTTTGTAAATCAAGGAATATTGACAAAGATAAAACGCCTCAAAACTCGGGAGTGGGGGCTCGGGAGTAAGGGCTCGTGATGTCAGAACGCACTAAAAATTATACCAAGATGTGACGTATTGAGAACTTTAAAAGCATCGTATCTTTGGCTATTTTGGTTTACGTAACAAAAGAAAAAATACGGGTCAAATATTTTTTGATAATCTAATTGACGGACTAATTAGATTTTTTCAGTTGACAAGCCTATTTTGTAGGTTTAATTGAACGATGTGGGGAATTAAAATTTTTCAACTTCAACCGTTAAACTCCAATGCATTAGCAATGTCGTGCCTGGATGATGCAACGGGTATCTATAGAAGCAAGGAATTATAATATCAGGTTACCTGTGCTCCCAATTATAATGTGAATCAAACTTTAGGATACTTACCTAAGAATAATAATTTCGTTCAGAGTATGTGCTAGTAGTGCTTTATACAGATTATCTGCATAATCTAACGTTTAATTAATGAGTTTTCTATCATTTATATTAAATAGTTAAACTTCTATCTATCCTGTGTCACAACTAATGTATAAATCCAGATGATTCATATGCTAATCGCCATTAGACATTCTAATTCGCTTTTTAGAACAAAAAAAAACCTTCGTTTGTCTGTTTCCCGAAATTTTGGAATCGATTCGGTTTCGGAATACTGATGTAAGTCACAGGAAACGATTATAAGGCAGGTGGACTTGTAATTCATGTTACATTTGGAGACATATAAATTACTTCGTTTTAGTGTTTTTTAGTGGCTAATAGACCGAGTTCCAAACGTCGAGATACAAAAACGTACGAAGGTCTTGGATATCGGAACGCGTATTATGGAACTCCTAATGGAGTTGAGCAGGACATCTAACAAGGCTCAGTGATTCCAGGAAATAAGGCAGTGACCGAGTGTCGCCCAAGGAGACGAGATGTCGGCCGTCCGGCGGAGAGATGGGCGGACGGTATTGTTGCCAACGCGGGCACACCCTGGACAAGGCTAGCACAGGAGCGTGGGGATTGGCACAAGAAAAGAGAAGCCTATGGCCAGCAGTGGATGAAGTCGGGCTGTGGATGATGAGTGTTTTTAGATTTTATCAAAAAAATGTGCGAGTGTTTTTAACGAACAGCCACACACCACGCCTTATGTCCACAATTTGTATTGCTCCTGTAAACCTCTCCAAATACTTCGGTTTGCTAAGACAAACCAAGGTTATGTCCAAAGTGCTAATGCCTAAGCGATCGTTCGGATCACCTTTAAAATTGCTCATTTTCATTAATTTGATCTTAAAAGCACAACAAGCACTTCTGCATAAAAAATTCAACAAAATGAAATATACCAAGTTGTTTTTGCATCATTCAATTAACAACATTATATTATTTCGATCATCTTTTAGTCTTGTGTTGAAGTTTCTTAACACCGCACACCCATCCTTTAGGACTCATAAGTGCATTGTGGTAACTCCATTATTACAACACGTAAATACCTTAATTCATAATATTTGCTAATAGTTAAGTTATGATTAGCGTCTGTTTAACTATACATTTTTGACTTTGATTATTATCGTAAATAAATAAACCCCACAATAATGAATCATCTGCCTAGCCTTTTCGCAACTAAGTTGGTGTTGGCTTACAGTCTAACCGGACGCAGCTGAGTACCAGTATTTTACATGGAGCGACTGCCTATCTGACCTCCAGAACCCAGTTACTGGGTAATATGATACCCCTTGGTAAGACTGGTTGTCAGACTTTCGGGCTTCTGACGACCCGTAACGACTGTCATAGATCCAGTAATGACAGCCGGGACCAACGGCTTAACGTGCTTTCCGAGGCGAGGAGTCTTAGTATGTAATGATGGTCACCCATCCACGGACCGACCGCGGCAAGCGTAGCTTAACCTGATCGATCGACCCGTGCGGCTGTTATTACTAAGCCACAAGCCCCTCCCCCTCCCCGACACAAAAATGAATTAATAATTAATATAATCCAAAATTATCTTGTAAACGATTTCACGTATCGGCAAGCGTAATGTGGCACGCCCTGCAGCTAGATGATCTGACCATCTCAAAAATGTGGCAGGAACAGAATGAATGCGGAAGGCGTAGGAAATGGTGTTATGGTGCAGCCTGTGGAGCCTGCGATAGGCTAAGTTGATTGAAAAATTTTTACTAAAAAGAATTTCGTGGAAGATAATTAGATTGCAAAATCCTAATTATTCCTAATTTAACTTTTCCACTTTCAATCTACACACCTACATCACACCCATCTGCATCGTACATCATTATTATTATTTGCAACAATGTTAACTGATATTAGGAATATATTTGGAATGTCCATTCCACTTCACCAGTAGTAGAGACCACCATAAAATCAAGATCAAAATATTTTATTTCAAATAAACCTACAAGAGCACTTATGAAACGTCAGAAGCTAAGTACACGCTTCCAAATGGTCGTTTCCTATGGAGAAAGAGCCGGCAAGAAACTCCATGGTTACTCTTTTAAAAATAATTGGCTTTTACAATGTTTTCAAATTACAGTAGGTATGGGAGGACAGCGTAGGCCTGTCAACAAGTACCAAGTACTTGATATAATAGAAAAATGGCCTACAGATCTAAAGTCTACAGGGCCTACAAAGTTCTCACATTTACAAAATAAGAATATATCAAAAGGATAAATAAAATATAAAAACCTATTAAAACCAAGTGATGTGATTTCCATTACAACCACTAAGAAAGAGTTGGAAAATTAGAATTATCTCTATATAATGTTAAGTAATAAAAAAATTATGTCAAAGAAGTATGTAAAAAATAAATAAAAATCGTAATTTGAGAGTAGTTTTAATAGACATTTACGTAGTTATGCCGTTAATGAGGTGCCAGGAAAACCACAGGTGCAGAAGGAATTATTGCCAAACTACCTTGTCTTCAACGTAGTATTTAATCTTATGATATGATTAATAACAAAATCATCGGAAAACATCTGTATACAAAATAGTGATAATAATATTTTATTATTTTTTGAAGACTTTGGGTACCTCCATGTTTTTATTTTTTATGTTTTATTCTGTCAACTAGCGACCCGCCCCGGCTTCGCACGAGTGCAATGCAATACAATAAACTTAATTAAATAATTAATAATTTTAATTTAATGTTTTTTTTTAACTTGCCGCCAGCCCCTGCCGCCGATACCGCAGCACCAGCAACCGCTATGTCGCTGCATTTTAAATCTGTAATATCTTCGAAAATATTAATTTAAATAACATGCTGTAAAGGGCCATAATGATCTCTATTAAATGCACAATGTATTTAAGGTACTTAATTGGATAAGGATTAATGCTGTATTGCTTAAAATCGCTTCGTAAATAAGCCATCATTTCTCGTAAAAGGTAAAGGAAAAAAAAATGGTTATTGTGGGTTATCCCTAAGAGATAGACATATACTATTGCGGACTTTTTTGTAGAACTTTTTAAGGTGTATAATACTGTAGTACATTATTTTGACCTATCTCGTAGGGTTCAGCCAGCGTTTGAAAAGTAAGCGCAAAAAAATGTGTTTATTTACGACATCACATTAGAAACCTCTAAAATTATCAGTGTTTCTCTACTATATTATGCATGTATTATACATATTAACCTTCCTCTTGAATTACTTTATCTATTAAAAAAAACCGCATCAAAATCCGTTTCGTAGTTTTAAAGATTTAAGCATACATAGGGATAAAGGGACAGAGAAAGCGACTTTGTTTTATACTATGTAGTGATAACAAAATCATCGGAAAACATCTGTACCTATACAAAATAGTGATTATAATATTTTATTATTTTTTTAAGACTTTGAGTACCTCCATGTTTTTATTTTTTATGTTTTATTCTGTCAATATTACAACCACTAATAAAGAGTGTAACATAGTAGTAAGGTGTCGTGGGACACCCGCGGGGTACTTACGTAACTCATCAACAGTAGCAATGGTTTTCATATTGATAGTTCAACAGTATACATTGCATTATTTACATTGTAACTGGCACAATTAAATAAATTAACAACGTTTGAGAGTATCTTAATAAAAAAAATGAACAGCTGACGCGCATCCAGCACGTATATACTACAGTTATATACATATACATTGACCCCGATTCTGTTGTTCACAAACTAAACTAAATTTATGTTCAGTGTATCTTTTTCTTTCTATTTCATTATGAAAAGGACAGAAGATAGCGTCTGACGCAAATTGACGTATTTTTAGTAGCCAATTTTTTAATCACGTCTAAACTTGTCTATGGATTATCAAATTTGACAGAACTAAACTAATATTTATCTTCTGTCCTTTTCATAATGAAATAGAAATAAAAAGATGAACTGAACTTAAATTTAATTTAGTTTGTGAACAGCAGAATCGGGGCCAATGTCGTACGGTTGGAAACACACATATTATAGCAAAAGTATCGTGACGGTCATAATGTCACACTTTTTTAGGGTTCCATACCGAAAGGGTAAAACGGGACCCTATTACTAAGACTCCGCTGTCCGTTCCTGTCTGTCTGTCACCAGGCATTATTTAGACAAATTTAAATTTTCACAGATGATGTATTTCTGTTGCCGCTATAACAACAAATACTAAAAAACAGAATAAAATAAATATTTAAGGTGCTCCCATACTGATTTTTTGCTCGATATTGATAACGGAAATAGGTAGACAGAGTTTTTTTTTTTTGCAGACGCCTGAAATATTCACAGAATATTTAGTTATATATTCACTTTAAAAATAAATAATTTAATTAAAATAAAACAAATATTTAAGGGGGGCTCCTATACAAGAGATATGATTTTTTTGCCGTTTTTATAGGAACCCTTCGTGCGCGTGTCTAGCTCTCATTCGCAAGTCTGATTAAGAACTTCGTTCTAATATTAGGGGTCGTTATCCAACAATGAAAATTTTCCTCTATATTGCATTGACATGAAAGGTCAGGTAAACAATAGGAGGTATGGCAAGTACCGCTTAAACAATACAAATGTAGCATAGGTACATACAGTTATTTGATTTATGACCGATGAATATAAACTCAGGTTAATAGCCTACGATTTTATAGTACTGACCATAATATTGAGGATATTAACTGATATTGGAGGTTTGATCACCGACTTGACAGCATAGCTATTCACATCAACTTGTTATGCTTCCGTATCGTATCGAACATCAATCAATGTTATGGTATCAGTCCTCTAAACGCTGCCCACAGGTCTAAATCCCGAAAATGTTGTCGGTTTAAATCAAATATTAATGATTCTGGCATTTAATTTATAGACTGAGTGTATCTATTAACCAAATTTTTTTTAAATCCTTATTTATTTAGAGGCTTTTACCTTACAAAGGTTCGTCAGCCTCATCATACCCTAATCTAACTAATTATTACACGTAATTATAACATTATTAATAAAGTTTATTATTGCGTAAGCGAAGGAGATAGTGATGCACCAACCATTTCATAAATCAGTTTCGCTTCTTCCGAATTAGGTGTAGATAATATCCTAACTAAAGCCCCAACATCATACATATTAACATTTAATTCCCGCGTCACTATCTCTCTCTCTCTCCTGATCTTTTCACATTCCACCAGCAGATGTTGGACATCTTCGACTTTATTACACACTTGGCAATTAGGGGAATCGACTTTTTTCACTAAGTATCCAAATTTCCAGGATGGAAAATGACCAGAACGCAATCTATGTGCCATAACAACATACGACCTCTTTGTATGACTTTCAGCGAACCAAGGGATTCGAGGAGGCTCACTTTGCATCGTCTTATACCATATGCCTTTTTCTTTAGACTTCCTGTCGAAGTACTCTTTAAAACGATTGTAACATATGTTCTTGTAATAGCCAAGTAGAACGGAGCGATCTCAATTTCCACTCCTTCCAAAATAGCTTTCTTTGCAAACATGTCAGCCTTCTCGTTTCCATATAAACCAATATGAGATGGAATCCATTGCAACCTCAAATTAATGTCACCAAGTTCATAAAATAGTCTAAAAATTACATAGGCTATCGGTTTAACCAAAATCGACGTAACGGTAAGTATTGAATATTTTGCAAAAACAATAGACTCTCAGACTCGACGTAAAGGGACTCGACATAAAGGGAACCAACCTAGACTACCAATATTCTTCTCACAGCTGGTTGCTGTCGGTGACCCGCACTGGATCCGCGTGGTAGATTACGGCCCACTCATTCTCACAGAGTGGAAGCATGTGTCCCAGCAGTGGGAATATTATAGGCTGATTAACGAAACTACATCACTAGGTAAGTAGGTACAGTCAGCAAAGGAGATAAGTATACAGGGTCGTCGAATATAGTTGAAGTTTACTAAGAAACCGATTGATATTTTCGAATGAAATTTAATTTGATAAATGAACTGTTTGTTTTCTATTAATTAAGTTGGATTTTATTCGAAAACATCAATCGGTTTCTTAGTAAACTTCAACTATATTCGACGACCCTGTATAATTATCTCCTTTGCTGACTGTACATAAAAAAAAAATACTAGGAAACCGTCTCTCAGTCAATAAAACTATTGATCGACTTTTTCAAAGAACAACCTCTATTATTATAGATATCATTGCTAACTGCAGACACTAAATAAAGGTACAATCATTTGAATACCTTAGCACTCTGCGATTACCTAGAAAACTAAACATTACTAAATGCACATAAACATTTCAGATCACGGCTCAAATGAAGACATTATAATAAAGTAAAAAGAATGGAAAAATCCGGGCGACGTCGGGCCCAAAGCTTAGTTATTAATATGCAACATATGAGAGAGGATTGGACAGAAGGTGAAATCCACGCGAAACTGAATACCAAAGTCTGTTCCAAAAGTAGGTATCAGATGAAAATGTATACAAATGAATCAGCGGTGCTATTGTGTAAAAAGATCACCGTGATAACTTGGGTGAAGTGAGTTTAAAGTGAGTCTTCATTCTACCTGCTAGGATTTACACTAGTGCAAGCTCACTTTAAGCGCACTTCACCTAAGATTTCACAGTGAGATTTTTACAGAATACAACAAACGTACCTGTTTGGTTGCATTGATTTAATTATTTGAATACAATTTAACCGATCAAAGTGTCTTTACGTTTTCATCTTTATTTCTTCTTTCCAGCGAAAGCACTAGAAAGTGGCGAAGGGCAGGCGTTTTGGGTGACTGTCTTATGTAATTTGGACGTTCGAAAAATTCTGATTCTCAGCCTAATTTGAATTGAATGAAAGACTTGATTTTGACTTACCACATCGTTACTTTTGGAACAGACCGTAGTTCCTTACAACCACATTGAATACTGTGTAACTTCTGAATATATCTTTCCAGTACCTCAGATTGTCATTTCGTCCTCTTGTCACGATTCGCAAAGTGGCGATGATCTTTTTGTTGAAAATAACATTATTATTGGTCTTCGGACACGTGTGTATGACCATTATAGCACTTGTGCGTTTTACATATATTATCCTATATATTATGGTGTGAGGTTAACGGTTGCATTGTATAGGAGTGTGGTATTTCAATCGGTTTGCTGACTCCTATGAGTATTGTGTCATTCACTTATTTGTGGTCAATGAATGGTACACATTATTGAATCACTAGAAATATTTCATTCAAATTAGTTATATAATGCGCCGGCGACGAAACATGCTGTGTTTCATACTAATAGCCACACAAATGAAATAAGTACTTTAAAATCCTTTTCATTGTTTTTGAAAGCCTAGCCGCACACGTAATAATGTCATTAAAATACATATTATTGTCATTACTATTGTGTGTGTGCGGCCCGTATTTCGGTACTGTTAAATATTATTGTGGATTTCCAGAAATTCTAATTTTATCACGGCAATATGGGGGGGAGGCAGGGGTATTGCCAATAACATTTTCGTGCGCGGGCGCCAAATTTGGAAAATCCAAAAGAGCACGATTCATAATGCTCATTTCATCGTATAAAAAACCATAGATATTATTAGTTAGTTTTTTATTAATTATAATGAAACTGCTTTGAATAAAAGATCCATTTTCAATAGGGTTCCTTCTACGGGTGAAAAAATCTATTGAGAAAAATTTACTCAATTAATTGATTTTTTTTTTTTTGGAAGCTACTAGGTTTCACACTTGATTGACGGGAATTTTTTTAGAAATATTTTAGTTTTTTTCGTTTCTACTGCATTAAATCAATTTTTGAAAAGTACAAAATTGATCTCCATTAAATAATCTATACAATGGTATAATAAATTAAGTAGGTTCTGTGTACTAGGAGTATAACAATAGAAACAATCGCAGAAAGGATGCAAAAAAATGTTTCGATCGTAAAGCACTGTATATTGCTTCGCATTATGAGTCGTGCAATACGGAGATTATTATTATATTTTAATAAGTTTATTAATTACTCTTACAACAGATAGGTGGTAAGTACAAAAAATCTAGATTAGGTATTTAAATTATAAAAGTACCTACTGGCAATAGATTCGAGGCTCCCATCGATGCGACGCAACGCTCTGCTAGAATGACTTTCACCAGCCAGTGTCACTCTTATCCGAGCTTTTTGGTGATTCTAGTAACTTCGTAACAAAATTAGATGGCGCCACTTTCTGCACTGTCAAGTACAGACGCCAGCACATCAACCTCCTACAATCTGTCAAATTTCTTTAATGGATTTTCAACTTTATCGCTAAAGCCTAAGGTTCAAAGTTGATTGGGAAAATTTGACAGTTTCGGGTAGCTTGATGTGCTGGCGTCTGTACATTACGTCAAAAAGTTTCAAAAACTGAAAAATATTTCCTTAAACACGCAATAACTTGGTAGCAATCAATCTCGGCTGATATTTTAGAGGGATAAACTTTACAAGCTATTCTAGCTACTGCTCCTGATTGCAATTACACTTCCATCAATAATTTTTACACTTCCATCAATAATTTTTACGGGTTTACTGTAAATAATTTGGTATTAAATGAGAAAAAAACTAAATGCATTAGATTCACTTTACCGAATGTTAGAAGTAGTGAATGTCACGTTGTATTGAATAAGGAGATACTTGAATTCGTCGAAAATACGGTTTTCCTGGGGATCACGCTTGACTCAAAGCTGCAGTGGGGTCCTCACTTAACATCACTTGCAGGGCGGCTAAGTTCAGCCGCTTACGCTGTTTGGAAAATCCGTCAATTAACAGACGTGGATACCGCGAGACTGGTCTATTTTAGTTACTTTCACAGCATCATGTCTTACGGTATTTTGTTGTGGGGACGGGCTGCAGATATTGAATCTATCTTCATTCTGCAAAAGAGGGCTATCAGAGCTATCTACAACCTCAGCAGACGTGAATCTCTAAGGGAACTGTTTAAAAAAATTAACATCATGACGGTTCCTTGTCAATATATATATGAAAACATTATGTACGTTCGAAAAAATCTACATCTTTTTAGTAAGATATGTGACAGGCATAATTTTAACACTAGAAATAGGAACAAATTAGATCAACCTCGTTTCAGATTGTCTAAAGTAAAAACTTCTTTTATGGGTTATTGTGTAGAGTGTTATAATAAAATACCACTCGATATTCTTCAACTAAATGAGAAGAAATTTAAAACATGCATTAAACGCACACTATGTAGACAAGCATACTATAAGTTGGATGATTATATCGTAGATAAAAATGCTTGGCTAAATGCTGGTCCTGCTCCACAGACACTTGGGCTCACTAGTTAAAATTTCAATATTAATTTGGAAGACATGCTTCCCTTTTTTTCTTTTCTTTTTTTTTTAAGTGTTTCTGACATTCGAATTTAATGTGTATTTTTAATTCAATCAAGTTTTAATTGTTACTTTAATATCTTATACCTCTTTCTAGTAAAATTTTATTCATCTCGTAAATAAATTGGTAACGATAGTTTTGTATAATTTAGAAGCATTTTTTTATTTTTTATTTTAATTTTGTAAATGTAAGAACCATGGATCCGTTCATTATAATTTTTTTATATTGACTTGAAAGAGCATGGCAGTTGAGAATGTGTCATGCTCACTTAAATGTCTCACTGATGGTGGCGCGTGTGTTGGATCATTCGGTTCCCTTCAAAATGGTTGAGCTGGATGGTGCTGATCCATGCGTCATGTTCGTGAACGGGCGCTGTCAGTTGAGACTGGTCATCTCTTAGCTGCCAGGGCTTCTTTTTAATCTTATAACTGTCTTGAATTGTTTCTTCATAACATTGTTCTCACATATAGAAGCAACAAGAATACTGTACTCAGGATTTTGTAATATCTTAATTTAAAAGAGTGTCCTTGGAGTTTCTTGCCCGTTCTTCTCCAAGAGATCTACGTTTTGGAATGGGCAACTAGCTTCAACTTTCTGACTAACTGACCGACTAGTTAATTTTGACAATTCAAAAGTGCCTGGAAATGGTTTAATTGAAATAAATGCTTTGAGTTTGAGTTTGAGTTTGAGTTTGAAATTAACAAGATGTTAATTACCGATATGAATAGCAAGATGAAAAGTTGAAGGCTCAAGCTATTTGTCTTAAGAGTGTGCAAGAACTCATCAGAATTTTAATCAAAATTAGCTTTTTCCCACGTACTTTGGTAAAAAAACGGTTACAGAATAAATCTAGAATGTGGCTTAGTAAAAAAAATCGAGTTCAGTCGGGGGACCTCCGTCAGGAATAAAGTTCCCGCGAAACTCGCACGCACACTCGTATATAGGGTGACTGGTAATTAGTGACCGATACCTAAACACGTGATTGTACTCATGATAACAAACAACTTTTATTATAGGACCAAACCTGAATTCGCGAAAAAAAAATCTGCTGTTCAGTACCTACATTTTGACCAGTTAGGCGAACATAAATGACTGAACAACAGGTTTTTTTTTTCACAATTTGAGGTTTGGTCCCATAGTAAAAGTTGTTTTTTATCATGAGTACAAGCACATGTTTAAGTATCGGTCACTAATTATCAGTCACCGTATATAATAGAAAGAGACACAGGGAGAGAAAGTGTGAATTTAATACGCGTTTTTTATAAAGAGCCATCTAGTATAAGTTTTTAGAAACTTATCATAAAATGGTTGCCATCTTGGATTTTCATTCTGACCTTGCTATTGGCGTCAGCATCCTATAAAACCATGAAAACGACACCCATGGTGACAAAAATTTTAAATTTCGCAGCCGCCAACTTGGATTTTCATTTTGTCTATTGGCTTCAGCACCCTCGAAAACCATGAAAATTATCTCTCACTTAGTCTCTTTCTATTATATTGTCACATTGAGGGGCATAAAGCTTTTTCGTTATGTGAAAGTTTCTACAAGCCGTAGCAAAGAACTTCGTTCAAAAAAAATTGCTAACTTTTTTCAACAGTGTCTTAATAACATTCCAGAATTAAAATGCTTGGTGAAAACGGTCATCCATCCAAGGCCTAGCCGAAGCATGTGCAGCTTAACCTTACAAATGGATTGATCTGCACATGTTCCACGAGCTTCCCACAGATGTCTTATCTTGATCTATATTACGCAATTTGGAAATTAAATCTTATAATTTACATATTTTTCTCAACCTTTAGATGTGTGAACAACACGTCACGATTTTAAGGTAAAGGCAAACAGGCGCGACGCGATGGTTTGACGCGATTTCGGTAGAAGAATTTCCATGAAGTTTTCATAGAAATTGTTCTACTAGAGTCGCGTCGCGCCAGTCTGTGCGAGCCTTAACGTTCCGAAAATTTAATTCGGTTTTCATTACCATTAGCTGAATCTAAATGTTACTATTTAAGATAAGATAGCGGTGTCACTTAGTGGGACCACATATTAATTGGTATTTATGGAAGAGCTTTGTGACACCCACTACTATGAGAGATAACTGGACCGTGAAGGTTAGAACTTTAATGTGAAAATGAATGGATGTATTTTAATATTCTATAGGTTTGTGCTGACAATCTTACTAATAATAATAAAAACGCAAAAGTTTTAAGAATGGATGGACGGATGTTTGATACTCTTTGACGCAAAAACTCCTAACATAATCTATAAATGCAGCCAGGATAGTGCCAGGATGAACAAGCATAAACATTTGGTAAAAACTGGTTCCACTTTTTATAAAATTTGAGTTCGGATAGCTTATTAGAAGTGTGAATCCGAACCACGTCAAACAATTCCGAAATATACATAGTACTCATAATTATCAAGCTATAAATTTCCAGTATATAAGCACGTTAAGTTGTGCTTCACAAGATTATACGTTAATATTATTAGAAGCGGTAGTTTTATATTGTTTAGCATACTCATTGCACGAAAAACCTATACAATGCTAGGTCAGCTAAAACTGGATTTGTCACCGTGTGGTACTATAAAATAATTTAATATCACACCCGCACTCTCTAAAAGGATAAACAATTATAAAGTAAATATGTGACAGTGGAGTTCAAGCTCATTTTGGCAGTTAGGTATGTAATTGTGTCTAATGATCGGTTCCTATAAACAAAAACGAATCGATTTGCGTACCAATGGTAGTGTAGCGGTATCTACAACGCCACATGCGAACATCGCGTCATACTGACGTCACAAAATCCTGCATCTCGCAAGCAGAGTTTACCGCACAACTAGCATACATACAACGGCCCTCCTCCCTTTTCTATGGAGGTTGAGTGAACTTTACACCCTGTTCCTCATACCTCTATAGTAGCACTTTTAATGTTAAACTGGGCATACAAATAGATCTGTAAGCAAATTTTACTTGTGATACCTACTTCATAAGAGGATCTACTATGCAAAGCTATGAGGTCTTTGTTTCATTATTATTATAGACGAATTCTCAATTTTAGCTAATAATGGTCCGAAAATTGAATCGAATCAGTCATAAGCCTATTTTCATCAACTGTGGACAAATTCAGACTCCAGGCTACAACTGAGGAGTTGCCTAATCGATAACCAAAAAATACTTTTTCTGTCTTGAGGATCGAACCAACGACATCTCCCTTGCGACCACAGACCAATACTGGAAGTCAGTAAACACTACGTACGTACTCCATCATTCAGTCTAATGTGTATAGTTAGCCTATAATGCAGTTAGTCCGGCTACCGACTTGCGTGTACGCAGCTAATTATGATGCGAGGGTATGTGGGCCAGGAGATGTACGATACTGGTGACGCGGTAATTTACTTTTTATTAGATTTAAAGGGCGAACTTTTTTAATAACTTTGAGTATGAGCAGTGTAACGGCCGCGACTTACCGACGTAAGACGTTCGAATCCAGACAGGCGCTTTATTTTGTGTAATTTCATCACCACTGCTCTCAAAACGGTGAAGGAAAACATAGTGAGGAAACCGGCATGTCCTAGAACCAAAAATTCGAAGACATGTGACATCTACCAACCCGCACTGGGCCAGCGTGGTGGATAACGGCCCACTCCCTCTCACGAGAGAACCCCTGTGTCCCAACTGTGGGAAGATTATAGGCAGATTATGATGAACCTCGAGAAAAATTGTTGTTATGTGCCTGTACTAATACCTAATCCAATAGGAAAGAAGAAACCCTGGCTGAAGAGCTGTAAATAGGTACTGTGATGACAGAATTCCTATGCTGGATATCAAAGGAACCTATAGACCCATTGAACTTCCTTAGTTTTTTATGTACGGTCATCAAAGGAGATAAGTAACCAGGTTCGTCAGTATAGTTGAAGTTTAGTAAGAAACCGATGGATGTTTTCGAATAAAATTTCATTTAATTAATAGAAAACAAACAGTTCATTTATCAAATTAAATTTCATTCTGAATTATCCGTCGGCTTCTTTCTAAACTTCAACTATATTGACGACCCTGGTTACTTATCTCTTTTGGTGACTGTACGTGTTTGCACAATTGAGTTTCCATACCTGCTGCACGCATGTACTTGAATCGTAATGACGCAAACAAATCAGCGTCCTATCGTTACTTTTGATATAGTATTTTGTCAGATGAAACGCAGCATTCTGGTTGTAAAAAGACATGACAACGTTTAGTTATTAGCGCCCCGCGGTTTCACTCGTATGAGTTTCGATCCCTTGGGAATATCGGAATTAAAAGTAGCCTATATGTTAATCCAGGGTGTCAGCTAGACGGCGCTTACGTGTTCCACGCGCGTCTCAAAAAGATGTCAGCATCAAGGCAGGGGCCGGAAAGGGCCGAAGCCTACCGGGGCAGCGGGATTGTCCGAAAGGGTTACCGCTACCCCGGAACATAAAGGGCTAAGGAAGGAACACGGGTGGGTTTTAGTTAGTAAGAGTCTGACACTCCCTTCTGCTCCACCCAGAGTGGGAGGGGTCATTTAATGATTTCTCATACTCAAAAAAAAAGTGTGTCAGCTACCTCCACACACAATATTAAATCAAAATTGGTCCAGCCGTTTGAACGTGAAGAAGAGACAAACATACACACACACAGACACAAACTTTCGATATTAGTGTGATTAAGTATTACATGTTATTTGCTTACTTATTATTTTAATTTACAAAAATAAACACTAAGAAAAAAAATATAAATAATATTTTAGTCTACAACCGCTTATTATCTTATAGGTCTAGGTACTCCTTTCCACTTTTTTTCTTTTCTCTGTCAGTAGCTTGACCTTTTTCATATTCTTTTCTTGAAAGAAAAGCTTGGTTTGATATACCTCTATAGTGAAAAGTTTATCTGTCAGCCTGACATTTCTTATCAAGTTTCCTACATTCACGTCTAAACTATTTATGTGTACCGACTCATTGTCTCCACTTGGCAAAGTCACAAACGCACTCATTTGCCAACTTATACTTACGGCCACAAAAACTGTCCACCCTTCAATTTTGTTCCTGCACCAAAATTATACAACTGCAATACTAACTTTGTCCTGTTAGAAATAATGTTTTGAATACAATATTAAGTGTAGGTTTATATAAACTTTATGCGAAGGTAGTAAGGTGGAATTTAAAGTGGATAAAGTGTAAAATTAAGTTGGTAAGATGACAAACTAATGTTTCTTTATGCATTGTATGCAAGCCTGACGAGTGAAGCTTGGTCTCAATAGGATTGTTATTTTTTTTGGTTGCCCTATTATGGTGCACGGATTTGTAAGTCTGTCTGTCATTTATAATGTTGGATGTTTTTTTAAGTAGCACTAGTTTTTTTTGGTAGTAGCTCGTATGAAAGTATAATTTTTGAGGCTGTGTTGTTAGAAGTGACAAGTCAGAAACCTTTGACTGGTGAGGTATGTTTATGTTTATAGATCATGTGTGTTGTTGGTGTTGCTACGGTAGCTTTTGTGTCACTTGCATTATGTTGATCAATTAGACACAAGCATAAAACAAAAAGGGAGCAGTGTTGCTCAAGTGGTAACAGCTGGTACTTACGATTCATAGGTTTGAACCCGCGATTTACTTTGTGTAATTACTTTCAAAAGGGTGAAGGAAAATATGTGGTGTATTACGGCCCACTACCTCTCACTGAGAGGAGGCCTGTATTCCAGCAGGCGGAACATTACAGGTTGATTATGATTATAACAAAACATAAAGATTACGGACATAGTAATATTCAAACTTACATCATTATTTCAAATGAATAATCTATTCTTTTTTTTTTATAATTTTATCCAACTAGCGACCCACCCCGGCTTCGCACGGGTGCAATGCTGATACTAAATACACTACATATAAACCTTCCTCTTCAATCACTCTATCTATAAAAAAAACCGCATCAAAATCCGTTGCGTAGTTTTAAAGATTTAAGCATTCAAAGGGACAGAGAAAGCGACTTTGTTTTATACTATGTAGTGATGCAGAACATTTAATAAGACCACATTTTTTTTTTATCTTCGGTATAATTTCAGAACGGAATCCGAATTAAAATAATAATCTCGATTAAAAACACGTATTTAATCCCAGCAGGTGTAACATAATCCTCTCGCCATTAATATCAAATATCACTTAATTATTAAACAGATGGGTATCATCGGGCCCAAGTATCACAGCAATAAATATGGCGGTATCAAAATATTTAATGTTGCTCATCAAAACTAATAAAGTACAATTTCGTAATGCATTATCTTTAATTCTTACGATTAGTGTTTGTAGGATGGTACATTTGCGGTCAAAAGTTGAGATGAATATTAATTTTTAATTTTTAGTCCTGTATTTATTATTAATTGATTTAAAAAATGTTTCTGTGTATTTTTGACAGTCACATAAAATTTAAATTTCTGCTTTAAGGTGCCTCAGGCGGTATATTGATATTGATTTATTAATAAGGATCTAGATCGGAGTAAGATACCTATATTTTTATCAATAGTACAGATAATTTATTGATGCGTTAAAATAAAAACTTTTGATCAAGATTTTTAAGAAATTATAATGAACTCTTAATAAACAGAACGAGGCTTTTGTCTAAAAAATAGGGAACATACAAATTTCAATGCTTTCTAACTAATAGATACAATCGATCCAGCAGTTTTTATTATTTTTCTTATGCATTTAGTTTTTTTTTTTTGCTTGTTTTTTTTATCTACGGCCACACTCAGCCACTACTTTCGTCCGCAAGTGTACTCAATCCCACACGCCCTTACTCCACGGCACGGGGGCGTACTTATTATTTCACCAAATTATCCGTAACTTGATAATCTGTGCGCATGCGCCCACGCTATGGTTACCATAAATCATCTCAGTTTCATTAACGCCTTGCACTAGTTTGGTCTGTGAAAGTGGAGTAGAGGTCGTAGGTAAAATTAAGGCAAGCAAGCAAGGGGAAGCAAGGGGGGGAGGGGGGCAAGGGGTTTTAGTTGGTGAATTATGGCATAGATGTTTGAGATACAGCTCGTAAACCTCCCAATAAAGCATAATTTGATAAATGATTTTTTGTTTTAAGTAGGTTTGTACAAACACTTTTACACGTCAATATTATCATTATTTTTTTTAAACTAGACGACGTTGGCGTTTCCTATCTGACTACTCTGAGAAGAAAGGCCGAAACAAACTCAGAGGTCACAGTCTCTTTTAAAGTCCAGACAAAATCTTGGTCAGATTATGTGAAGACCATGTAGATTGGTGTCTGAAATAGTCTTTTGAGGAAAGAACCACACAGATTTGAATTAGAACATCTACCAGCAACTATAACAGTTTTAGCCCATAATCTAACACAACATAAAAAAATAAAATTTCCTAAATTAAATCTAATTAAATTAAAATAATAATTAAGGAATTAATATTCAAATTATTAAATATAAAATAAATCCTTTCTACAGGAGAATATAATTAGAAAAAAAATGGAAAAGTTTGTTCTTTAGTAACTAAATACATAATAAAGAAAGAAAATAAGAAAATACATTTATTTACCCCACTGGAACTTTGTCAAACAGTTATCACTTATAGTGAAACAACTTCATAGGTATCTAAACTAGCGGTCCGTCCCGGCTTCGCACGGGTGGAAAAAAAAAGAAAAAAAAACCTATATTAATAAGTGATAATGTAGCATTCAAATGGTGAGAGAATTTTTAAAATCGGTCCAGTACTTTTTGAGCCAATTCGTTACAAACATACATACAAATCTTTCCTCTTTATAATATTAGTATAGACAAACAAAGCAACTCGTGCTATTTTAACGATAGCAGACTATGATAAAGGTAAACGCGAAACTATTAGCATTCCTCAGTGCTCCAGCAGGCCATCTGCTGTTGCTACTTATCACACCTATGTTTAATCTGAGCACGTCAGACGAAGACGTGGTTCGCGAGGAGACCACAGACGTCTTGTTATATACTTCATTGTTCCCTTAGAATGGGATCAATATCAATATAGCTTGTTGGTAACTTCAGAAAAATGCAATTGGGAAAAATGTATAAATGTCAGTAAGGGCTGACTACCCAGGATGTACCGGATGTTTATTTATTAATAATTTATCGCTGAGACTATTAATAGTTCTTTACTTTTTTTCTTCATTATCATATTTTTTTTTTATTATTCGGAGTGTATTTTTTGTTCAATCTCTTTTTCAGATTTCATTGCATTCTCCCTGCGTAGGTCCTCTAAAAATCATAGAATGTAAAGTAACCTCAAAATTAAAGAATAAATTCAAAACGCCAAAAAAATCTCTACCACAACCACAAAAGTTTTAACAAAAACGACGCTATACTTAATCCGATTTAAATTCATATCGATATCGCTAGAGCGCGTGCGCGCTTGGCGCTGCGGTTTGACAGTCGGCGC
Organism: Globia sparganii; assembly: GCA_949316385.1. Lineage (NCBI taxonomy): Eukaryota > Metazoa > Arthropoda > Insecta > Lepidoptera > Noctuidae > Globia > Globia sparganii. The sequence continues at coordinate 1,680,242 of OX438663.1, read as the reverse complement.
ACGCGCATCCCCAGCGGTGACCACATGTTGCGGTCGAACAGATACCCCGCTAAACACCGATTTGTTCAAGATTTATTCTCCTCGTAAAGTAGTGTTTGTTTACCTGTAAAGTTGGAGTGAAAAATAGCAGGGAAATTGGCAGGACCTTGAAGGTGGGGCGATTTAACTTGTTCATATGGTTTAATTTAATGTACCTGTGTTTTCTGGTACGTATGGTAATTATATTGTGTCACTGCCAAGTTCTAACCACACCCTTTGGAGCTTTCACCTGACTTGTGTACCTGACCTTAGTTTGTGACTAAGTAGTTGAAAACCTCGCCGGGGAAAGTACTACCACCAAATTCATTTTTACCACACTTTTTTTTTCTGTGTTCCTGTTTGATCGTCTAGGGAATTACTACCACCATACTCCTTTTTACCGCCAAACAGTGTTGCTGTGTTCTGGTTTGGAGAGTGTAAGTGCCGGTATTATTACAGGCACATGAGATATTTAGTTTCTCCTTTAAAATAGAAACGCATCTGCGATACCGCTGGTGTAGCAGATCTCTATAGGCGCAGTGCGGTGGCGACCACTTACCATCAGGTGGGCTTGTCTACCGTCCAATTACGTCCAAATAAATTTATTTCTGTTTGAGTATTGTTTTCAATGTTTTTGTTGGCATATTGGCGTGTGCTAGGTGACATATATAGTTTAATTTAATGTTTTGCGTTTCGTAATGTTAATTACTTGGGTACTATTGTATCGAATCAAGTTCTTTTAACTGAACAGTCAGCTGTACTGCTAGCGAGTTTGTTGCGCCACTTCTTCTTCCTAGCTAAAGCTCTAGGAAGTGGTTAAGGGCAGTCGCTTTGGGTTACTGCATTGTGTAATTTTTGACGTTCAAAAAGTGCTGATTCTCAGCCTAGTTTAAAAAAATGACTTTTGATTTTAATTCAGAAAGAAAAAAGATGATATTACAAAGATAAAGATAAAGATAAAGATAAAGATAAAGATAAAGATAAAGATAAAGATAAAGATAATTTTATTTGTCAAACATGCGTATACATGCAAATTAAGCATGCAGGATGTCACAATATTAATATTTCGTACATACATGTTTCACCGTAAGGCGTACAAATTTATAGTGCTTACAAAAAAATAAATTAAAAAAGTAAATAAAAAGTTATAACAGTAAAATAAAAATAATAAAATAAGTCAGTAAAATAAATCAATGAATCATAAAATGTCACAAAACTGAACTACTAATAAAATAAAATAAAATTTTAAAAAAATGTCAAAACGTGTCATTAAAAAAATCATTTGTATTATAATAACACTTATCTGTTAATAAATCTCTAATCTTTTTTTTAAACAAATTTACCGGCAGTGCTTTATATGACTGTGGTATTTTATTATAAATTTTAGGAGCCATACAGAAAACGCTTTTTCCCATTAATGCAGTCTTTGATTTATGCGAACACAGTTGATTATTGTCACGTCTGTTACGGGGGAAGGTGTCAGCTAATCGTGGAAATAGACATTGATTTACCCTAACAAATACCGCAACCTCAAAAATATACAGAGATGGTAGAGTTAATAATTTGTGTTGTTTAAATAATGGCATACAGCTGTCGGTTGACTTCAAATTGAACATAGCACGAATGCATCTCTTTTGGGCCTTAAATGCAATTGCTTTATCCGTGGAATTCCCCCAGAATAAAATACCATAGCGCAATAACGATGCTACTAGACCATGATAAGCTGTTACTAAGGCGTCTGTGTTTACTTCTGGGGCCAGTTTATATAGGGCGTACGCAGAGGAGCTCAGCCGTTTACTTAAGTGTTCGATGTGTGCCTTCCAGTTCAATTTAGCGTCAATAATAATTCCTAGAAATTTTGTTGTGTCGACTTTATTAAGTACAGTGTCCATGTAAATTGCGTTAGGGTCACATATAGGTTGGGTCCTTTGCCTAAAATGCATAATAGTTGTCTTATCTAGATTTATTTTTAGGTTGTTCCTGTTTAACCATGATATTATTGATGTCAAAGATTCATTTATGTCACTTTCATATATGTCCTTATTTTTACATGCTATAGTCATCGTGCTGTCGTCGTTTACGTTATAATAACTGTTTATTTTTTAACGTAAACAATTATCAGCACGAAATATCATCTTTGATAGCATGCTACAAGCACTTAACACTTCAAATTTAAGAACTACAAATATTCACGAGATAACCTAACTATTGCTAAATTGTAATAATTAAAGCCCAATAAATAACATTAATGTCCACCTCGGAGCGAAACATTCGAGTCGTCCGTCTGCTGCGCTTGCGGCGGCGGCTAACACATTAGAAACATATTAGTGTTAACTTTAAGATTTATCATCTATTAATTTAATTAACTGCAATAATACTATGTGAAAGCTTAACCAGGTATTGTGTAACTGAGAGTTACAATCTCAGCTCGCGAGATAATAGGCCATCCTATTATCACTCACATTCTCATTTCTCCAAATACAATAATTATGTAATTATCCCACTAATTTCCTACTAATATTATAAATGCGAAAGTTTGTGAGGATGGATGGATGGTTTGTTACTCTTTCACACAAAAATCCGTTCAGTAGTGAACGGATTTTGATGAAAATGTACAGTAATATAGCTTATACATCAGAATAACACATAATGATACTTTTTATCCCGATATTCCCACGGGATCAAAACTCACGCGGGTAAAACCGCGGGGCGCAGCTAGTTATAAATAAATGTGAAACTTTGTGTGTTTGAATGTTTGTTACTTAATGGCGCAAAAACGGCTGAACGGATTTAGATGAAATTTGGAACATAGATAGTTTTAACCTGGAAAGAAACCAGGAAATAAGGAAGGGATACTTACTGAAAAAGGATTTCATATTTCTTTTCATTTTAAATTCAAACAATTAACATCTTTAGAGCGCTCTATTATCCCACGTAAAGCTTGGTGTCACTACGAAATTATAGCACATTCCAAATGTGTCAGCTTACTTTATTTGAGATCACGTAGCAACGCGCCCCCGTGCCTACCTAACGCGTAGCTCGTATTGTTAACAGGATACTAACCGAAGTAATAATAACGGCTGGATATTATAATATAGGTATGACGTGACTTAAATTAAGCTAGCGTATGAAAAATGAAATACTTTACTGATTATAATTCATAATAAGAGGTTGTGTTGTCCCTCTGCAGGGCATAAGCCTGCCTACTCTTTTTCGGCTTCTCTCTGTTTAAAACTGCTAAGGACCAGCTTGTTGAAGGAATCCAGTTCACCCCGCCATCTCTGGCTGGGCCTGCCGCGAAGTCGCTGGCTATTAAGAGGGGGACATTGGTCATCTGAAGGCCAATTCTCGTAAATTGAAACGTTTAAAATCTAGTCGCAGTCTCATCTCGGCGACAACAAATGTCAAAAACTTGTCAAAATGTATGCAAATTTGAGGTATTTTTGACAGAATGAGACTACGTTCAGACTATGAAAGTTCTTAAAAATTACGAGAATTGCCCCTCTGATATGCGGCAAATGTGTCCAGCCCAATTCCATTTTAGCATGGCAGCTTTTCAAGTGACATCAGTTATCTTTGTGATGGAACAGATGGTCGTAATCCTAACCCGGTCTGCTACTGTTATACATAAGAAGTTTCTCAGCTGAAAATTACTCGCGTTTTATATGTGAATAAGGTACCAAACATTGCATTTTCATTGATAAATATAATTCAAAATTTGATCAAAACTCGATAACATTGGCAACGAATTAGACTCTCCGAAAGTAAAGAAGAAGTTTTGAAGAGTGAAGTTCTAGGTACGTTCGTTATATTAATTTTAAAAAAATATGTATATAGAATCGAGCAAACAGAAATGATAAAGAATGAAAATGATTGAAACTCAAGCTGAGGGGCTATTTTCTTAATTTTAAGAACATTCACAGTCTAACTAGCTTCATCTTTCTGGCTGACCGACCCTTGACAATTCAAAAGTGCCTATAATTGGTTTATTTGAAATAAATGCTTTGAGTTTGAGTTTGAGTCTGATATCAGTCTCAATCTGTCAAAAATAGATCTAATTTTCCTACATTTTTGACAAGTTTTCGACATTGATTTTAGCTGAGATGAGATTGTGACTTGAATTTTAAAGTTTTTTAAGTACGAGAAATTGACCTTCAGGAATGAACGCAGTTCGTCATGTAATTGAGATAATCAGCAACAAGTTTTACCTAAAATAGAAGTACCTGCCGAAAAATCAATTCACAAATCTTATAACCTCGTCAACGCTAAGAGAAAGTGAAACAAGGCGTCCATCAGCTCTTGTCCACACCACAAATGCAAAGAACCAACAAATCAAAGTGGCACAATACACAGTCGTAGGTGATGTGCTAACGACCGCTACCATTTACGAGTTATGGCAGTTTTGACACCCAATGCTCTGATTTTGGACGTGTGATAATATATAATATTAGAAATCTCAGCACGAATGAACAAAGGAATATGAGTAGGTATTGGTCATCTTTTGGCAGAATATGTCCTATTTATCTTGGCATTTTATTTGGGCCTGTATTAAAACATGAATATCCGTTCTAGCCACTTCTAATATTTCTGACTTGTTATCCACAATTTGAAAGTGTAACACGAATTATTATAATAACACCCAAATTCTGAAACGAAACTTTCGCTAGTAAATTGTCAAACAACGGTCAACTGTTATGATTGGTTGACTTAATTATTAAAACAGCCAATCAGATCACTTGGCATGAGTTCAATTTTGAAGCGTCACTTCGTTGATTTTCGTTCCAGAAATCGGGTGTAGGTGCCTCTCCTGTTTAGTCCTCTATATATAAAAATACAGGCATAATGTTATTTTCACACGCCCAAAATTTTTAAGCACAAAAACCATAACGGTCTATAGTTAGATCAACTCGATTAACCCAAATCTCATAACAAGTTTTCGCCATAGAGTAGATCAAGTACATCATGTTCACATAATATTTGTTTTATAAAATAGATCGATACGTGTCTGGTATGGGAAACGCAAATATCGATATAGCGGGACAACATTCGATTCAGTAGTTGAATGCACTGGTTCTAATAGTTTTTTGACAGTCAATAGGTACTTACCAAAAAATCAAGTAGGTTTCTTCATACGCTTACTTTATACTTCTTTGTAGTATGGTATTGTGCAAAGCCTGCTAATGACTCTTCGTCTACAAACATAACGTTACGCTTTTACTAAAGCGATATGCAGTACTCTCTCACAACCTTTTGCGTTTTTCAGCTTTTAAAGTCTCCTGAAAACTAACCCTGAAACAGTTTTCTCTCACGCCCCACAGCCTCCACCAATGAGTGAGTCACACTGATCAGCCGAGGTTACTAAACTCGTGCGCCTCTGTGGGTGTCTTGTGTAAGATGACACGGTGACTCAGTTGCGATTGATGTGATCGCGAGAAAGGTAAGCCTGGATTCATTAACAAGATGATAGCTGTGAGTCTGAGAAGTATGGAGGGCAGACTATTTTTTTAATATGTAACTACGAACACTTGCTTTAAAGGTGAGATCTTCGGATAACATAGTAAATTATAGCGCTTGACAGATGGCCAACAAGGTGTAAAAACAATAACCAGTGACAATGTCGCCGATTCTGTTGTTCACAAACTTAATTAAATTTAAGTCCAGTGCATCTTTTTCTTTCTATTTCATTAAGAAAAGGACAAGATACATACAAGATAAATATTAGTTTAGTCCTGTCAAATTAGATAATCCATGGACAAGTTTAGACATCATTAAACAATTTGGTTACTAAAAATACGTCAATTTACGTCAGGCGCTGACTAATTTGACAGGACTAAACAAATATTTATCTTCTGTCCTTTTCTTAATGAAATAGAAAGAAAAATATGCACTGAACTTAAATTTAGTTTAGTTAGTGCACAACAGAATCGGGGTCATTACCTCACAAACTGTCTTAGTGCTCATACACATGAGTGATTTGCGTCAACGGCGACGCGTGTCGGCGGCTGCCGTAGACAACATGCCTCTCGGGTATTTGAGCACCGTTCTCTAGACAACATGCCTCTCGGGTACTTGAGCACCGTTCTCTAGACAACAACATGCCGCCCGCGTATTTGAGCACCGTTCTCTAGACAACATGCCGCCCAGGTATTTGAGCAGCGTTCTCTAGACAACATGTCGCTCGAGTATTTGAGCACCGTTCTCTAGACAACATGTCGCTCGGGTATTTGAGCACCGTTCTCTAGACAACATGCCGCCCGGGTATTTGAGCACCGTTCTCTAGACAACATGCCACCCGGGTATTTGAGCACCGTTCTTGAGCAGCACGTCGCCGACGTCGACTGCTACAGGTGTCTCTGCTGTTGACGCATTTCTCTCGGGTGTATTCACACTTATACTATACTTACACGAGGCACTAAAATTGCGCAACTCGTGGCAATTTCTATTCGATCTTAGAATATACAATCGATACACTCAGTGCGTATCGATTATTAATACGCGGTATTAAATTTTAATTGTGTTGTGGCCGTTTATTAACACTATCTTTATTGCCTCTAATAAACCTACACTTCGTTTGCAATATATTTGCCAAACATGTAAACAAATATGAGTTATTAGAAAAATAACTTAAATACCTATACAATAAAGTTCAGTTTACGCTACAACTTTAAACATTTTTATAACTTTTTCAATAGTCATTCTGAAATCAATTTAATTTTCACTCCACTAAAGTTGATGTTTGTTTAGAAACATAAATTTGAATAGACCTTAGCTTAACATAGATACTTACATATTATTATTATGTCCAACTACAACATTTTAGTTGCCTTGCAAACTTATTAAAATTAATGAGCAATATTCCCCTAAGTTCACTTAACAATTAAACTACACAGTGGTAACTGCCCCGTTGGTCTCGTGGCGTGGTTGCTGAGCGTGGGGTCCTGGGTTCAATTTCCGGTTCGGGCAAGTTTCGTTATTCGGTTTTTCTTAGTAACAGCCTAGTTTGGAAGTTGACGGTGTGATACCCCTAACCCCCGTGTCTCGGAAAGCACGTTAAGCCGATAGTCCAGCGTCTGATCTCTCTCCGGTCGTGTCGGATTGCGTGTCGTACCATCGGACTATGAGAATGAGGGAAGAGAGATGCACCTGTGTCTGCGGACACACTTGATATTGGCCGCCAAGGCCGAAATATGGTCCGGAAGTCTATTATTATTAGAAGGTACTTTCACACAGTACAAACACGTAACAGTATTTTATACATACTACAGTAGCCGCACGCTTAGATAATGAATTTATGCATAATATGGCAAAATGAAATAAACAGACAGCTTTACATAACAGACAGCTGTAATGTCACAAACTGCAAATTGGATATCGCCTCGAGCCTTCTAGAGGTACATTATGTCGAAGAAGACAGAGAAGCAAGTGTAATTTTATGATTCGACAGTCGACACATAAGTTTATTTACATTTTAGATTGATTACTGCAACTTTGTATTCATCTTGGTATTTTGTATCAACGTATTTTATATATTCTTTTGTTTTATCTATTAGTTCGTCCTAAGACTTGGTAAAAGTATCTGTGTGAAAAGACCTTCTTACAGAATCAGGCTAATACAAGCTTATTCCTACTATTATTATAAATGCGAAAGTTTGTGAAGATGGATGGATGGATGTTCGTTACGCTTTACTACTACTACTTTTAATTATTATGAATGTGAGGACTATATGGGTAATTGTTTTTTGTTCCCTTCAGTTAATATTAATATGGTCTGGCAGTTTGAGTAATTTATGCGGCCTACCCAAATGCCCTTTCTTTGGTATTGTTCGACGAATCGTTGAGCTGAGTTTGAGTTGAGCAGCATGATTACTGAAAAATGCGTGCACTAACTGGACAGGTCCACTCTAGTCTGTGTGGTTCTTTCCTCAAAAGACCATTTCAGATCAATCCACATTGTCTCCACATGATCTGACCAAGATGATGTCTAGACTTTAAAAGAGACTGTTTGACTCTGAGTTTGTTTCGGCCTTTCTTCTCAGAGTAGTCAGATAGGAAACGCCAACCTCATCTCGTTTTTAAAAATATGATTGACGTGTAAAAGTGTTTGTGCAAACCTACTTACAGAAATAAAATCATTTATCATTTACTGAACGAATTTGGATGAAAATTGGCACACAAATGTTTTATAACCAGATCAACAAATAGGATACTATACTGTTTAATGTTTATTCTGATATTATCACGAGATCGAAACTAATGCGGGTGAAACCGCGGGGCGCTTATTATCTAAAGTAATATTATAAAAAGAAAAGATTTAATATCTCGAATATTTGTTTGTTACGCTTTCACGCTAAAACGGCTGAACGGATTTGTATATCATATTTGGCACTATTTTTTATTAGGACATAGGTTTCATGACGTTATTCCCACGGGATCGAGACTTATGCAGGTGAATCCGCGGGGTGCAACTACTAATTACATAAAACGAATCTAAATGCAAAAGTTACATGCCCTTAAAGGGTGCCGATGAAAGAATACATTAGGTTTTCCAATTCTGCTTCTAAGTATGGTTTAGTTTATAAATAAGGTATTCTTTGGCCAGTCCTTGACTACTGCGCCAGTTTATATCAGTAGTCAAGTACTGCCTTCAGCACTATGACTATGAGCTACCTATGCCATCATTTACCGTCATTTACTCCCTAGAGAGTAAATATTTTATTTTATTTTATTTTAGATAATCCATGTTTGGACCAATGAGTGATGGCTCAGTGGAAAAGGGCTCGCCTCTTTTACACGAGGTTGTGAGATCAAATTCAGGCATTTACCAATGTGACTTTTTCGAGTCATAATGTACTTTCTTAGTTTATCTTGGACGTTACTAACATCGGTGAAGGAAAACATCTTGAGGAAACCTGAAGGCCAATTCTCGTAATTTAAAATGTTCAAAATCTAGTCGCAATCTCATCTCAGCGACAAACAAATGTCAAAAACTTGTCAAAATGTCGGGAAATTAGAGGCGCTTTTGACAGAATGAGACTGAAATCAGACTGTGAACGTTCTTAAAATTACGAGAATCGCCCCTGTGGACTTATAGTTAATCATCATCTGCCTAGCCTTTTCCCAACTATGTTGGAGTCGGCTTCCAGTCTAACCGGATACATGGAGCGACTGCCTATCTGACCTCCGCAACCCAGTTACTGGGTAATAAGATACCCCTTGGTAAGACTGGTTGTCAGACTTTCGCGCTTCTGACTACCCGTAATGACTGTCAAAGATCCACGAATGACAGCCGGGACCAATGGCTTAACGTGCTTTCCGAGGCACGGAGGGGTCTCGGTATGTAAAGATGGACAGACATCCACAGACCAAGCGCGGCAAGCGTAGCTTAACCCGATCGATCGACCTGTGCGGCTTATAGTTAATATAAGTCTGAAATCGCCAACTCGTCGTGAGCAAGCGTGGTGATCAATGAAAAGAGGCTTTTGCCCTTTTTGCCCTCCATTGGGAAAATAATAGGCTGGTATTATTATTTTTCTCATAAAAAGGCCGAAGTCCTCACACACCGCAGTCGCACAGGTCGTGGGTTCGATTCCGGAGGAGTGAACTGCCATTGTCTCATACGTTCAAGGCTCCTCAATGAATTAGTGAACGTACACACGTTTGTACTTCGTTTGAAAAGGTTAAGATGTAACGATATTGATTTGTTTTGAAGACCTGTCGAGCAGATGACCGCAGGAGGTCTTTATGTCACAATTTTATATTTTAAGGATATAACTGTACTCATTCCTTGGCACTTAAATACGTCAGTGCATCATTTTGATACGTGTCAGTGTGGCAATTTTCGTTTAGCTTTCGTTTATTATTTGTGTCGTCATTTACTTTTGCACAGAAATTATCCTGGTTAAACTATTATTTTGACTGAATGTATTCCCGCTATTGCCGGCGAAAAACGTGTGTTAGACCTACGTTATAGTGAACTATGTATATTGTATGATAATAATTATTTATTTATTACAATTATCCATTGATCGTGTTGTTATTTATGTGTAGTTGTGTGTATTTTTACTAGGGACACAATTGTCTTTTTCTAAAAACAGACATTAATGAATGTTCAAACGATATCTTAGGATTCTAATTTCTTAATCGATCAAACTAAGAACTAAATGCTGCTTTTTAAAGACTATATAACTTCTAAAGGTCAATTCCCGTAAATAAAAACGTTCAAAATCTAGTCTTAATCTCATCTAAGCGACAATTAATGTCAAAAGCTTGTCAAAAATGTAAGGAAATTAGAGGTATTTTTGACAGATTGAGACTGAGATCATTTTGTGAACGTTCTTAAAACTACGAGTTGCCCTCAGGTGTACTTGTCATAACTACCCATATTTCAATACATGTTTACTTACCGTCTATTAAATATGTGATAGGTTATACAACAAATGTCATAAATCCGTGCACTTTCACTGGTGCTGACATAGTGCTGTTTGCGCATGTGCTGTTGAACCCAGCCTGCGCAGGAGTCGCGCTCCATTCACAGCGCAAACATCCAGCGAGTCTACTCAATGACAGGTGTACGACGAAGAGATAGTTTTGATACTTAGTTCATAATTATTTTTAAATACAGAAACGTCCATACGCTCCGCAGCAGACTTTCTGGTAAATGTTGCCAGTAAAATAAGAATTGATACAGAAAGAAGTGGATGGAAAAAGTTTTATGAATCGCAAATGCTCTGACAAAAATGGCGTTTACTGACCTTTACGCGAAGAAGCAGCGGGCAAGAATAAAAGTAAGAATTTTTATTTACATTATATGAACTAAAACTATTGGTATGGTGACAAATTCGTTAATATTACGTTCCTCAAGGTTGCCATAACTCGTATAATGATAATTATCAAATCTATATTGAAAACTGAGGATCAGTAATGACATATCTATGTATTGTTAATGTGCAAGTATCAAAACACCTCTCGCCCCCTCATATCGCACGCAACCCAACCCGGCGGCGCAGCGTGTAAAGTTCACGAGAGCTAAATCGCAGCGAGTAAAGTGTGCGCGCGCAGATAAGGACACTCGACTACTGTCTGTCTGTCGGTCTATTTGTACGTGCGGGTACAAATATGCATTATGTGATGTGTTATGTCCTTTAGCCATAGCGAGTGAACCTGGATTTGCTTGTGTTTGACTTAGAATTTTGGGAGTCATTTGTTTTGTTTTAAATTTACTTTATTTCACATAAATATCCAGAATTTGTTGTTTTCATATCTGCTACATAAGGCATGGTTATACTGTGCATAATCGGTGTTTACCGAGATCATTATTACTGTTTATCGAGATGAAAAGTAGTAACGGTCCAGTTTTTTCAAGGATTTCATAAACACTGTTTTATTTTTCAGGCAAGTTGGCGATCCACGTGCAAACTCCAACTTATAGCAGATCAAATTCTTGTATAAATTGACAATGGCCCCGATTCTGTTGTTCACAAACTAAACTAAATTTAAGTTCAGTGCATCTTTTTCTTTCAATTTCATTATGAAAAGGACAGAAGATAAATATTAGTTTAGTCCTGTCAAATTAAATAATCCATAGAATAGTTTAGACATGATTAAAAAATTGGCTACTAAAAATACGTCAATTTACGTCAGGCGCTGACTATTTTGACAGGACTAAACTAATATTTATCTTCTGTCCTTTTCATAATGAAATAGAAAGAAAAAGATACACTGAACTTAAATTTAGTTTAGTTTGTGAACAACGGGGCCAATGCAGAAAAAAAGATTGGTGCACTAAGTACATAGCAAAAGCAAAACCGAGTGTTAAAATAGTCAAAGCCGTGAAAGTACAAAAACCCCACTTTCGAATTACCGTCTTCACCTTTACATAATGAATAGTCCAAACTCCAAACGGTAAATAATATAAATGCTACGGATCCTCGCCTATTGCCGTGCCGGGTTAAAAGATCGGCAGTGTGCGTAAAGTGACGGGTAGACGGTAATAGGGGCATCGTTATACCGGCCCTGACACCTTGCTCTGGGTGTCACGAAGTTGATGGATGAGGTGTGAAAGTCTTCGAAAGGCTCATGTGAATGGTACAGTCAACAGCAAAAGTACATGACGAAAATCAGAAATTCAATACTAATGAACGGAGTTCGCGTCAGAACTGTGTGGCGTCGAAGGAGTAAATGTTTGGTATATTATAATTTACAATCACATAACGACACTTCGACGCCACACAGTTCTGACGCGAACTCCGTTCATTAGTATTGAATTTCTGATTTTCATCATCTACTTTTGCTGTTGACTGTACCTAGATATCGACAGACTGGGATTTGGATTGGAATGGATGTTGATCTACTGAGACGATATATTTAGTATTAGGTATAAGCAAACGTACAGACGCCAGCACAAATTTAAATCTACATCTGTCAACTTTTGTTAATAGATTTTCAACTTTATCGCCGGCATACCTAAGGTTCAAAGTTGATTGGGAAAATTTGACAGTTTCGGGTAGCTTCATGTAATGGCGTCTGTACTTGATTATATCGGTCACCTACTAACTGATTCTGTAGCTATTTTTATTACCAACTATAATATATATTGAGTTTTATTACTTATACTTTAATTGAGAATAAAATCTGTTTTTTTTTGTATGTTTTAATAACAGGAACTTATTATTAATGTTCCAATCATTTAAATAAATCCAACACCATATCCTTTTTTTTGTGGATGAACACCATATTGTGTAACACACTATCATTAGCAATGGGTTTCATTTTGACAGTCCAACAACATTCATTGCGTTATTTACGTTGTTGAGCATAAAATTTTTTCGAACATATGAAGCAATGGATTAGGAATATCCTTCAAATAATTCAGATTGTGATTGATAGTGGGTTACGCAATTAGCGTGCTACTTTTTTTTCATTGCTATGTGCCAATTTTTCATGTAAATATTCTATGAAACATGTCCTTTTTCAGGAAGTCACCACATAAAAATTATGAAAGTTCTCTAAAATCATCACCAGGTCTTAAAAAAAACGCTAACTTAAGTAAACTTCAAACAATGGTTGGTATGCTGAAATATTATTCTAATTTGCGATTGGTCCAATATTTGCGTTAACCGGGAGCCAATGCACTTTGCGTTTACGAGAACAAACATCACTTTAAAAGGTGTTTTCAATGAAAATAAAATGTAAGAAGTATTTTTATGGCTTCTTTGTTGAGCTCATTTTTCGTTGTGGTAAGAATGCGTGTGTTTTTAACACACTTTACATATTACACTCTCTTAATTTCGTCATTCCTCTGAGACAATGCATGTTGAGTTTTTATGACCAAAAAATCACCCGACAGCAAATTAAAGGTATCTGAATATAAGGAAAAAATACCTTAAATGCTATTATCCTGAAAAAATCGTACGTGAGCGCGCTTAGCACGCAGTTACAAAAAAAATATTACGTCTGCATTTCAAATAAAAAAGAGGTACCTTCCATTACACGTACAAAAACAATCACTTACAAACGCATTCAACTTCACACATAAAACCACAAAAACTATAAATCTAAATAACTCACATTTACTTTAACTTTAGTTTCGCAAAACCCATCCTAGCGTACACATACGTGCAAGCAAAAGTGTACAGCCCGGTCGCACCCTCTGGTGGATTTGCATGTGACACATTGTGCTGTCAATCACGAATGAGCACGCGCCTTCAGATCACCGATAAATCTACATACAGATGGGCGAAGCGAGGAATTGGAAAACCCTAATGTGCTGGCACTAAACTAAATGATAATATTTTATTATAAAGTTATGGTAAACGCATAAACTGTTGTAGATTGTTTAGAGACCTTAAAATCCGTGAAGTGGTCTCAGGAATGTGGAATGATTCAGTCCGTATTTGCTTTTATAATTGATATCGTTTCGCTATTTTTTTTCCCATAGATCTTGGGAAACTCGGCCTGTTAGAAAGAGTTATCGATTTAAAACAAATTGAATTTCAAGACCATGTTGGTATTTTTAATTATTTAATGGTCCTATACCAGTTTTCTAAATTGGTTTGTAAATTGTATTCTGCTGAATCAGAATCAGATTTAGAAACTAAGGCCAAAGCATGTCATATTTTTTTTGGAAAATTAATCTACCACGTGGACCCAATTGGTAGATGTCACATGTCTCCGAATTTTTTATTGTAGGTTATGCCGGTTTCCTCACGATGGTTTCCTTCACCGTTTTAAGAGCAGTGGTGATGAAATAATTTACACAAAGTGCATGCTTGAGTTCAAACCGACGACCTCACAACTTGTAAGCCATGGCTGGTACAACTGGTCATCACTGCTGAACTAACGGACTGAACCTGGGCTGTATAACTACACAAAAGTGTAACTAACACTATTGCTCAAGTTATTTTGATAATAACTTCAATTATTGTTTACCTACCTAATATCGACGCTCCTTTACAGTTATACAGGGTGTCCCTGGAAGTATGGATCAAATCAAATAGGGGCGTGGGCAAACTAGTTTCCAAACTTTTTGATCCTGAGAATGTTGATGAATTTTTTTACGGTTCAAAAGTTATGACCAACTTTTGTTATTTTCAATCACTTTGCATAGTAATCAAAGAACAAAATCATTTAAAAAAAACTACCAGGAACTGTCAATTTAAGTTTTTTAGACAGTCCTGATAGTTTTTTTTTAAGGATTTTTTTTCTTTGAGCACTATGCGAAACGATTGAAAAAAATTGGTCACATGAAAAAAATTGGAACCGTAAAATAATTCTCAATCATCAATCATTCTCAGCACCATTGCACAAGTTATTTTGATAATAACTTCAATTATTGTTTGCCTTCCTAATATCGACGCTCCTTTATATAATTGAGATCACAATATTTCAAAAATAATTTTAATCAGTTTAGACCACGCAATTTAACAAATAATTCATTAAAATAAGTAATGAATTTCTTCCACGCGCTGTGCAACAATCAATCTCTTTCTGGCTGAGATCTGTTTCGCAAGTGAGCCACCAAACTCAATGAAACCCATCAGTCTAATCCTACGCATTAAATTATTATTAAACCTTTGCTAAACGTTGGTTCTACAATATATTAAATTGATGAGAAGTGCAGAAAAAAATTAAAATTAAGCAAATTTTTTGTAGGTAAGTCATCGAACATCTTTTTTTTATACAATGTTTAGCTTTATATTGTAACTAGCTGCGTCCCGCGGTTTCACCCACATAAGTGTCGATCCTGTGGGAATATCGGGATAAAAAGCCTATATGTCAATCCAGGGTGTCAGCTACCTCCATTCAAAATTTTATGAAAATTGGTGCAGCCGTTTGAGCAACACAAACTTTTGCCTTTATAACATTACTGTGATTATTTTAGTGTGATTAACAGGTAAGGTTTATACCTAATTGGGATGTTTTTCTTCGTAATTTGGTTTAACTCTAGAATAACTCTAACTCTAGAATAAAAAACAATTTATGAAAATATCAAGATGGTTACCTAATCGATGATATTATTAATTTACTTGAAGAAACGCTAGTTGCTACTATTCTAATAATTGTTTAAATTACAGCTTACCTGATTTACAAAAAAAAAGTCGAAGTATTTTGTAAATACCATACCTAACCTAGGCTGTGTTCTTTGTTATTACAAATAGTGTGTCTTAATCGGACCGGTGTCATTACTAAATATGGCGGTTATCAATATTTTTCATCCAAAAATCTCGAAATAGGTGGGATATTTTAATTTGAATAGATCAAATAAAACATCATGTTCAGTTTATATTTTTTTCGTAAACTAAATTACTCGTCACGGGTAATACGATTGCGTGTAATTCTTGAGTTAAAGGTATGTTGAATTTAGGAAAGGAAATCGATGGAGTCACTCTCGTGAATTTTACATAAACAGTTAAACGAAAAGACTATATTGAGTAAATTAATTTATTTAATTGAAAACAGTTTTTTATTCCACATGCTGGTATCGCTATACTTTTACCTTCTATTTAATAAATGTTGTTATTACACACTTACGCATTCTTCTCTTAAACCTATAAAGAAACCGCATCTCACAGTTTTTTCTCTCCTTTCTCTCTGAATCCATCCAAAGGTTGTATTTAAAAGATCGCTTTTAGCGATAAGACCGCCCATTGTGTCACTCCTTGTAAAATTTCTACATCTTTAATAATTATGGTGTACATAATAAAGAGCATTTCTATTCTATTCTCACATTAAGCAACACATGCAGTTTTAAATATAGTGAAAAAATGGTCAATCACACAACACAGACTCAAACACGCGCTTCCATCAATCATAGCCGGTTAATTCAACAACAATAACGACAGGGAATCCCTATATTTATCACAGAGCCATAAACAAATGAAAGTGATTGTCCTGTCGGCTCTGCAGACGCCTTTGTTTTAACCGCAGTGAGTAACGCTTCCATATCGACGGCCCACCAGCGCGAGCACATAACAAAGCTGTACTAAGCGTGTAGGCATTTGTACTTAGTTTACTTAAATTTAAGGGCCTATACTACCTCAAATGGCTTAGCATGATCCTCCGTTATGTCGAAAATACTGCAGCATTAATTTTGAAATAAATATAATATGGTAAAATTGAGGATTAATGCTAGGTCTTATGTTAGACGAAAACACGATTTCATAAAATATTCTCGATAGAAAAAAATTCCAAAGTTAGCTCCAAACCTAACAATAAACCGCTGGTATTCAAAAAATACTTCAAATTAGATCATGAAACTTTGTATACTAACCGAACTAACTATAAAGCAGGTCTAATGTTATTTACTTTTTTTTAATTACCATTATTTTCACCGTAAAAAGCAAATACCTAAACTATTGGCGCTGCCTGCCGCCTAGCACCGCACTCTGTCTCGCTCTCACTCAGTCCGCGAGCAGTATCGTGCGAGCGAGATAAAGAGCGAATTTTAGCTGAGGTAGTGTAGGCTCTTAAGGCTAAAAGTGTAATTTCATATTGCAGATTTTGACGGATACGATGGTAAAACGACGGCTGTCACAACCGTGCTGTAGCAATCCTACCTCCTTAATTGTACCTCCTACAGGCTGGCTGGCATACCGAAACGCAACACTGTTAACATGAATTCAGTACAATTTTCTTTCCGATTGATCCCGAAAAATGTTAACGAAGGGAGTTAAATTTTTTCTACGATTATTTAATAAAATATTAGCTGTTCCATTTTGACCGCGTAGGTATTGCATTTGAAACAAGAAACAGCTACTTTTTGTTTTTGATAACTGACTAGAAATTTATATCCTGGGGGTCTAGAATCATGGCGGTATTACACTGAATCAGATTAGACTGGAAGCTGACCTCAATAAATAATAAATAAAAATAAAAATAAAAATAAAAATAAAAATGTTTATTGCATCATCATAAATAACTTATTTTAATTACAATGTGGAGAATCCATTTAAGCAATTAGTTTGCTTGTGTTAGGATGCTCCGCCCTTCCCCAATAAAGTTGAGAAAACGCAAGGTAGATGAATATGGTGGAGGATGCCAGAAAGAGAAAAGAAATAAGTTTCGTTCATTCTTGCGCTAAATAGTAGTCTTTGGAATGGACCATCGATACTTTCAACGACTGCAAAATCAAAAATTTAGTAGTTCTAATATTTATTTTATTTATTTATTAAGCTTTATGCTGCGCTACATAAAATTTACAAAGGCGAACTTAATGCCTCATAACTTTGTACGTTTTTTTTTGTGTGTTGTTTGAATTTCTATACTTATGTCTGTAATTTGTATAGTGTACAGTAAACTTCAAAGAAAAGGACCCCCCCCCCCGTCATTACCAACGGGGGGTCCTTTTCTTTGAAGCTTACTGTACATAATAAAGAGTATTCTATTCTACGTAGTAATTTCTAGTAATTTTTAGGGCAGTATTCAAAATGTATTTTCAAGTTACAGAATTGAGCCGGTGTCCCAGCTAGGTGAGCATTGGCGGCTCAGCGGTAACGGCCACGACTTACGAATTGTACGTCGTAGGTTCAAACCCAGACAAGCGCTTTACATTGTCTAAATTATTTTATCACCACTACTCCCAAAACGACGGAGGAAAAGATAGTGAGGAAACCGTAATGACCTAGAACCAAAATGTGACATCTACCAACCGGCACTGGGCCCGCGTGGTGGATTACGGCCCACTCTCTCTCACAGAGAGGAAGCCTGTGTCCCAGCGCTTAGCTAGGTTACATGGTAGAAGGAATACAATTTTCTTTATAGAGACTGTTTAAGACTGTAAGTTGCAATCGTTTATTAAATAGTAGAATTAATTAGTCTTCCCACATATTCAGCATTGAGTTTATCGGATCAAGGGTAATGCTTGTTTCATTTAAACAAAGATCTTACCTTTCACAAGAGAACCGATCGAGTATGATTCATATTGACAAACAATCGCATCATGTCACAGTACTAAACACACGCCCTTCGTCTTATTATGTTAATGCACCATTACTCATGAACGTAATGCTTATTGGAGATATTGCTTTTGAGTGTACATTCAGTCATGTGTTTTTAACATAATGAGCCTATAATTTTCCTACTGCTGGGACACAGGCAGGCCTCCTCTCGATGAGAATAATCCACCACACAGGCCCAGTGCAGGCCAGTGTCACGTCTTCGAATTTTTATGTTTCAGGAAATGCCGGCTCCCTCACGTTGTTTTCCTTCGCCGTTTTGAAAGCAGCGGTGATGAAATAATTTACGCAAATAAAGCGCCAGCCTGACTTCGAACCTACGACCGAGTCATGTGTGTTTATTGCTTTATCATATTGGAGTCAACTGTAGCTGAGTACGGTTATAGGCTTGCCAAGTGTGAAAACTTGCATAATGTCGACATTCTGTTTACAGATCTTAGCGTCAGAATTCATACAAAGACTCCGTTTTACTGGGTCCATGTAGTTATAAACACTGGTGTGTGTTATTGCAAAAGCGCCTCTTAAGTTATGCGGAAATAAAACTGAATGTATTTTGTGATATGGTATGATAAGAAAAGCAGAACAATACAAATCGAAGTTAAGAAAAGACCTTATTCAAGAAATGCTGTGGGAACAACAACTAAGGAACTTTTAGGTACTCATTCCAGGACAAGGAGTGCGCCAGCCCCACGTACAGTGGTACCATCGCCAGCACACACTGCGTTATACACATTTTGTACCCCTTGAAGACAAAGTTGTTGAAACAAACTAGAAGTAAGTAGATGGTGCGTCCATTCTTGGTGATCGCTCGTGGGACATCAAAGCAAATGCTGCATTTCCTTAAAAATTCGTTTAACCCTTTCCTTAGTGTAAACTTGATTAGTGCATTTTATTACAGCATCAACTAATCAGTATTCTATCGCCGACGAAAACAAAAACAGTTGTATGAGCCACTTGAGTCACTGCACCAGTTCTATGCACAGAGCGATAAGTTAGAAAATAGTGGACAAAAACTAGATTCTACTTATTCACTATGAAATTTACAATCCCGACACTTTACAAGTAAGTATTTGAATTTTCATTATGGTATCTTACGGTTGGGATGTGATAAAATGGAGCGATACTGTTCTTGAAGCGCTTTCCGGCTTCAGAGGGGTGTCACACTGCCAACTTCCGGACTCCGGGCTGTAACTATAGAAAATGCCTAATAGAAAAACCCAATGCCACTTTGCACGACCCGGGAATCAAACTCTAGAACCCCACGCCCAGCAGTCGCGCTTGCGACCACAAGACCGATAAATATTGTAAGGTGGTACGGAACCCTTCATGTGCGAATCCGACTTGCACTAGGCCGATTTTTTAATGTTGTGCTTTACAACTAGTGCAAATGTAATTATTGTTTTGGCATGTCGGGTCACCCCCCAGTTTCCAAGGTTTTGTTTTGTCTTTTTTATTGGGTCCATCTCATCTTACACATTCATTCATAAACGCACTGACAGTGACACATAAAAATATTGCATAATACTAACATATCACATTGCATAATTTTGGCCATTTTGTAATTTCTTACATCATCATTTCTTTGGGTGCATATTATGTTATGTCAAATGAGGACGCTTCGAAATGTTCAATGTTGCCACTACTTTAAAGAGTAAAACATTTTATTGAGGATGATATTCTCATAGCATGTACCTAAGTCTATTTCCTGTTTAGTAAATATTGTATCACTTTTAAATTCAATTAATCACTCGCGTGTCCTAGGGAAATACCTTGGTTTTTCCAGGGTTACCAGATTGGGTACTTTTTTCACAATTTGTGGATAAAAATTTGGCTCCTGGAGAATGTCGATATTGTGTTCCGAAAGTCGCGGCCAAAAGTGACCACTTCGCAAAGCACAGAATTTGCGAACGGACGAAAGTTACCACGACAAACTTTATTTTTTTGTGTTATTTTACAACTTTCTAATTATTTTGTGTACAAAATGTTCGCCAAAACAAGATAACGGACAAATTGACAGGTGCGCTTATCAGTGGCTACTTTATTTAATGTCATTAAAAACTGTTCCATAGTGGTTACGATTGCATAATAGTACAAACTTTTTGCCTTTGGGTAAAATTAAGAAAAATTGTACCATTTTGGAGAAAAATTATTTCAAATTCAGGAAAAAATAAAGAATGACATCTGGCAACCCTGAAAGGTCAATAACTGGCCACTTTCGTGCGCCGGGACATTCTAGGGGTTAAATCATTTTTCTTTAAGTACGCTGTGCCGGTACAGTGTCCTATTAAGTGTTTGCTGCACCGAACGACGTCATTACGTCAGCGCCGGCTGTCGCTGAAAACCAGCGCTGGGGCTCTGCCTTGCACAGGGTCGCAGCATAATGCTGAGCGATAGCCGTTTTGCGTGGATGTGACGCATGTTTCCCCCTACCGTTTATTTATTTTATTTTATGTGTTTTTGTTCTTTTTGCGTCATGTTCACCGCAAATAAACGTATTTTCTTTCTTTCTTTTCTTTCAAATAAATATGCGTGTGTGTGTCTTTCTTTCTGTTTCTGTGCTAGACGGCCGAATGCTGTGCTCTAAACACACGGGCGCGGTCTCGCTCTTCCCACGCCGCCGCCAGCGACCACCAGGTGCGATGGCGGCAACGAACGTTTTGGCAATTGGCAACCGGCGCCGTGTCGGTCATCCGTCGACGTCGCCGCACGCTGTCGGTAGCGTGTCACGTTTTAAAGAGACGGTAGCCTAAAGAAGTGTTGGGACGGTCAAACTTCCAGACCAGAAAAAAAATACCCACATAGTTTTCACATTCACAATAATTAAAATAATATAGTACTCTACAAAGTGAATATTCATGTCATTGTATAGATACAATTCATTAAGGGCCTATGCTACCTCAAATGGCTTAGCATGATCCTCCGTTATGTCGAAAATACTGCAGCATTAATTTTGAAATAAATATATGGTAAAGTTGAGGATTAATTTTAGGTCTTATGTTAGACGAAAACACGATTTCATAAAATTTTCTCGATAGAAAAAAATTCCAAAGTTCCAAACCGAACAATAAATCGCTGGTATTCAAAAAATACTTCAAATGAGATCATGATACTTTGTATACTAACCGAAATTTAACCGAAACCGAAGTTTTTTTTTTTTTTTTTAATTATCATTATTTTTACCGTAAAAGCAAATACCTAAACTATTGGCGCTGCCTGCCGCCTAGCACCGTACTCTGTCTCGTTCTCACTTAGTCCGCGAGCAGTATCGTGCGAGCGAGATAAAGAGTGAATTTTAGCTCAGGTAGTATAGGCTCTTAATGTCAATGTGTATAATGGTTAAAAATTATATGGGTGTATACCTGAAATAAATAAATGATTTGATTTGATTATTACTTCATCTACGTTTTCATGGTGACATTTTTCCAGAACAGACCGGCTGGAAGCCCTGAATTACAAATTAAAGCACCATCACAAAACGGTCATAAAATAACGCCATCTTTAATCCACACTTGAGTCCTTAGCCCGACATTAGGGTTACCTCACATGACAATAACTCGCGATCATCAGTCACCCACTAACGTGTCGTGTCGCGAATGTTCAGCGTAAGGGCAACATTTGTTATGCGCGGTGATGCATTGCGCGTGCGCCGCTTCTGACCGACGGCATTTATCGTGGACTGAATGCGACTCACCTTTACACTTTGGGAGGGTGGAATATGGGAGTGGATCAAGGAGGATATCGAGTGGTACTTTGGAAAATGTGCCGTAACATCGTGCCGTTCGGGATTTGCGTTCTGTCGTAAGTCTGGAATTAAAATACCAAATTAGGTGGACTAGGATAAATATATTGATCTTAAGATAATTTGTCATCATTATTCATGATCATAATATGGAGAGGAGTATGGAAGAAAAATGTTTTTTCTTCCACACTTCTCTATTATTCGTCATTTTGTTGCACCGACCCCGAATAAATGTTTGAATATATATTATCAGGGAGCTCTAGTATTCCTAAATGCACAGTTATACGAGAGCACCCTTCCCATTTCCATCGTGTGATTCAACTGTTTCAACAAAGTGAAATGTTAAAAAAATTGAGGTCCACTTTGACACACTAACTTATGCACATCCAGATTTAAAAAATACAAGGAAATGTCACAATGATGAAAATTGCTCGTAATCATTATTTTAAACCTGTTATTGTCCACTGCCTCTTCCTCACATAATCCCATCCTCCGCGACCGCACGCACGCTGCGCCCGCGCAGGTGTCACCGCTATCGCCCGACCATTTTTACGCACACCCACCTTTGACACCGCTGTCCGCGCCTGGGAATCGAACCCACATACTTTACGGATGAAACGGGAAAGTTATCTATCTTCACTTCTTAACACTCGGTTGCCCTGAGATGGGTAATTTGCACGAATGTACTTGATGCTGCGTTATATATTTATGTGGAAGACAGAAGTGACCTGACTTTTGCAATGGAATGCAAAATAAAAGGGAAAAATGAATTTGTATTATATTAGCACTAGCTGCGCCCCGCGGTTTCACCCGCATAAGTCTCGATCCCGTGGGAATATCGGGAAGAGTATCCTATGTGTTAACTCAGGGTTTCAGCTATCTTCATACCAAATTTTATCAAAATTGGTCCAGCTGTTTGTGCGTCAGGAAGTAACAAACACACTCACAAACTTGCGCCTTTATAATATTAGTGTGATTTCCTATAAAAAGGGTGCCAGGGACATATTCGACGAGCAAACTGTAACTACGTCGAAATTTTACGTCGGTTATCAAAAGAAATCTGCTGGTTCATAGAAAGTACAAGACCTAGGCACGCAGTCAAAATGTATGGAACGTCAATGTTTTGTTTTAAAATGTTCATAATAGTCCGATTAGGTTTTTATAAAAAGAAAAATTTTAAAAATTTACTGGTAAATTGGAAAAAAACTGAAAGTGCTTTTTCTTTAGATTTTTTGTATGAATTGTTATTAGAACAGCGTCTGTCGGGACAGCTAGTAAACTAATAACAATTAGATTTTGAATAGATAGGTGTCCTTAATACCTTCCCGTAAACTATTGTTGTATCGAAATTGCAGTACCAAAGCAACATTAGAAAGTATAAGCACCTGCTGGCTAGATTAATTTATTGTCTTTAAATGACCCTATAACGCAAACCTTAAACTCATTTCTAACCGCTCCTGCTACAATCCACGTGCTACTGCCGGAAACGCCTCTCGTTCCCGCCCGGCCAATAAGAGCAAGTCGAAGCTTCTAGAAGATTCTAGAAGCTTCCCATTCAGCGCGCACCTTTGTTTTACAAGTGTAACTGACGTCTGTCAACTGAGCTGCGCACCGAAAGGGTAAAATAATTTTCACGACTCCAAACTTCGCCTCAAACCCTATTGTGTATAAACATTATCTTTATGTGTATGTCAAAACCCTCGTAATTCTAAAATGTTATGAACAAACTGAAATACCTCATTAACCCTCATATAGCAATTAAGAGCCCATAGACAATTCCAGAGAAAACATAAACATTGCGATTTATATGGTTTTAACCTTTGACCTTTGACCTTTGACCATAAGCAAACACAACAACCTATTTAGGAAAATATGAAATTCTATGTGAAAATCCCTGGAAATCTTTAAAAGCATGTTGCAGCAGCAGGGATGTTTGCAGATAATAATATTGATGGTTTTGCCGCTATTATTAGGAAAATATGTGCATCCCTGATATCTCGTGTTCGCGGCGGCACCAACAGTATTATCAGTGTATTCGCAGATCGGTGGGATTCCCCGATGTTGCGGAGGTGGATGCGGCTCCACGCCGAAATTTAATTGTTATTTTTATGTGTCTGTAACTTACTAACACTAGAATTTAAATTATTACTAACCCTATGGACTCCGGTCTGAAATAAAATTATTGTATTCTATTCTAAAAGCTCAGCTCAGTTCAACAAAACAAAATGCTCAAGCATACTCAAACTTGGTCGGTCAAGCGCCACCGGGATGCAACCCGTGCTTGCTATTTTGAACTCCATTTTCGAGGCTTTTAACTACGTTGTATGTGTATATTTTAAGTCCTTTTTTATTTGTAACTAGCTGTGCCCGCGACTTCGTTCGCGTGGTTGTCGAGAACAAAACAACGTCGTTTAGATAAGAGTATATCACCTTTTTGATGATTTAGATAAGAGTCCTGACTTTGGTATAGTTGATTACGTTAATGCTTCTCTATATACTATGTTAGCGGTGGAATTACCCGGAGCATATACAAAAAGGTTGTTTGGGTTGCTAACACGTGATAGAGAAACATAGAGTTGGCCGTGTGAAAAACAATCAAAAGTAAGGTCTACACCCGCAACGGATAACGTCTGGCCTTGGGCTTTATTAATAGTCATAGCGTAACAGAGGCTTACAGGAAATTGCACACGTTTGAAAGTAAACGGAAAATTATTGGGGATAATGGGTATCCTGGGAATGAAAACAACATCACCGGAGCCGCAACCTGTTAAGATTTCGGCTTCGATGACATTTCGTTGGAGATTTGTTACTCTCAACCGAGTTCCATTGCATAGTTTTGGTGGGCTTAAATTTCTGAGTAGAATGATTGGTACTCCGACTTTTAAATAAATTTTGTGTGCTGGAAGACCTGGTGTATTTAGAGAGTCTAAAAACTCTACTGGATAGTGGGTGGCATCTCCTTCTTCTAAAACCGTGTTAATAGATAAATATTCCCTACTTTCTCCAGAAACATGTACCAATATTTGAGAATTTATTGCTGCTGCTTGGTCGTTGCGAGGTGCCAAAATAGCTCGTTGGCATAGCCAAGCAGCGTCATGGTTCGAGATCTCTGATTGATCTCCGTATACAGAGGAAATGAGTTCCTGCTGTGAGGCAACAGAAGAACACAGGCTTTCGACTAAAGTTACTTTACCTCCTTCTTGAGTCGGGTATGTGCCGTTACCAATTTGAAGTAGTAAATTTGAGAAAACCTGCGCGTTTGCGTCACCTCCCAAATATGCTCGCATATTAAAGCTCAAATTAGTTAATATGACACTACGCCATAAAATAGAGCTCTTTAAACAGGCACCTATTTCATCGGCCCTCGTTCCTCTGGGTATTATAGGGAGTGTCTGCCTGAAGTCTCCACAGAATAGCACCGTTAAGCCTCCCATCGGTCGGTCATTTTGTCTTATATCTCGCAACGTTCTATCTACAGCTTCCACAGCTTTACGATTTGCCATCGTACACTCGTCCCAAACGATAAGGGCGCAATCGCGTAAAACCCTTGCTTTATCACTATTGCGAGACACGTTGCAAACAGGGTTTTCTGTGCGGTCCAAGTCGATTGGTATTTTAAATGTTGTATGTGCAGTTTTTCCTCCTGGTAATAAAGTGGCAGCTATTCCTGAGGAAGCGACGGCAAGGGCAATTTTGTTTTGACTCCTTATTTGAGCCAAGATAACTTTAGTGAGGAAAGTTTTACCTGTTCCACCAGGTGCATCTAAAAACAGCATTTCTCCTAATGAATGTTCTACACTACAGCATACTCTATCAAAGATTTGACGTTGTTCTGACGTCAAATTTGAACAGCCATTTCGCAATATTTCTGCTAACTCTTCGGGGTTGTAATTTATTTCAGATGTATACTCCCTATTAATTCGTTCCCCACCAACTGTCGGTGTCGGCAAGCCGTATTGACTGAGGGGGTTCCCTCCTATACTTGTAACTATATCTTGTATAGCCAGCAAAGCCCTATTATGGCAGCTTTCACGTACTTGGTCAGAAGTTTCACTATTTATATTTTGCTGTCTCAAAAAATCTTCGGCAAACGCGTCTTTATATTTTTGCCACAACTGCCCAGCGTCCGATAGGCCACAAAATGTCAACAAAATGGCAAATAAATGGCGCAAACGATGTGGACTATCACTGACGCATGCTTCGGCTAAAGCATCATCCCAATGCTGATCGCCATCTAATAAATGCCGTGCGCGGCAAGCAGCTTGAAATGTGGGATATTCTATATCGTCCACTTTGCGGAGCTCAGCAAAAGAAGTAGGTCCTCGCACTGTGTGAAGAAGAAGGCGTAAATAATAACACTCTGCATTATTTGGGTGCACCGTGTATACTCTTCCAATCACGTGTTCTTTAAAAATGCCGGACTCGCCTTCTACAGCAGTTCCACGTCTCCTGCGATTAAAAACACCTTGCTGCTTGTTATAAGTATAATAATGTGGCACTTCATTGTACAACAGAGACTTAGCGAAATTGTCTCTTTCGCAAAGGCGAAAGAATGCGAGCAAGGTGGTTTGTCTTGGGTTGTTCATTCTTTCTGCCACATTTTCTGGCTGAAAGTAAACTCGCTGCCCGCCTTCCAGGTGCACGTCAAGATGGATGACTGGCGGATACCTTTCATGAATAGGGAAACTCAAAATGCGCCAAACTGCCTCCGAAGAGCTTATGTATCGGCCAGATTGATACCTTGTCACTTCATCAAATTGGTTGTTATTTCTTAGTGCTATCATGGCTTGATCACTACCTTTATTAACATATTTACATATATATTTTATAGATTCGACGCTATTACAAATTTCAACATTAATGTGTGCTTGAAAAGCGTTTGACAAAACTGGAGAATACGGTACCACCCAACTATTATTTAGAATTATTTCTTGTCCACGGAATCTGACAGTAGCTGTGAAACCACCTTGTGACGGTGATCTTCGCCGGTATTGCGGATACCCATTTTCCCCAGCCATAGTTAGTTCTTTCAGTGCTCTGGGGTATTTTTTTGAGCATTGACCATCTTTCATGCACGGTGATTCCCTGTTTAAGAGGCCACATGGCCCGTGAACCATATGTGTTTTTACTATGTCATGCAAAATCGGATCTGCATTATAGTCCGGAAATTCTGCACTTATGACACTGTCTATAGCATCGGGACGAATTTTTTCTTCCAGCCACAGAAGAATGTGCGCGTGGGGTAAACCACGCTTTTGCCACTCGACGCTATACATAAAACAAAGAGTTGAACCGAAAACTTTCTCCTTTGTAAGTAGATTAATCAAGACTTTGAGTTTTAAATGAAAAATCCTAGCAATAATGTCATGTCTGTCGTATGACGCCTGTCCTGTGAGAAGTGCCTGGCAAATCTCCGTCCACTTTGGATTTGTTGTAAATGTTATAAAAAGGTCCGGCCGGCCGTATTTACGGACGTAACAAAAAGCATCTTGCGTTCGTTCGTGCATATACCGCGGACCGCCTGTGAAACTGGATGGCAAAATAACCAATCGACCCAAGTTTTCGACGTTATTATCTGATTGCATGGCGTCCCGCAAGTGCACGTATTCTTCAGCGCGTAACCGTCGCTGGTTAGTGCGAATATACACTAAACGTTCAGTTTCTATTTTTGCGTACATGTCCACAATAAATTGGCTGAACAAACCACGAAATCGTTGCAAATATACGAAACTGTTTTGCCTTATTTGTAAAAGGTAGGAATAGTATTGTTGAGCAGATATTTTTTTTTGATAATTAGTGACTCTCGTAGTAGGGTTCACTTGGTACAGCCCAAAATTGTACCCATCTTCACCATGACAATAAATTAGTGGATATTGCAGGGCGTCGTAAGCTCGGTGGGTTTCCAAAATGCGTTGAAGGCGATCGTCGCGTGTACGCAACACGATATCACGTCTCTCACACTCCTGGTCGACTAAAACAACTGCAACTTCATCTGCGACGGGTGCATTGTGTCTTCCACGGTGTTCACCCACAGGACGTCTATCGGCACTTATAACAATTTTGAAATCATTGCTGCCTTGTGGAATTGACTCCAATGCAGCTTTGAATTCACGAACGTACTGGTTAACGTGATGCAGCAATTCTTGAAGTTGACCCAAAAGCTCAGCATTGAGCTGGGGAAAATTGTGATTTCTAACATTGAGCTGTTGCGTGTAATCGGATATAAAATAAATTTGGAGAAATTTGGGTTCATTTTCTGGCAGCAAAGATCCAATAAGGTGATAAACTTGACCTTGTACTTTGAAGGTTGGCATGAACGGTCCTTCCGTTATTTGTTTTGCCCCAAAGGAAGTCATTTGGAAAGCACTGTTATATAAACGAATATTATCCAAAAAACGGTTCGACTGGGGATGATCGCCATTCAGGAGACTTTTAAGTAAGTGTGGTGGATCTTGGAAATTTGGAAGAACAATTTTTCCATTTGAGCAGCACATTCCATCTGTCTCTTTCCTCCATTTCAAAGCATGACAAAAATTACAAATTTCTCTCATGTCACCCACGAAAGTAAAGCCAGCATAATTAATTCTAGACGAATATGTGAACCCTGATTTTTCCCTATTGTCCCAAGGTAATAAAATATTTGCATCGTCATTTTCCATGGACTCATCAGCTCCGCTATTTGTTTCTCTATTCATATGGTATCGAGCTCGTTCTATTTCTAGGCGAGATTGACGTTGTTCTGCTGTTTCTGCTCGTCTTAGTTCATCTATTCTTTCCCTTTCAGATGCAAGATAACTTTCATTGTTTCTTTGTACACCTACATAGTTATGTCTAGCTATTTGTAATCGTTCTTCTCTTTGGGAGAGAGATTCAGACTCGCGCGAGAGAGCGTGTCGCTCTCGGTCAGATGACAGACGTGCTTGGCGTTCCTCGATACTCTCTTGAGAACGCAAAGTCGCGGTCCGAGTTCTTTGCGAACTTAAGCGCGACTCCCTTTCTGTGAAAGTCTCTGACTCGCGTGAGAGAGACTGGCGCTCCCGATCAGCAGACAGCCGAACTTCGCGTTCCTGGATATTCTCTTGAGAACGCAAAGTCGCGGTCCGAGTTCTTTGCGAACTTAAGCGCGACTCCCTTTCTGTGAAAGTCTCTGACTCGCGTGAGAGAGACTGGCGCTCCCGATCAGCAGACAGCCGAACTTCGCGTTCCTGGATATTCTCTTGAGAACGCAAAGTCGCGGTCCGAGTTCTTTGCGAACTTAAGCGCGACTCCCTTTCTGTGAATGTCTCTGACTCACGTGAGAGAGAGTGGCGCTCCCGATCAGCAGACAGCCGGTCTTCGCGTTCCTGGATACTCTCTTGAGACCGCAAAGTCGCGGTCCGTGTTCTTTGTGAACTTAAACGTGACTCCCTTTCGGTGAACGTTTCCGATTCACGTGAAAGAGCGATGTGCTCTCGGTTAGCAGATAACCGTGCTTCACGATCTTCTTCCGATTCCTGAGACCTACAAAGTCTCATCCTTTTCGCATTTCGGCTACGCAGCGAAAGGTTAGTTTTTTTTCTTTGAGGCATTTTCAAGGAAAATTAAAGCAATAAACAAAACTAACAACACTTATGACTGAATAGCCTACAAACTTAAAAGAACGGTGCGTCGAACAGTCTAGTGTGACAACGTATCGTCTGTTCGTGGTCGTGACTCAACGAATTGGCAACACTAACTTACTGTATAACGATTGGCACTATTGGATTCAAACTACGAAGTAAATCAAATACAATCTTTACTTCGTACTTCAAACCAATGACCAAAGTTGACCAAACAAAACCAATAAGATAAGCAAATACTTTTTTTTCGACCAATTTAGAAAATCGATAAACCAAGCAACCAAAGAACTTTTACGACACACGCAAGAACTTTTAAGACACCTAACGAAACCCAATTTGCCTAGTAAACACGGTGGACGTCATCCTCGCGCGGAAAATCTTAACACCGCGATTCAGAAAATGACGTCATTTGCACAACGCCATCTATCGGATTTAGATTTCAACTATCAACATTAGTTCTATTTTTAGTCTTAAGATGTCGTTGCAAGTACTATACTTAATTGCGTAACGTAATATTTTACTTCTTGAACTCACTAAATTAATCATATCTTTTGATAGAGTGAACCGATTTCGATGAAACAAAAACTAAGTTAAACCTCAAGTTGCGTATAATTTTTGTATATAAACATTGTCAGCATTGAATTCGTAGATTTTACGTGATGTGCGCACAAACAAACAGACAAACAGACAAACAGACAAACAGACAAAAATTTCAAAAATGATGGAAATGGGTTCTGTTACTTATCTTTTCACACGCTGGCTATTTTTTGTTTCAATTTCTTCAATGTACAAAAATGACTTTTCTACAGATTTATTATATGTGTAGATGTGCATTTTGATTGTGCAGAATAAACATTTTTCTCTTGATTTAGTTAATTATTTTAATGATAAAGTGCTCGATTATTTTGCTGCTATGTCTGCCATAACCTTTAGTATATGCCTCCAAAAAGGCATTTAACCTGTAAACGAGAATGTTGAACAATTAACACTTACAGATAATTTACAGTTAAATAATGATTAATAATTTTATTGGGGCTATCATGTTTGGTATAACTAAATATGGCGTATATTCAATAATTATTGTTTTTATCGTCCATGTTATGTTCAACATAAACGTCTTTGAAGGATTATTTCCAATTGATCTCTAATTCATTTCCCTTTAAAAAAATACCGCCACAGTACCGCCTCAGAATCAATAACAACGAATGTATGAGAAAATAAATTATCTTTATTTTATGTTTTCCGCGAATTTTTTCCATGTTTTATTAATAGTTATTCTGCTATTCGGGGCGGAGAAAAATTCAACAAATCAAAGATCATAAAAATCAGTCCAGCCGTTCTTGAGTTATAAATGTTGTAACTTACTCGACTTTGTTTTATTTATATAGATAGTTCGCTTACCCATTGGCGCAACGCACAAATTAATTGAATCTTGCGAAGTCGACACCTGAGTTTCCAGTGTGGTCCAGAAAGTCTAAGAAATTGTATTCTTAAAAATAGTTTTACAGATATAAATCCTACTTTGGATCAACTGGAAACAAACCGCACCGGGTGGGCAGAAGCATAAAGGTTCTAGGATAGATCGTAAAGTCAATTCCATTTTAAATGATGTTACTCGAAAAGGTATTTGATACGTTACTATATTTCGAAAATTATTGTTTCCTATGGAAGACAATACGATGCTTTAGTAATGGTTACGTCTTAAAGCTAACGGGTTCCCATAATAGACAGTAATAACGTCTGTTTTGTGGAATCTGAAAGTGTGGGGTCGATTTTCCCTGACTTCTAAAGGACTTTTGAAATTAGAAAACATTAAATGTTCCATGAAATAAATCCAAAATGGCGATGTGATGGTATCGAACAGGATGGTAGTGTATGGAAGCCATACGTGTGAAGCAAGATACTCCGAAACCTTAAAAGCCTTACATTGTTGTTAGAAATACATGGTGTGGACACATTTTATAGAAACAATGTCACGTAATAGTTACTTCAAACTTGGCAATGCGTAAGATTTTATATTTTTTATGGTCATATACCTAGATGAGTAAAGCCTTGGTTTGACAATGAAGGAATTTTTTTGTATATTTTTGATTGAAATGTAAGTATTGTCTTTCTCTGACGTACGTATTTGTTCTTGTTTGTTCTTCTACACAAACACAAAAACAAAATTAGAACAAGTAAGTACCTACGTACGCTAGACGTATTTACGGCTAGTAAGGCTGAATTAATAAGTTTATCTACAATACTTACATTTCAATCAAAAATATACAAAAGAATTTCTTCATTGTAAGAAAGAACAAGTACGTACTTATTCTTTTTTCTTCTTGTATTCTTTCTCTGTGTCAAGTTTACCGCAACAAACTTCGAAAAAATTAAACCGATCGTGACTGAAATGGCATAACAATGATGGTTTATACCCAGCTTACCTGTATAGGTACAACAAAGATTTTCTACCTATTTACAATAAACAGGAGTAAGTAAGGATCGTTGCAGGTGGCGTTCTGTAGTTTCTGCCTAGCCCCATGTGAATAAGGCGTGAGTTTATATTTGTATCTATTTATAATAAGCAGCTGACCGATCCTGAACAAAAAAGTATATCGGATAATAACACAAATCATCTAATAACAAAGGACAAAGCCAAAAACCAATTGATAAAAAAAGTTCCCATTCCGAGCCACACGTCACTAAAGATCGGTACACCAAGATATCGATTATTTTAGATCGTGTTAACACGAATATCAATAATAATAACATGACAACGCTCGGGAATCGATTACAATCGAGAGAATCCATTCGAACGGATGTAACATTATATTCGTCGCGATAAACTATTGTTTCAATTTATCCGATTTTATAATCGATGGTGCTGCTCGATTCGGGTGTCCGCGCGTTTCTCGGAACCTTTCGTTTTTGACGTTTTAGGGTTAATTAAATTTATTTTCATATCACTATCTTGACCTTTATATCTTGGGAAAAATGTAATCTTGCATTCCATTTTATCGGTTGAGAAATTTTTCATAATAAAATGTACCTTCATCGGCCTTTTTTTTTTGCTCTAAACTAGGGATGGGCTTCAAGGTCAGAGTAAAAATAAAATGCTGCGGTTTGAAAATCACACCAGTGCGTAAACAATGATATATTGATCTATCAGGACGGATATACTTACTGATATATCTGTTGTTGATCAAACGAGGTGTAAGCCTGAGCGAGGTTATGTTTTTAGATGAAATAATTAGATTTACGAATACAGAATTTGAATAGTGACTGGGTCGATCTCCAGAGGCATTATTTTTCGTGTCGGGCTGGATAAACCCATTTTAAAAACGAAAAACGTTTTCAAAAAAAAAATTGTATACATTTCGGTGTCTAATCTACGTGATACAAGGCTAATATTATGAATAAGTTTATTTTAAATAACAAAAAAAAATCTTAAACCCTAAAATCCTGATCGCTCTGGGTTGACCTAACTCCCGATTGAATGAAAAAAATATTCATAAACTTTTCAATGAAAAGGTTCACATGAAACAACTTATTTAGATTACATAACAAATATTTAATCTTCATAGTAATAAAATATTTTTAGTTATATTAACAATACTTTTGCCACAATTTGAATTTAAAATCGTGACCGGCCATTTTATCTCATCGCTCTGCGCTGAGGTAAAACATCGCGCTTATCCCTAGTTCCGGGTTATAGACACTCTATTCTCCTCCCGCGGGGCAACCCCAGCAGTGGTCTAACCGCCGAGGAGGATACCTGTGTGCCACGTTCCCGCGCTCCAACATTACGAAGGCAAGTTTATGATTGCTCTGGATTTGTTTCTCAAATTTTATGATTGCTATGGCGCGTTATTTAAATTAAATAGTAAGCTTGTGAATGTGTTTTTTATGTGAATTAAGTGATCTTTATGGTGTTTTTTAGGAGACGTAATCACAACTTTCTACTGCTTTTAAATTGGGCTATATTTATAATTTTGTGACTTATTCTGATCGCTATGGCTGTGATTGCTCTGTCCAAAAAGACCAGAGCGATGATATTTTGCATTAATTGTACGTTATAAATCTATTTTAAGTAGTAGTACCGGACTATAACAATGGAAAACTATGAACTATGCATATAACCTTTAATATATAACCTTTCCTGGGTTTCTTTGGGTAACCTAAACCCATAAACAGATTTGGACGATAGATTTGATAATAATGTCATCAAGGTAAAATACCTTGATGATATTATTTTTTGGCGTTTAGCTAACCACAACTGAAACCCTTTCTTCTCTAGAATTTAATGGCAACTATTGTTGCAGATTAAAATCATGCCTCGAAATAAATTATCTATTGAAGAAAAACATCATAAGAAGAAATTGGCTGAGCATCGTAGAATGGCCAAGATAAAAAATTATCCTGGGGCCCAAGTCCGCTATATTTATAAATTCGTCATTCCAACACGATCCCGAATTCCCAAATCCGAATTTTTGTATATAAACATTGTCAGCATTGAATTCGTAGATTTTACGTGATGTGCGCACAAACAAACAGACAAACAGACAAACAGACAAACAGACAAACAGACAAAAATTTCAAAAATGATGGAAATGGGTTCTGTTACTTATCTTTTCACACGCTGGCTATTTTTTGTTTCAATTTCTTCAATGTACAAAAATGACTTTTCTACAGATTTATTATATGTGTAGATGTGCATTTTGATTGTGCAGAATAAACATTTTTCTCTTGATTTAGTTAATTATTTTAATGATAAAGTGCTCGATTATTTTGCTGCTATGTCTGCCATAACCTTTAGTATATGCCTCCAAAAAGGCATTTAACCTGTAAACGAGAATGTTGAACAATTAACACTTACAGATAATTTACAGTTAAATAATGATTAATAATTTTATTGGGGCTATCATGTTTGGTATAACTAAATATGGCGTATATTCAATAATTATTGTTTTTATCGTCCATGTTATGTTCAACATAAACGTCTTTGAAGGATTATTTCCAATTGATCTCTAATTCATTTCCCTTTAAAAAAATACCGCCACAGTACCGCCTCAGAATCAATAACAACGAATGTATGAGAAAATAAATTATCTTTATTTTATGTTTTCCGCGAATTTTTTCCATGTTTTATTAATAGTTATTCTGCTATTCGGGGCGGAGAAAAATTCAACAAATCAAAGATCATAAAAATCAGTCCAGCCGTTCTTGAGTTATAAATGTTGTAACTTACTCGACTTTGTTTTATTTATATAGATAGTTCGCTTACCCATTGGCGCAACGCACAAATTAATTGAATCTTGCGAAGTCGACACCTGAGTTTCCAGTGTGGTCCAGAAAGTCTAAGAAATTGTATTCTTAAAAATAGTTTTACAGATATAAATCCTACTTTGGATCAACTGGAAACAAACCGCACCGGGTGGGCAGAAGCATAAAGGTTCTAGGATAGATCGTAAAGTCAATTCCATTTTAAATGATGTTACTCGAAAAGGTATTTGATACGTTACTATATTTCGAAAATTATTGTTTCCTATGGAAGACAATACGATGCTTTAGTAATGGTTACGTCTTAAAGCTAACGGGTTCCCATAATAGACAGTAATAACGTCTGTTTTGTGGAATCTGAAAGTGTGGGGTCGATTTTCCCTGACTTCTAAAGGACTTTTGAAATTAGAAAACATTAAATGTTCCATGAAATAAATCCAAAATGGCGATGTGATGGTATCGAACAGGATGGTAGTGTATGGAAGCCATACGTGTGAAGCAAGATACTCCGAAACCTTAAAAGCCTTACATTGTTGTTAGAAATACATGGTGTGGACACATTTTATAGAAACAATGTCACGTAATAGTTACTTCAAACTTGGCAATGCGTAAGATTTTATATTTTTTATGGTCATATACCTAGATGAGTAAAGCCTTGGTTTGACAATGAAGGAATTTTTTTGTATATTTTTGATTGAAATGTAAGTATTGTCTTTCTCTGACGTACGTATTTGTTCTTGTTTGTTCTTCTACACAAACACAAAAACAAAATTAGAACAAGTAAGTACCTACGTACGCTAGACGTATTTACGGCTAGTAAGGCTGAATTAATAAGTTTATCTACAATACTTACATTTCAATCAAAAATATACAAAAGAATTTCTTCATTGTAAGAAAGAACAAGTACGTACTTATTCTTTTTTCTTCTTGTATTCTTTCTCTGTGTCAAGTTTACCGCAACAAACTTCGAAAAAATTAAACCGATCGTGACTGAAATGGCATAACAATGATGGTTTATACCCAGCTTACCTGTATAGGTACAACAAAGATTTTCTACCTATTTACAATAAACAGGAGTAAGTAAGGATCGTTGCAGGTGGCGTTCTGTAGTTTCTGCCTAGCCCCATGTGAATAAGGCGTGAGTTTATATTTGTATCTATTTATAATAAGCAGCTGACCGATCCTGAACAAAAAAGTATATCGGATAATAACACAAATCATCTAATAACAAAGGACAAAGCCAAAAACCAATTGATAAAAAAAGTTCCCATTCCGAGCCACACGTCACTAAAGATCGGTACACCAAGATATCGATTATTTTAGATCGTGTTAACACGAATATCAATAATAATAACATGACAACGCTCGGGAATCGATTACAATCGAGAGAATCCATTCGAACGGATGTAACATTATATTCGTCGCGATAAACTATTGTTTCAATTTATCCGATTTTATAATCGATGGTGCTGCTCGATTCGGGTGTCCGCGCGTTTCTCGGAACCTTTCGTTTTTGACGTTTTAGGGTTAATTAAATTTATTTTCATATCACTATCTTGACCTTTATATCTTGGGAAAAATGTAATCTTGCATTCCATTTTATCGGTTGAGAAATTTTTCATAATAAAATGTACCTTCATCGGCCTTTTTTTTTTGCTCTAAACTAGGGATGGGCTTCAAGGTCAGAGTAAAAATAAAATGCTGCGGTTTGAAAATCACACCAGTGCGTAAACAATGATATATTGATCTATCAGGACGGATATACTTACTGATATATCTGTTGTTGATCAAACGAGGTGTAAGCCTGAGCGAGGTTATGTTTTTAGATGAAATAATTAGATTTACGAATACAGAATTTGAATAGTGACTGGGTCGATCTCCAGAGGCATTATTTTTCGTGTCGGGCTGGATAAACCCATTTTAAAAACGAAAAACGTTTTCAAAAAAAAAATTGTATACATTTCGGTGTCTAATCTACGTGATACAAGGCTAATATTATGAATAAGTTTATTTTAAATAACAAAAAAAAATCTTAAACCCTAAAATCCTGATCGCTCTGGGTTGACCTAACTCCCGATTGAATGAAAAAAATATTCATAAACTTTTCAATGAAAAGGTTCACATGAAACAACTTATTTAGATTACATAACAAATATTTAATCTTCATAGTAATAAAATATTTTTAGTTATATTAACAATACTTTTGCCACAATTTGAATTTAAAATCGTGACCGGCCATTTTATCTCATCGCTCTGCGCTGAGGTAAAACATCGCGCTTATCCCTAGTTCCGGGTTATAGACACTCTATTCTCCTCCCGCGGGGCAACCCCAGCAGTGGTCTAACCGCCGAGGAGGATACCTGTGTGCCACGTTCCCGCGCTCCAACATTACGAAGGCAAGTTTATGATTGCTCTGGATTTGTTTCTCAAATTTTATGATTGCTATGGCGCGTTATTTAAATTAAATAGTAAGCTTGTGAATGTGTTTTTTATGTGAATTAAGTGATCTTTATGGTGTTTTTTAGGAGACGTAATCACAACTTTCTACTGCTTTTAAATTGGGCTATATTTATAATTTTGTGACTTATTCTGATCGCTATGGCTGTGATTGCTCTGTCCAAAAAGACCAGAGCGATGATATTTTGCATTAATTGTACGTTATAAATCTATTTTAAGTAGTAGTACCGGACTATAACAATGGAAAACTATGAACTATGCATATAACCTTTAATATATAACCTTTCCTGGGTTTCTTTGGGTAACCTAAACCCATAAACAGATTTGGACGATAGATTTGATAATAATGTCATCAAGGTAAAATACCTTGATGATATTATTTTTTGGCGTTTAGCTAACCACAACTGAAACCCTTTCTTCTCTAGAATTTAATGGCAACTATTGTTGCAGATTAAAATCATGCCTCGAAATAAATTATCTATTGAAGAAAAACATCATAAGAAGAAATTGGCTGAGCATCGTAGAATGGCCAAGATAAAAAATTATCCTGGGGCCCAAGTCCGCTATATTTATAAATTCGTCATTCCAACACGATCCCATTGTCATTTTGCTAAGAGTTCGTAATCTGCTAAATTCATAATGGTCGATCATTGGTCGGTCAATAGTCTGAGAAAAACTACTACTAAACATGCTAGATTTCATTTATTATATATTTTTACATATTACGTATTAGTTTTTACAATCTGAAGTAGTAAGAAGTTCGTAAATAGCAATAAACATTACATTTACTCTTTTGTCATTATGTACGAGATTACCATTTTACGCCATTTCTTTCAATGGAGTGTCAGTGGTTGACCATTGGAAAGTCATAATGACGCCATTTTATTAGTAGATTACCAAACTTGTCAAAATCAACAATTATGAAATCAATAATAGACCATTCTGACACTATTGTAATAGCAGACTTGAGGCCCAGATCTATACGCACAATGGCTTGTAAAGTCAAGAGAGAGCTACCAAAGGAAAAAAGCTCGAGGCACAGTACTACCGATCAGTGATTTGACTCCAAGTCAGCAAAAGGTTCGTAGGAAGAAAAGTAGGCAGAGTTCTCGACGATATTATTTAAAGAAAAAGTGGATAAGTTACGACTTACGAGCAACTGATGAGCTCCCAATAAATGAAGAACTTATCTTATCTGAGAACCGTGATGTTATAATTATGTTAATTTGTTATTTTAGCAATTATTTTATAAAAAATATTCCGTATTTTTGATATGCCTTGACCTTTTTCTAAAATAATACATTTCTCTTACATATAATCTTTTTACACGTACACTGAATATGACTGAAAACCGCTAAATAAATAATATTTTATGATTATTATTTTTTTTTTTGTTTCGCTGATTTCACCATTTATGATCGCTCTGGCACCAATTATGGTTGCTCTGGTCGCGAAATTTTTTGAACTTAAATATTTCCATAACTGTTTATGTAAATTGAAGGCCAATAGTAAAAATGTACTATTTGAATATTATTCTTTTTAATGAGATACATCATTACCATTAAATATCAACATCTGAAAAGCACCAGAGCGATCACACGAATACGCCCATTTTGGAGATTGATCCGACTAATAAAAGCCGAAATATTGGTTTAAATGAAAAGTAATTAAGATTGATTTTTGTTACGAAGACCTAGAGATTGATTCTCTCCTTAGAATATACATACGGAACTCCAATTATAGTTACAAAAATCCCTACATCTCAATGAACTCCTTATAAAAAATATGTAAAAGGAAAACTTCCCAGGCACAAATATCCGTTTCAACTTTGTCACTAGCTATAAAATTAATACCTATGCAAATTAATTAAGTAAAGGGTACAAGAGACAAATAAATAATAAAAAGCCGAGTTAACACCGTTTTCTCATACGATGTCTCATATAAATACGAGCGACATTCGAGCTCCGTGCTACATCGTGGCGAGAAACTGGCCATAAGTATGAAAAATTAATAAATAATATCATTTCATAACCAAAGCTAGGGCTTCCGCAGCTTGTCTTTGCAGATTATTGCGAATAAGTTCAATACTAGTTTGGGATAATGGGTCTTCTTGCAAATGTTTAATCTAACTTTTTCAGCCTGAAACTTTACAATACTCGTAATTAACAATATTTCAAAGTTTCATAAGCCCAAATATAGACAAAATGAACTTTATCAAAACATGAATTTGTTTTCTTACACATATATCTCACATAGTTACTTTGGAATACGTAAACAATGTTTATCAGACCTGAAGGGCAATTCTCGTAATTTTAAGAACGTTCACAGGCTGATCTCAGTCTCAATCTGTCAAAAATACCTCTCATTTCCCTACATTTTGACATGTTTTTGACATTTGTTTGTCGCTGAGATGAGGCTGCGACTAGATTTTGAACGTTTTAGATTACAAGAATTAGCCTTCTATTATCTTTCTTTAGAACATTAAATGGATAAACTACCTTTAGAGCTAGCTTAAAATCGGTCAGCAAAAACACTGACCTCTAACTTGAATGAAAACCCAATAAAACCTAAAACACACAAACCGACAAAATGAATCCAACGAACAATATTAATATATCGATGTCTTGTAATTTAATACGATGCAATAATTATCAAAAAATATGCATTAGTTGGGCAGTCGCCCAAGAGGCTGGGCTGTCCATAAATTAGATTATTTAATTATGAATTTCTTTAAGTACGATTAAAGATATATTTGTACAACCTGACTCCGTCTGCCCAGGTCATATGTAACACGTAACGATTTTATTTCTTTTATAGTTTGCACAGAGTAATGTTGCGTGGATGATGAATGGGGTTTATTTTAAAGAGATGATATAAGTACCAACGTAGTTCATACCGATCTGAAACCAATAATTTTTGTTCAGTTACCAATGGAATTTTTTGCCAACTTTTATCATTGGTTAACATAACATTCGCAAATCAAATAAAATATCTTGAACTAAATCAACTAGATTCAAGCGAACCAATGATATGATTTGAAAGAATTGCTACTTAAAATAGATTAAAAATACGATATTCCTACTATCCTACTAATATTATAAATGCAAAAGTTTGTGAGGATGGATGGATGGATGTTTGTTACTCTTTCACGCAAAAACATTGAACGGATTTTGATGAAACTTTACTGTAATATAGTTTATACATCAGAATAACACATAGGATACTTTTTATCCCGATATTCCCACGGGATCAAATCTTACGCGGGTGAAACCGCGGGGCGCAGCTAGTTATAATATAAAACCCAAGTACATCCAATAAACGTAGTATCTGCATCCACACGCTACTCTGTACCGAACCAGACGATCGGCCGAAGTCGGGCGTCTCCGCGATCGTAGCTCGAGATAACTCCGTATAAACATTATAAATTATATTTATTGCATTATATTTGGGCACGGCCGATATTTGTTCGCTTCTATCAAAGCGCGCCCTCGGCGAAAGTTATCGATTTTCATTCGGTATCGGTTAAGCGATGTATTGATTTCATTTGTATCGATTTGAGTGTAATGATTTGTTGGATAGAGTCACGCTTATGATTTCTGGAGTCTCTTCATTGGTCGGACGTGCTTCATTGGTCTAAGTTTAAAACTAGTAGTATAAGAAATGATAGCAGTAGCATTTGGGATTCTATCGAATATCATGAATGGGGAAGGGATCCTTTACTTTTTCTGACAAAATTTTATTTTAGGTGCATCGTCTTCTCATATAAATATAATATAATCAATGTATACAAAAACTTGTAAAACATTTCAAAAAAGTAACGGTGGAGGTTCTTGCCCATTCTTCTCCACACGAAAACTACATTTTGGAATGGGCGACTAGAATCAATTCTACTTTTTAATTTTTAATTTTGACGTTCAAAAGTGCCTTTTAAGTGCCTATTTGAAATAAATGATTTGACTTTGACTTTGAACTATTTTATTTCCTTCTATTGGTGTGGAATATAACGATCTCTGGGGTGATTTTACAGAATAGCAATACTGATTACAATGTAGCTTTGTTTTCTTGGTGAGATTTTTACAGAATAGACCGGCAGTTCTATCTAAGCAAGTTAAATAAGAAAAGTGATAGTAGAATTATAAAACTAAAGAATTACCTAGGTACCAAAATAAACATATAACACACACACAGAGATTCATTATTATCTTCCAATAAAAGATTTAAGACGATATATATCCCAAATCAAATCGCTAATACATCATTATCTTAGTCATCTCAATATTATACTCGACTTAAAAAAGTACATAAAGACGCCACGTATACTCTCGTCCACAAAGCCAATAGCATCAAAAAACAAATCCGTTTTGTTAAGATCGCGCACATTAAGAGCAGTAGCTTAGTATAAACAACCACTATTGACACAGCATTAAGTATCACGGTAGTGTATTTACCTTGGCTGCTCAAAAACCCATCTTTAAAACGTCATCACTTAAGCTAATTTCAACTCTAACTCGGTCGAAGTAGAGTTGGTTTTTCCAATGGTGGGTCATTAAAAGGGTTTCGTGTTAGTGAAAATTAATTGCAATGTATTGTGTTCCCATTATGCCATTAAGATTGTAATGAAATAGTTTGTTGTGTGGCGCCTGTCTCAATGGCCGTCTATTGATGAGATGTTAAGACGAGCTTGACGGTTGACGAGCTTGTTATGTGAGTGACCTTTGATGGGTATTTACTTTATACCCGACTACGGAGGGCATACAAGGTATAACAAAATAAACGCAAGTCCTGAAAGTAATTTGTTCATAATTGACTACTGAATCAATTTCAGTAACTTTAAATATAGGTATTTTTTTTTTTCAAAATTTATATATTTTTCATACTAACTACCGATTAAGCCAAATAAAATTAAACCTTATTTCAAGCTAATAAGACTAAATTTTAAATGCATAAAGTAATGCTAGTGTCAACACGATTTTCTTAATAAAAATAGCAAGCTTTAAAAAAATAAGTTTTGGTCATTGTATTATGCTTTTAACTCAATACTCTAATTGGGGTGTATGAGGGCTTGCGTTAACTATGTTACACCTTGTATAGTTTTACCCAGTATATATGTATGTATATTCATCTGTTCCCTCATAACTTCAAAAGTACTTATAATAATTTGACAAATAAAGTATCGTTAGAACCGTCTAGACCGATGTTACACTTAATTCAATATGGCGCCCCCTAGAGGACATAAAGTAATGAACTTAAAAATAAATATTTTGGAATGTTGCCTTGTGGGATATCAAAGGAAAGGTCTTAATAATCACATTACAAAAATATAAATATTATTGAAATAATCTAAAAAATAATATAATAAAAAAATAAGTTTAAAAACTAAAACTACTGAAAAAGATGAAACAAGAAAGTACCTTCCCGTGGTCGCATGCTATCATAACTTATAAGTATGTTAGTACAGCGGCTTGCTATCACGGGAAGGTACTTTCTTGTTTGATCCTTTTCAGTAGTCGGGTTTTAGTTTTAAAACTTATTTTTCTCTAATATGAAGCCAATTTTTAGGATAGTAAAATAGCACATTTTTTTCTCAGCGAGTTCTTTTTGCCTGCTATCGAGTTTAGCACCTTCTAGCTCCCGCACCATGCACGCAACAAGACACGCTAGACATTTTATTAACTACCCCATTTTTTGTGGAATTGATATATTGTATGACTGTCAATCTTATTTGCATGTCCGTTTCTTCTTTCTACATATGTCTCCTCATTATTTAACTTTTCTAATCGCTCTTCTGAGACAGTCTTCATCAAGATTTAATTCCGTAATATTCAGCCGACACTGCTCTAACCTTCTTTTCCGTTGTACAGACGCCAGTACATCAAGCTACCCGAAACTGTCAAATTTTCCCAATCAACTTTGACCCTTATGCTTTAGCGATAAAGTTGAAAATCTATTAAAGAAAGGACATGTCTGGTGGAATAATGGGCGATTGTCTAGGTAGTCAAATAAAATGTTCAGTAATAATTGTTATATTAGTATAATCGTCGTATTTTATAGTTTATCAATTAGTAAGTTTCAGGAGTCAGGATCTTGCGGAAACTGGGAAAATAAGGTTTATATGCTGGGGATTTTTCTTAGTTTTTTTAGTATAACGCCATTTGTTAGCGAATTCAGGTACTAATTGGTGATATGCCTTTGTAAGGCTATTGAAACGTTTAATATTTTGTTAGTCTGAGATCATATTCTTCAGTTTTTTTGGATATTTCTATTTGTATAACAAAAATGTAAAGCACTTATTGTTTATCTATTAGATACTTACTAAAGCGTTACTAAAGCATTTTTAGTACTTCCCGTTAAAAATGACAAAGCGGAAGCTACGATTGGGTACTGTTTTATTGAGAATTATGTTACGCAAGTAATACTGAATTAATAAATCCATACTAATTTAGATCTAAATTTTTAAATCTTAATGTAAAATCTTAAATCGTGAACATTATCGATTCCAGAATTACAAAAGGGCAGAAACTGGACATGTCCTTTAACAGATTGTAGTAGGTTGATGTGCAGGCGTCTATACATACCTCGGTTTTGTCACCACAACTCTCTAGTGTTATGTCTATACCACCAGCTTAATCCCATCACCAATAGACTGGCCTGATAACACCGCACGTACAATCCATCAAAGATTTTCCCACAACGTCAACAGGGCGACAGTTCCGACATAGAAATTTGTACCGGCCGTTGGTCAAACATTTGTCCAACATGTTTGTGGAGCGTGTTTGGCTCAACTAAAAGGCGTGACGGTTCGCCCAACGCCCCGCTTTAGTTAGCCGCGAGAACTCATCATTAATGACACTTGTGGTTCGATGACCTGGCTTTGGTTTTGTTTAGTGATATTATAGGATAGATGTCGTTCGATAGTGCACGTTGTCTCCAAAGAGTTGTTAAGCTACGATTTGCAGTCAAAATAACCAAGCTATTGATCTTACAAGTGCTCTTATCT
This sequence comes from Globia sparganii, assembly GCA_949316385.1. Taxonomy (NCBI): domain Eukaryota; kingdom Metazoa; phylum Arthropoda; class Insecta; order Lepidoptera; family Noctuidae; genus Globia; species Globia sparganii. The sequence continues at coordinate 1,635,719 of OX438663.1, read as the reverse complement.
TTTTACTTGATGATTTTATATTTAATCTTTTATTGTAGTATATGTAACTGTGTCTTTAATTTCTGTAATTGGTTTTAAACCGTTTTAATTAAAGAAATAAATTAATTAATTAATACGTCATCTCCCATTTACGGTCTTGTTATTGGCGAAATATTTTAGTTAGCACTTGAAACCCTCATTAATCTTCCAATATAAAGGATGCAATCAACAGACAACTGTCTGCAAAAATTAAAGCATCGACAAGATTATTGAAAAAAAAATTTTATTTCACATAAACCTACATAGGGTAGGTACTTACGAAACGTCAGAAGCTAGGTGCACGGTTCCTATGGAGAAGAGCCGGCAAGTAACTCCACGGTTACTCTTTTAAAAATAATTGGCTTTTACAAAGTTTTCAAATTACAGTGTTAACAGGTATTGGAGGACAGTGTAGGCCTGGCAACAAGTACCAGGTACTTAACAAAATAGAAAATGGTCTACAAATCTACAGTCTACAATGCCTACAAATTTCTCACATTCACAAATATAAAACAATGTATGTATGGGGTGTGTAATGTTTGACATAATAACAAAAGTTCTAATGATCATATGACCTAATTTCATTTAATATACTTTTGTTTAATATAACGATGAAATATGTGTACATAAATAATAAAATAAATAAATAAAATAAAAACCTATAAATAAATGACATGATTGCCATTACAATTGTAACGAATCTGAACTAATATTAATAATTGAAATGAGAATAATCTGATCTGGAAGTAATTGTTGCTGTAAAATCTAAAATACTTATTGAATCCAATAAAATCTCAAGAAGGGCCAAAAGTAATATTTTTCTCAATAGTGAAAGAATACTGCTTAAATAATATCCTATTCTTCACAGAGGTTATTACCACAGTTGTTTTTCACCTAGCTGTTCCTTTTTCGGTTAAGAAAGTTAAACACAACTTTGTTACGTTTACAAGTACTAACAATAAATCCGGATTACCTTTATGTCTCGCAGAGGTATTTAAAACATTAACAACTAAAGTGAAATATTGTGTTACAAGCTGTGCAAGAGATTTGCATCTATTTCCTGAACTATAATTAAATTCATTACTACAGGAACATAAGCCAGTCTCATGGGACATTCAGGGTAAAACAATTTGTTGTGAAAGAATGTTGGGCTTTGAGAAAGGCGATAAAGTTCGTCTGTTTCGAGAAGCCTCTGTTTCAAATGCAGTTATTTTAGACTGCCTCGTTGGTATGAGGCCCTGGGTGCGATTCCCAGGTTAGGTAACTAGTTATTGGGATTTTTATCAAAAATTTCTCAGTAGAAACCCGGATATGAATTGGTGTCCGATTAATGGCAATAGGCTCGCCCCATATTATATAGGACTTAAACATATCTGGCGGAATGTGGGTGTAGATACTATAGATAGGTACACGTCTCCCTTAACATTCGAGGGTCACAGATGTGATGTTGATGTATGTTATGTAATTTTAGAAATACGGAAATGGAATTCCCGTTCTCACGTTAAGAGTGTATCAAATTCGCGGTTTAAAAACAGAAAATCAGTTTTTTTAGCGCAATTATCTCAACAACCCTAAGTTATCTAGTTTCTTTTTCTAAACTAAAATCAATATTTATATTCTTATTTTGACTACTTAATTAATCGTGGTAAAATATCTAAATAATGCCTTATAAACTTAAATTCGTTCGTTCGTGTACTAAAATTTTAATTCGTAGACTTACTAGATAAATATTTGGTAAATAACTGTGTTTTTTTTTTTAAACTAGTTAACTTAAGGTTATTGAGATTCTATTTTTAGACCGCGAAATTGATAGGGACTCTTAATATTAGCTGAAAATAAGAAGGGTTTTATTTCCTTTTTTTTAAACCGTGTTCAAGAAGGAAGGAGGTTCTTCAATGAGAGTGTATTTTTGTGTTTTTACGTGTTGAAGTGGGTGATGCATTTACAGCTGTTCGCTTTTAGGTTAGAATCTAGGTCTAGATTAAAATAAAAAACGTAATCTATTAAATCATCATCAACATCATTTCAGCTCGGAATCCCTCACTGCTGGGTATCGGCCTCCCCTTTCGTCTGCCATACTTCCCAGTTCTGTGCGTCTCTCCAGGTAGTTCCTGCGACAGTATCGTCTACCCAACGCGCTTTTGGACGGCCCTGATTTCTTTGATTTCTTTTCGCCACCATTCGGTCACAGCTTTACTCCATCAGCCATATCTTCGTCTAGCTAGATGTTTGCCCAACTCCACTTGAGGTGCATCGCTCTATCTCCGACGTGGTAGACTTAACGTAATCTATTAAATGATAACAAAAATGAAAGCAAACTCTTGCAAGATAATGTGCCATTTATTTTTTATTTTCTCTACATCTTCTAATATATAAAATTCTCGTCTCATAGTGTTAGTTACCATACTCCACCGAAACGGTTTGAATCGGAGAATCGAAAAGAATTCTATCTATTTTTCATACCCCTGTTTTTTTTTGCAAAACGACGTTTGCGGGGTCAGCTAGTTATTAATAAAAAAGACATACGTAATATATTCTTTTAATGGAGGAACACTATCTCCCTAGTTACATGTATAAACCTAGTTTGGGAGCCAGGGAAAAGGAACCTATGTTTAAGACACTATTTCTATAATGTTAAAAAAAAACCGGCAAAGTGCGAGTCGGACACGAAGGGTACCGTACCACAGGCAAAAACGCCGAAAAAATACGTTTCTTGTATGGAGACCCGCTTTATTTTTTAACTTTTTATTCTTTACCTATTAGCATGTTGTTATAGCGGCAATAGAAATACACACTCTGTGAAAATTTCAACTATCTACTTAATACGGTTCATAAAATACAGCTCGCTGACAGACAGACGGACGGATGGATAGCGGAGGTTTAATTATAGGGTTCCGTTGGCACCCTCTGAGGAACCCTAAAAACCCTAAATATCTGTAACAATTTTGTCTCTTTTTTTAAATCATCTCTGCTTCGCCTTTTCCCAACTAAGGTGGGGTCGGCTTCCAGTCTAACCGGATGCAGCTGAATACCAGTATTTTACATAGAGCGACTGCCTATCTGACCTCCAAAACCGAGTTATTGGGTAATACGATACTCCTTAGTAAGACTGGTTGTCAGACTTTCGGGCTACTGACGACCCGTAACGACTGTCAAAGATCCACGAATGACAGCCGGGACCAACGGGTTAACGTGCTTTCCGAGGCACGGAGGGGTCTCGGCACGTACAGATAGCCAGCCATCCACAGACCAACCGCAGCAGGCGTAGCTTAACCTGATCGATCGACCTGTGCGGCTGTTATTATTTAGCCACGGGCCCCTCTTAATTAATTTTTTGAAATAAAGAAAAAATATTAAATTATATTATTATACTGACATAATTTAATTGATATTGTGCCCATCCTCACTCGCCTTCACTTAAATAATAATATTGGCAAAAACATTACATACGAGTACCCCTACCGCTAATTGTCCAGCCCTACCCATCAAGCCCGGAATGCAATCATTCAATACACACGACAATATACAAGATCTAATATTTCCTGGACTTTATAGCCGCCATTGTTTGCCTGACTCGACACAAAAGACTCCTCAGCAAAGCACAATTTTTGCCATCATTCTGCAGTTCAAACTACTTTGACCGGTGCTGCACTAGACTCATCTGAGCTGAGATATTTAGAATAATCTTATAAATTATTCAGATGGGACATGTTGGTTAATTTCAGATAATATAACCAAATTATTTTGCTGTAAAAAGATCTCTTGGCGCGTGGCCAAAATCGTAACTAACGTCGCCTTATTGTTTTTTTCGTAACGTTTTACAAAACAATTACACTAATGTTTATGCACCCCCAAACTACATTCGAACGCCAAAAGATCGTTGTAGATTTCCTTTAGTTTTCAGAAGTGAATTTTTTACGGAATAACTACTCCTTCAATCTTAGTTTCTGCCAAGAAGATTAACTAGACTAAAATGAAACAGCATTTATGTAGAGAACTTGATACAATCATGTACTTACAGCAATGGATGTAAGAAGTTAGCCAAAATTGATTATATTGGTCCGATCAGCAAAACTAAGAATTTCATATAAAACAAATTGTGTTGTGCAAGTATCGTGATCAGATCATGCTTCAAGTGACAACTTCCTTTGAAGTCATTTGAAAAGAAAGATACTGGCCGGATTCTGTGTTCACAAACTAAAATAAATTTAAGTTCAGTGCATCTTTTTCTTTCTTTTTCATTGTGAAAAGGACAGAAGATAAATATTAGTTTAGTCCTGTCAAATTAGATAATCCAAGGACAAGTTTAGACGTGATTAAAAAATTGGCTACTAAAAATACGTCAGTTAACGTCAGGCGCTCACTAATTTGACAGGACTAAACTAATATTTATCTTCTGTCCTTTTCATAATGAAATAGTAAGAAAAAGATGCACTGAACTTAAATTTAGTTTAGTTTGTGAACAACAGAATCGGGGCCAGTGTCACATTATTTTTTTAGCTAAATCTTCTTATATTATTAAATAAAAATTAATAATTCACAAGTCAAATCACCTCTACAAACCTCACCTAATCTATGGCTTGCGCACACGCATACCCTCCGTACGGTGCGCAGTAAAACGTTATTTTACATAGTCGTAATATTGCTAGCGGCCGTAAACTGGACGAAGCGAAGACACAACGACATACGCTCCGGCATTATTTTTTTATATTATGAAGGTTCGCATGGGTGCACAAAGATGGGGAAGTCTTTAAGATTAGTGTCGGTTACATAGTGACAAGAAATGCAAGATAGTCACATTAAGCCTGCACGAATTGGTGACTCCGCAAGATTTGTGGAAAAAGCGAACGTATTCTTAATCGAAATAGATGCTATTTTCTTTTATTTTCAAGATGTTAGAAAATAATTATGTCGCATGTCAACACAAGCTTTCTGTTTTCTATCCGTTTTTTTTTTCTTCTTTTGTCTTACCAATGAGTATCGGTACTATCCAGTAACAGGATTGTGGAGGTCAGATAAGCAGTTACTCCATATTAAATACTGATATTCAGCTGCAACAGGTTAGACTGGAAGCCGAACCCAACACAATTGGGAAAAGGCTCGGCAAGTTTTAACGTATCGAGATCGACATTACCTAACTAGTTCGTCAAACAAAATAATTAATGATCAAAAGTTTCACATCTATCTTTATTAAATTAAAATGCCATAATAAGAAACGTGAAGCTCCAGGCAAAAATTGAAGAGGTAACTTAACTCATGTGAAGGGCGGGCGTTTTGGGGGACTGTCTTTTGTAATTTTGACGTTCGAAAAGTGCGAATCAAAATCAAAAATAAATGGCTTTTCATACCTAGAAGCGTCGCGCTAACGACCAAGTCATACCAGCTTTCGATTAAAATAATCCAGCGACCGTTTCCCTCACACAACAAATAAATAGAAGACGTCTACTACAAAATATGGACCACCTCCACAAAGATCAATGATCACAATTGGACAAGATCTGGATAAAGATAAGTACTTAGGTACTGCTACCCATTCGTTTGATACAATCCTTTCGCTCGCGAAACGCCCACACCCGATTTGAGATCTGTAAAGGCAGTCGGAAATTAACAGGAGTACCTAGTGGTTTTACTAAGGTACCTGTATTGTTTTCCTAAGAGATTACTAACTATATGGGTCACACGATACTAGAAGTCTGGTTCTAAAATACAAAACTAAAACAATTTTTACTACGAGGTATGGTTCAGTAAAGTGGTTTAATAGGAAAACTAAAAAATAGTGCAAAACAGAAATATAAAGTGGACAATCCGAGCTGAGAGCAGTCAGTGGTGGCCCCAACTTCGAGTTGTACATAGACGCCAGCACATCAAACTACTACAATTTGTCAAATTTATTTAATAGATTTTCAACTTTGTCGCTAAAGTATATGGTTCAAAGTTGATTGGGAAAATTGAACCGTTTCTGGTAGCTTGACGCCAGCACGCGTCTGTACGTCGTGGGTTCGAACCCAGCGCTTTACTTTGTGTAATTTATTTCTTCGCCATTGCTCTCAAAAACGGTGAAGGAAAACATCGCCACAACCTACATATACGCTGATTATACAATCTGACCTGCACGACAGTTAAACCTTAAAGAAAATAAACATACAATTGTAAAAATAGTTAAAAAAAAGTCGTTAGTAAACGCCGGAGTAGATATTTATTTAATTCATAAGTCATACGTAGATAGTATTCATTTTCTCGAAAACAAAACGTTAGAGAAAAGCTAAAAAGATCAAAGCCAATTTCCGTAATTAAAAACGTTCAAAATCTAGTCTCAATATCATCTAAGCGACAAATAAACATGTATAATGTCAAAAACTTGTCAAAATGTAGAGAAATTAGAGGTATTTTTGACAGATTGAGACTAAGATCAGACTGTGTGTTCTTAAAATTACGAGAATTGCCCCTTAGTAAGGTTGTGGCTTAGTGAGAAAAAAATATATGTAGGCATGCAGTTTAACAATATGTACGTACTCTGAGTAAACAAGTGTTATTTCAACTTTATCGCTCCGTAACACATAATAAAATGTATATAAATGACTATTTAACATTACAACAACGGTACAGGCACTAAAACAACTCTAGGCTGGGTTTTATTTGGTACCTAAATAGTGTTGTTTCAATTCCTGTAAATGTAGATGGCGCCAGTTGTGAAAGTAGTTTAATAGCAATGGCGACGTAGACGAGCGGTTTAATGCTTCGTTAGAACGTCATTCTGTTGTAATTGTTGATTGTGTTAGCGTGTGGTCTGCAGAGTATATGGCCGCCGTGGTGTTTCCGTAGAAACTGGCTTAAGTGGTATCAGTGCACTTGTACGGTCTGTTGTATAACTTTTATACGATTAATAACACCAGATAATTATTTGGTGTTATTAATCATATAAAAGTTACTATAGTACTAAAGTGTCTACTACGATAGTAATTACTATTGCGGATTTGAGGCGCAGAATAGTACAGTGATCAATGTTTATTATTTCTCTTTTAAGATAGTTAAAAGGCTTTTAAATTACAGAATGAACTGAAGTGGCAGTGGGCTGGCCATGTTTGTCGAAGGACTGATGGCCCGTAAAGGAGACGAGTTCTGGAGTGGAGACCGTGTATCGAAAAACTTAGCGTGGGACGCCCCCCAGCTAGATGGACTGACGATCTGAGGAAGTGGCTGGGACGGAATGGGTGCGGAAGGCGGCGGACAGGGTGTTGTAACGCAGCCTGGGAGATACCTATGTCCAGCTGTGGACTGCGTTAGGCTGGGTTGATTGATACTTTGTAATGCAAAAGCCTTGTATCTCATAGTGTTAATGGGAAACAGGCAGGTAGGAAATGACTACGCAGCAGACCCAGAAAAATGGCGGGATGCGCTGGACTGCTTCTTAAAGGATTGGCCCACAATCGCAGTAGACCGGGAAAACTAGAAAGAGGGAAGGGATTTGCCCTGCAGTGGGACAACACAGGCTTATAATAAAATCCCGCCTCGTTAGTCTCGTGGTTGCAAGTGAGACTGCAGGTCCTGGATTAGATTCCCAGGTCGAACAAAGTGTTATTGGGTTTTTCATTAGGAATTTCTTAGTAACAGTCCGGAGTTTAGAAATTGGCGGTTTAATACCCCATGCCTCGGAATACACGTAAAGCCGTTGGTCCTGCGCCTGATCTCTCCCCGGCCATGTTGGATTGCCTTTCCATCGGGCTATGAGGGTAAACAGAGTGTACCTGTGTCTGCGCGCACACTTGTGCACTATAATATCTCCTGTATACCTGGCTAATCTCCGATGAGATTGGCCACCGTGACCAAAATCAGTTGGGAGGTTATTATCGTAATAAAATAATAATAATAAATGCTCTGTTTTGGCTAACAAAGACCTCGTATATGTATCAAAATTTCGCAAATAGCCACCACGTCTAACGCTCGTCTGCCCAATTGATCAGCCGGAAACCCCGGCTATTATCGTAAAAGTGTCATCGCTCTATGTGGGATGACCCCATAAACTGACTGATGGCAAGTGGGCGGGTATTGTCGCGATATTTATACTTTCTAGGGCTCGATATTCTCTTTAGAGATTCAACGCTAGGCTACATTTGTACTATATATTTACCACTAAGAGGTAAATAAATCAAATTCAACGAGTTGTCAAGTGTCAAAAACTAGAAGTTCTTAGATATGATTGACTGATTGTTTATTTTATTTGACTATATAAGACAATTTAGTTTAATTTTATTTTAATACTAGCTGACCCCGCAAACGTCGTTTTTCAAAAAAAAAAAATACATAGTAGCCGATTCTCAGACCTACCCGATATGCACACAAAATCTCATACAACTGTGACACGAGAATTTTATATATTAGAAGATTTGTATACATATTAGAAGAAGAAAAGAAGGTGATTAAATTACTAAAACAACTATTAAAAAATAGGGGTAGGTGATAGAAGGGTGAAAATTTAGGATTGTTTGTATTTTTTAACGCCACATTATAAAAAAATTAAAATTGTTGTCCAAAAATTTTTTAAAAAATGTTAGGGGTTGGATAACCCTTATCACAGATATCATTGACTTATTCTACTCGTTCCAATCAAATCAAATCAAAATCAAATTGTTTATTCATCAGAACAGCATTGTAGTACATGGTAATTTACAGGGCTGACAAAAAGTGTACTAAAACTACAACTTGAATGGTGGTGAGGTGCTGCACTCCCAGCTAGGTTATAGAATAACCTGTTTAAGGGAGTACAGTGCCAGTCCCCATTGGGTATTATAATTAATTTGTACACATATGTGGCTTAACACTAGTCTTCTACTACAATTTTATTATTAATGGTGACATAATGTAGCTAAGGTTAATATAAAAGGATAAATTACATAGTAAAAGGACAAAAACATTTGCTAAAAGGTAAGTGAGTGTGAGTGTGTGTGCATGTTAGTGTGCATGGGGTTGTGTGTATGTGCGTGTCTGAACGTGCGTGTGTGGTTGTGAGTAGTTAGCGCGTCTGTGCGTAAGTCTGTGTGTGTTTGTCTGTGTAAGAGTAATGGTGACTTTAGTGGTTATTTTTAATTTTTAATTGTAACAATGTTTTTTAATGAGTTGATTGCAATATGTGGTTAGCTAGTGACCTCGACGATTGATCATATTTATCTTGCCTGAGCAACCAGCAAGTTTGTCATGCTCCCTTAGATGTCACTCGCTGCGGTAGCACCGGGGATCGGGTTGCCTCCTTCCCTCAAATATGGCGAGGGGGGAAATGGCTGATCTTTGCGTTATTGTCGTGCACGGGTGCTGCTTGTGGTAACTGGTCGTCTTGCTGACCTTGGTTTTACTGTTGTTGTTAGTAATTACTTGTTTGTTTATTTTACTTCTATGGTCCTAGTTTATCATTTGTGACTTCAAGTGACAGCTATGTGAACAGAAACCAGCATTGCTTAAATATTTAAGCTGTCACGCCTTTTATGCCTGGAGGCTTTTATTTAAGTAGTAAGTTTTTATTTACATTTTTATTTTTTATTTTTTTTGCTTGAGTACGTATAGTTTTTATTCTATTTATTGGTATATTGGTGTTGCTATCTGACATATAGCAAATAATTTAATTTAATGTTCTGTGTCTATGTTAATTACTTTACAAAAATAGTAGTATCACTGTCCATCCTAAGGTTGCCTGGAAGAGATCACAGAAAGCGATAAGGCCGCCCATTGTATATTTTGTAGTGTTTGATGTATCTTTACTTGTTGTATTTTTGTGGTGTACAATAAAGTGTATATAAATAAATAAATAAATAAATATTGTATACAATCAAGTATTTTCTAACTGAACAGACAGCTGTGCTGCTGGGGAGTTTGTTGCGCCACTAATTGTGTGTGTGTGGTGAAGTGGTGACGGGCGGGCGTTTTGGGGGACTGTCTTTTGTAATTTTGACGTTCGAAATGTGCTGATTCTCAGCCTAGTTTGAATAAATGAGTTTTGATTTTGATGAGTAACACCTGGCTTCCGTAGTTTCTTAACCCCAGTTTATAAATTTGATCGTCGTGGTATTTGCTTTAGTATGTAAGCTTTACACAAGCTATTAAAACCGGACCTTTTTATAAGGATTTGAAATCGATTGATTTAAATATATCTTTGGGCATTGTCTCACTAAACTTTGATTTCCATCCATGAGTCACATTTGTATAAGATTAATGTGAAGTCTTCTATTATTGCCACGCCCTTATTATAAGTTTAACTGTAAACAACACTATAGAAGAGTTTATTAATGGTGAATTTATTTAAACTGTGTAGTTAAAAGGACAATAAATAAAGTTTGATTCTCATAACAACGATAAATTCAGTTATAACAAGATGGTCACGCCCTATGTCCATCTTAGGTTTGGAGAACAAAACGGTTTTTTTAATAATAAAAGATAGATCTGAGACCGATTAACCTACAATTTCCGAAGATTTGTGAGTAATATGTTTTTTAAACAACACAAGTCAAACGGATTTGAAAATATCGTTAATAATACGTAGGTACCAAATTTTTCGCCCTACAGTTATCATAAACAGCCTATATTTGCGAGTTGGTAGATGCCACATGTCTTCGAATTTTTGGTTCGAGAACATGCCGCTTATCTCACGATGTTTTCCTTCACCGTTTTCAGACCCTACAGATATGAATATTCATAAACAAGTTTCGTTTCTCGTACTTGTACTCCTTACCTTGTATACCTACCTACCCCATTAACATCTAACAAAACTAATTATATCTCGTTCTGCAAAAATACCTGCGAAGAGCTCTTTTAAACAACAAAATTAAAAGTTCACCTTTTCCATGCCTACCTAGGTAGAACAAAAACCACAGAAAAAAATTATAATGATAAATGATTTTATTTCTGTAAGCAGGTTTGTACAAACACTTTTACACGTCAATCATATTTTTAAAAACGAGATGAGGTCGGCGTTTCCTATCTGACTACTCTGAGAAGAAAGGCCGAAACAAACTCAGAGGTCACAGTCTCTTTTAAAGTCCAGACATAATCTTGGTCAGATCATGTGGAGACCATGTAGGTTGGTGTCTGAAATGGTCTTTTGAGGAAAGAACCACACAGACTGAGTGGACCTGTCCAGTCAGTGCACGCATTTGTCAGTAATCATGCAGCTCAACTCAAACTTAAGGAGCTCAACGATTCGACGAACAATACCAAAGAAAGGACATTTGGGTAGGTCGCATAAATTACTCAAACTGCCAGACCATGACTAAAACTATCTGAGAAAAAAATAAAGACAAAATAAAATTAACCCACATAGTCTTCACATTCACAGTCATTAAAATAATATAATACTTTACAAAGTAAATATTCATGTCACTGTATATGTAAAATTTATCAATGTAAAATTTATAATAGTTGATACTATTATTATTTTTTTGTGTGGTTTTTCATGATACAAATACCTACTATTTAAATATTTCATCGCACATCTGGCCACGAAATCTGAATATTTCCCCACCACCCTATATATAACATCGAAAAACAAAACAAAAGCGGATACACGTAAACCGTGACTTTGGCACCCGTATTTTTGTCGCGCGACAAAAAAAACGCAGCGACATTTTGTCTCAGGCTCGTGTTATGTTTTTGAGATAATATAAAACAGAATGCGAGAGACGCGATTCTGTACGGATTTTTTTTTTTCTCTAAATGAACACGTCCTGTATTTTGCATACAATGCGCCTTGGTGCAATATGCGGTCGATAATGTTTTTGCCTTTTAAGAGATATATTTAAGTATTTGATGGGCTCTGCTTAGCTTTTAAGGTAGCGTGATGGTGGATAAACTGAAATTCTATTTTTTTTTTCATGACTAAGCTGCAAAAAAATCTCTATGCCTATCACACAGGAATTAACATCGTGAGGAAACCGGCATGTCCTAGAAAACAAAAATTCGAAGACATGAGAACCACCAACCCGCACTGGGTCCGCGTGGTGGATTACGGCCCACTATTTCTCACAGAGGAAGCCTATTTCTCAGCAAGGGAATATTATAAGCTAATTTGCCTTTCACAGTTCATACTACCTACCCATTATTTATTACCTACCGAATTGCCAGTTTATTTTTCAGCACTTCTATCCATCAGAACTCAACGCTGCGTCTGTTACAAAAACATCTCCTAAGAACACACCTGTTAGGGAACTATTGATCTACGACAGTTCCCAACTTACAACTATGTACAGACGCCAGCACATCAAGCTACCCGCAACTGTCAAATTTTCCCAATCAACTTTGAACCTTATACTTCAGTGATAAAGTTGAAAATCTATTATGGAAATTTGACAGATTGTAGTAGCTTGATGTGCTCACCTCTGTACAATCTAATGAGGTGCGATAATAACTTTTCTGGTATAAAGAGTCTTTTATTGGAAGACATTTTACCTGAAGGCAAATCTGTAATTAAAAACATACAAAATCTAGTCGCAGTCTCATCTCGGCGACAAACAAATGTCAAAAACTTGTCAAAATGTAGGGAAATTAGACGTATTTTTGACAGATTGAGACTACGATCAGACTGTGAACGTTCTTAAAATTACTAGAATTGCCCCTCTGACTGTAAGCGTTCTTAAAATTACAAGAACTGATCTGTTATAATTTTGGGACTAACTTTGTTAACTGTATCGAAAGAAATAACCTCAGACATTTTTATCTTAATTCATGGCCAAAAACACTGAATTGATGCCCAATGCGACAGGTCACCAACCAAATGCCTATTATCGACATGAATTAGTAAGCTCTTCGCATCGATAATCATCCATTTACATGAACATATCGGCTAAAACTCTCCAAATTTTCCTTTTAACAAATAAAAAACAAAACTTATGCACCGATATCAAACCAACGCTATTCTGTGAGCTTCTCGACAAAAATGCCGACATTATTTATGTATCTAAATGTATGTTAAATAGATAAAATGTAACCGATTGAACAATACCCATCGATATTGTGACTTTTCCCATCATTAACACCAACATAACTTTGACACCTTAGCACCGATCCACCAAACTTTATGCTAAATAAAATAGAGCTCAATTTTCTTTCACGTTTAGTTTCTGGCCCGCAGATTAAAATGTGTAACATGAAATTCACCTAAAAGCGGTGACCCTTGACCACGAGTCTTGCTACACAAATAATGTCAAGAAAAGATTTTCTCTTAGACAGTTAAATGAACATAAACTGATTTACATCCCGTTTGCATGTTAACGGAGTTTCAAACGCCAATAGGTCACGACATAGCGCGCTTGCATGAACGACACAAAAAGTATTTTTAAGACATGGAAAACAAAACAATGTTAAACAGTTATCTTAGTTTGTAGTTTAGGTGTGCTTAGAAACATTCTCTTAATATAATACATGTTTGTTTATTTAAGTTCCGAACATCGAGTATTTCATAACAAAAAAAAAATATTCTGATCGGATACACAATTTGAACTGATGCTTTGATATCTTTTGCTAAGCTTTTTGTGATTAGGAGGGACTGCATATGAATGTACTGGTACTGGCTAGATCTAGAAGGACAGCTTCTCGAAGAATGTCACATGCAGTGTTATTTGCACAAGCACACTATACCTACATTGCTCATACATAATAATTTAATATACAAGGTGGCGCAAAATTAATCCATCCGATTTTGTTTTTGAATAAATTTCTTACTCAATAAAAAAAATGGAAATCTTTATTTGGACCTTCACAATGTTTTCTGTTAAATGGGAAAGATGATATTCGTCAAGTGACTGCCGCCAGTGTTAATACACATTTGTGCCCGTTTTATCACATTTTCTATGACTTTCTGCAAGATTTCCGGTGATGACTGTTCGCATTCCTGTCGAATATTCTCCTTAAGGGCTGCAATTGTCTGAGGCTTATTGGCATAAACCCGCAACTTCAAGTAGCCCCAAAGAAAGAAGTCTGGGATGGTTAAATCGGGCGATCTTGCTGGCCATGCCAAATCGCCAAAATGGGAGATTACGCGACGGAAAGGCTTTCTTCACAATATCCAATACCTTGCGGAGTGTAGCGCTCCATTGCTTGTCTGTTTGTATACTGCTGCTGCCTAGTTCACAAATGTCAAATATAATTGATGTACGACGCCATTTGCAAAAATTATAGAGTGATTAATTTTGCGCAAAATTGTAGTTCTATATATGCATTTACTTTTTAAAGGCTCGCCCCCTATAACATGGGACTTAAACATAACTGGCGGAATGTGGTTGTACTATAGTTACACCTCTGCTGACCTTTCGGGTAATATAGGCGTGATGTTATGTTCTGTTTTATTTACTTTCTATTTGGAAATAATGAAAAGACAAGTCTAGACCAAAATACTAAGCTGAAGCAAACCTATAAGATTAAAGTAAAAGTTTCTTTCAAAACTTATTTTAAGATGCACTTTTAATCTATGAATCGTTTCAAGATCTTGTAGCTGTATCTACAACGCCACATGCGAACTACGCGTCATACTGAAGTCACGCAGAGTCCTGAATCTCGCAAGCAGAGTATACCGCAACTAGCATTATATACTAGCTTTTGCCAGCGACTTCGTCCGCGTGGAATAATGACTTCCGGAAATTGAGGCACTAACTCTCATAGAGTTTAACCGATGTGCTCTTTCTTCTGCCGATTCTTGAGAACGCGTATTTCTCATTCAACGCGTTTTTCAAGACAATAGCGGGCGGACGCCGGCGTCCGCTTGGGGCTTGAATAACTAAAAATATATAACTACGTCTAATATATAAAATAATATATAATAAAACCTACTTCACTTAAAACTAAATACCTATAACTACTATAATTAATAATACCTATACCTATAATTAATAAAAGTACCTACGCTTTTACCTACTTAATATTAAAAAAAACTGAACATAAATTAACCAAAACTTACCTACTACTAACTAACTACTACTAACCTATTACTACTTCACCTAAAAAGAAATCCTGTTTTCCCAACATTTCCCTTCACTGCTCTGCTCCTATTAATCGTAGCGTGATGAAAAGTATACTATAACCTGCCCAGGAGTATGAAGAACAATTGTACCAAGTTTCGTTGAAATCCGTCGAGTGGTTTTTGTTTCTATAACGAACATACAGACAGACAGACAGACAGACAGACAGACAGACAAAAATTTTACTGATTGCATTTTTGGCGTCAGTAACGATCACTAATCACCCGCTGATAGTTATTTTGGAAATATATTTCATGTACAGAATTGACCTCTCTACAGATTTATTATAAGTATATAGAAGACAACGGCCCAACATGAATTATCGGGCAGTTGCCCGCCAGTCACAACACCCATCTGGTCGGAGGATCCTCCCTTTTCTTTGGAGGATGAGTGAACTTCACACTCTGTTCCTCATACCTCTATAATCATTCTCAGAACCCACCAAACCTAGACCACTCAAACTCATAATCCTCCTCGACCATAATCGGTTAAAAACGTACACCCATCGCCCACACAATCTCTTCACCCCGTACTACACAAAAGCCCGTTTGCTTTGGGCAAACGGACCATATTGAATATTCATACACGTCGCACGCAATGGCATTCGACAAATTGACATAAAATTTCACACAAACGTAAAGGAAAAGACGGTTTTTATACACATAGTGGTTGTTGGCGGCGCCACGAATTGATTTGGTTACATTTGAATAATATTAACGTATGAGATGGATGGAGGAGTTAATTATTTATTTTTGAATTATTGACATATGGTACAGATATCTCTATTTTTTTTACAAAAAATAATCTCTTTTTTACATTCAATCTTTTCTTTTCATCTTCTTTGAGACTTCTTCGTATCAATGGTACACACGAAGACATATCAAGCTATATATTTCTAGTATAAGCTGACTTCTCACTGTACGAAAACCCGATGCAATGCGAGGTCAGCTAGAACTGGAAATTTATATTCCTCGTAGAAAGCCCTCCCAAATCTAATCTGTACGATTGGTCTTACATTTCCCGGATTTTAATCAATAAGACCATATAGTATCTATTTATATACCTTTATCAGCATGTGATAAACATAATTCACCTCATAAAAGGTAATTACATAACATAAGTTATGTTTATACATATTTACTATCGACCATTGAGAAAAAATAAGATTTTCTTAAAATATAGGAAAAAAGCAACTCCAGCTTCAATCCTTTAAATCAAAGCATTGAACTAGATGATTTAAATAATTCAATAGTCATCAAGCATACACAAGTAAGTGCCGATTAAACAGTTTCGGGTTCAAAATTATTAATAACCGTCATTTGTAACTACAGTGGCACTCCGGTTCTTTCTAATACTTGCGATGAATATTAAACAGAATGATTTAGTTATTGCACTCGGTCATAAGCTTGGACATTATATCCATGGACATAAGGGATAAAAGAAGACGGACTAACGGAATAGCGGTTCAGAAAAGGACGATGAAAAGGTGTATACTAGAAGCCATTCTAGAAGCATATAATTAGTAGCAAAATCAAAAGTCATTTATTGAAACTAGGCTGAGAATCAGCACTATTTAAAGGCCAGAATTACATAAGACATTCGCTCATAACGCCCTTCACCACTTCCTATTTCTTTAACTGGGAAGAATATTTGGCGTAACACGCTCCCAGCAGCATTAGGAGACTGACTGCATAACTGTCAATAAGGAGACTGGTGATTGTAACGCTAGAAGAGAGAAAAAAGATGCTGACAGTGCAAAATGAATTTATACTAGTGGAAAATTCCTTAAATGATGGGTGATATCACCCATCGATTAATTGCAGCAGTGTAATTTATCGCGCTCTAAAATATTAGTAATTCCTAACACACTGTTAATATTTTTTTACATCACTAGTGTCGCCCATCAAATTATCTTCCCATAAACCTTCATACAATTTTATAACAAGACCCGTATCCATCATAGTTATGTCAGCAGTATTCGTTTCAACAATTTTAAATCCTAAATTGAACCTTAGTTCTTTGTAATAAAGAATATGGATAGATAATGTAAACGGTAGCACCGATCCATCACACGATTGTGTAAAACGACAATTTGTTAAAATCAGTGTAATGCTGATCGATTAGCATCGGGATTTTATTGTTGGTGAATTTCGATCTATTTAGAATGAATTTAACTTTTTGATAAGCTGTAATATAACAAGCAAGGCTCCAATTTTATTCCAATGCTTGAAACTCAAAAATTTTCTCAGCAAAAAGGTCTTGCTTGTCTTCACTGTAACCCCTGTGCAAAGTTCAAAACTTTTCACAATTTCTAATATTGTTTCTTGTTTTTTAGATTAGAAGAACTCCTGATGGCTGATGTTGGAATGTCACTCTGTACGCCAATGACACACCCAAAATGAATTTCTTAGATGTCTTAACACTATTTTAGAATGGTTTCCCTTTAAAGAGTTTCGGCTGGAAAGAAATTCCTGCTCTTAAAACCTAGGATTTGTTACAATCAGACGTAAGGATTCACCCCTTAGGACCTAATATGGATCAATTTCAAACCACAAATATTGGTTTTAAGAGTGCTCCAACATGAACCATTTCTTACCTTCGACATCTTCTAATCGGGATCTACTTTATCACCATTATGGGAGCCAGTAATTAGAACCAGTAAATACGAATGGGGCCACACACAGTTTATATCGCGGCATAAAGCTCGGATTCGTTGCCATGAATCAAAGGGACAATACTAGACAATTTATTGATTGAACCGCGCGCTTTACATTGTCGTGACACCATGCTGAGGAGCTGTTTGGGATGGTCTTTGGTCCCGTTAGCTCATTCCTTCACATACAAAATTAGTCTTTAAGTAGATTTAATTGAAGCTTTGACAAAAGCGCCAGAATGTGTTTAACGGATAGCTGCGAAATGTGATTAATATTTTAATTTTTTTTTAATAAAAAAAATATTTATAAATTATATATATTTAGATATTTAAATTTACTCAGAAAGTAAATTTTTCTCTAGTCGATTTTTTTCTAATGTTCACTATTATTTGCTAAAAAGTTATCTTTTCTAATGCTATAGCTTCTTGAGACCTCTCCATACAGGTGTCATTTCAGTTTTTCAAATGAATAAGCTACCTCGCAGAGTAAATTATTCTAAACAATAGAAAGACCTATTCTATTGATTCTATTGATATTTCTATTGATCAGATTTGTATTAGACGACATTGTGGTCACCGTACACTTGTCACTTTATACAACACTTCAACAATTTTACGAGCCGAATTCCGTTCGGAACTTAATTCGTTTTTTTTTTTAACTTTACGTCGCAGTAATAGTTCAAAATAGGTCCGTATTAAAAGTGTCCAGTTTATTTATGATTTGGATACGAATGAATCAAGTTTTATTGTTCGAACAGCGATTTAGAGTGACTTCTAGACATTGATGAGCGGGTATTTTATTTACGATAGCCTCTTGAACCCATTTTTTAGTTCGTTATACGTTTTATTTGTTTAGTCGTAAAACTTTTGGGGACGGCGCCATCGCCACTGGACAATGAATGTAATTTTTAAATCAATTGTAGCAAGGATTCGTTTGAGGAAGCTGTAAATCTTATACGACGTTTGTTACTTGTGTTTTACTTAATTTTGCTCTCAATGACCTTGTAGTAGTAGTTAAAATAGTTTAATGGTTTCACGGCCTATTTCACTAATCATTTCTAAAAATATTATAAATGCGAAAGTTTGTGAGGATAGATGGATGGATGTTTGTTACTCTTTCACGCAAAAACTACTGAACGGATTTTGATGAAATTTTACAGTAATATAGTTTACACATCAGAATAACACATAGAATACTTTTTATCCCGATATTCCCACGGGATTAAAACTTACGCGGGTAAAACCGCGGGCCGCAGCTAGTCATTTCTAAAATAATGTTTAATTCCTATTATAGCAGCTTTTATTTTCTTTTCATAGTCTTGTCCTTGTTTGACTGCGAATCAATCGTTTCTTTGAACAAATACTAAATATAAGGTGAAGCGGAAATAAGCTTTTCACTATTGTTACATATGAGTTGCAGGACAAGCTCTGCCTAGTACAGGAGGTTTTTGGAAAGCCAGGATAAAGTTCTTGTAATTTTAGCACTGACTTAGCATAAGCATAATCAGCCTATAATATTCCCACAGCTGGGAAACACGCCTTCTCTCTGTGAGATAGAGAGACCACGCGAGTGGACGCTCTTATTTAAACTCATAATAATATAATAGAACTACACTACTACTGCTAATATAAATACTGGTATTCAGTTGCATCCGGTTAGACTGGAAGCCAACCCCAACATAGTTGGGAAAATACTAGGCAGATGATGAATAATATAATAGGACTGTAATTAATAATGTAACCAATATTTTAGTACCAATATAATTGAAAAGAGTGTCCATGGAGTTTCTTGCCCGTTCTTCTCCATACTACGCTTTGGAATGGGCAACTAGCTTCATATTTCTGACTGACCGACTACTCGATAATTCAAAAGTGCCTGTAAATGGTTTTATTGTAATAAATGCTTTGAGTTTGAGTTCGTAATGTAGTTAAAAATATATAAATACTAGCTGCGCCCCGCGGTTTCACCCGCGTAAGTTTTGATCCCGTGGTAATATCGGGATAAAAACTATCCTATGTGTTATTCTGATGTATAGACTATATCACTGTAAAGTTTCATCAAAATCCGTTCAGTAGTTTTTGCGTGAAAGAGTAACAAACATCCATCCATCCATCCTCACAAACTTTCGCATTTATAATATTATTAGTAGGAGTAGGATAGGATAATATTAAAATATTTAAAAAACACATTTACGGTTCACAAAAACAAACAAAAGAAAAAAAATTGAATTATTGAATTGGTTTATTTTGACTGAAATATTTTTTGTTTCATATCTTAAACGGCAGTAAGTATTATATAAATAAAAACCAAAAATTTGCAACTGCCTCAACAAAACAGCAAATTTTTCCAACCCCACAATTCCCACAGAGCCAGGCTGAACATTTATGCGTCGCAGGTTATCTAAGAGGAGCGCGTGCGCCGGGGCGATGCGCTCGTAAATCGGGCGGTTAACGCGCGTGTCGCGACCCGGGTGGTCCGGCCCGCTCCGTTTTATTTAGCGTGATGATATGCTGCTGCAATGAGCCAAGTAAAATATACGTATTGCTTTTTATGCGGACGTTTATGTAGATGTGGGAACTGTTTGTGCGGAGCTTATGTTATACTAACTGCGCCCCTCGGTTTCACCCGCGTAAGTTTCGATCCCGTAGGAATATCGGGATAAAAAGTATCCTATGTGTTATTCTGATGTATAAACTATATTACTGTAAAGTTTCATCAAAATCCGTTCAGTAGTTTTCGCGTGAAAGAGTAACAAACATCCATACATCCATACATACAAACTTTCGCATTTATAATATTAGTAGGAAGTAGGAAGTAGGAAGTAGGATAGGATTTTCTAAATATTTATTTCTTAAGATAAAAATTACTAAGATTTGATAACTATGTTGTAAGTGCGAAAGCAGCAAAAGATTGTAAAAGGATATCAGTAAGTATAATTTTTCTCGGAATGGCTGAAGAATTGAAGATTACAAGCACCAATGAATTACACAGAGTACCAGCTCGTAGCCAAAGGGATTTTATTCATTATCCATAACAATATTAGTATCGTTAAAGAAAAGTCAAATTCAAAGCATTTATTCAATTAACACGTTAGCTGCGGCACCAATTTTTGCATACTTTCCGTTCCTGCGGCACGAGGTATAATCGGCCCGTACCGTGACCAGACGTTAGGGCGACACGCGGTCTATTAGACCCCACCTCCTTTTACAGACTAAAATCCATTTTCTGGCGCGAAATCAAAGATAAATGAGAATTTTGGTCCTTATTGATATAGACAGTGAATTGATGAACCCTAATCCACCGTCGCCCCGGGATCTGATGGCTAGTTTAGGAATTATTAGCAAAACAAAATATGGGATCTTATACACCTCGTAACGCACTGAAATAGGGCAAATTTTCGCTGAGATTAGTGATGGGAAAAATAATATCGACGTTTTTAAAGTGTCTTAACTACGCAACGACTTGACCGATTTTGATCAATTATATCTCATTAGATCGTTTTAAGGGCAAACCTGGCAAAACAACACAAAGCTATCAAAGGATACATTTTTTTTTAATAATCTAAATTGTGCTTGAAGGTGCCATAAAGAAAAAAAAACCGGCCAAGTGCGAGTCGGACTCGCGCACGAAGCGTTCCATTCTATACCATTAAGAGGCACCTATTACAGACTTATTATTGGAAAATAATGGATCACGGTTTATGCATAAGGTTTATCTATCTATTTGTATATGAAAATCTTAATGCGGTTCACAGAATAGAAAAAAAAGGCAACCAGAAGTAGAAAAGAAACTGTCCTATTTATTCTCCCTCGGGCTTTAAAAATACACTTATTAGAACTTGAATTAACATTAAAAAATCAGTATCAATATACTTTTTTTTATAAAAATCTCAATATATATGTTGTACTTATTTATGAGTGTTTTTCATTGAAACAGGGTAGACAATAAGATTTTTTGCACTGAGTGCACTGAGTCAAAATCTTTTTGGATTTTTTATCAGCTTCACGAGATGGTAAAAATGTGCGTAGTTTTTGGTAACAACCAACACATCTTCTCCTTTTTTCACCCTTTTCGAGGCAATGGCGTGCGCTTTCAGGTGCTGAAAAATAACAAAAATGTAAAGATAACGTAATAAAACTGACATTGTTACTTAGGTTAGATCGTAGATGAGAATAACAATGATAATGTAGGTATAACTGCATCAAATGAATGTGTTTGTTTTATACTTAAAATGTTGAAAGAGTAGGTAGGTAAGGTAGCTTAAATTCAGAATAATTAAAAGGAAACAATAATAAATAACTTAATAATGACCAAATGTCAAGCTTAGTTTATGAAAGCTTCAACACGTTGACTGTCAAGAAATATATCTAAGCATTACATTACCTGGGGTCTCATCGATTTCCTTTTTTATTAAAGATTCTATAAGTTTCTCCACAAAGAGTCTTTTTGGTAACTTTTTTCCATCAGTTTGGATTGAATTAAACACAATCCAGGCATTAATTAGCGCCGTACCAAATATTAGCTCCATTACAACTTTTCTCCACTATTTGATTCCTCTCTTCAAAGTTGTATAATAAGAAGACATCTGGTCAGAAAAGTCAATGCCTTTTTTTGTTTTATTGTACAGCAAAACACATCCCGGTTTTTTTATGCATTCGTCGGTTCCTCTCTTCTTTTTTCCAGTATCTATCAGGTTATCATCGTGATCTTTGCACGTAGTCAACATCAAAACATTCCGTTTATCCATCCATTTCATTACCTTTACGCCCTTTTTGTTCATTTTTCCAATAATTTCGCCTTTCTGCAATTTGTATCTAGTAACTTGCTTTGCCAGATATTTCCGTATTTTATTAAGTGTTCCACATAAAAATGTTTTTTGTGATAGAAGATCTTCTGCCAGGCCCAACGAAGTGTAGTAATTGTCTACTATTACGATTCTACCCATTTCTGTCAGATTTGTCATCAATCTTAACACTACTTTTTTACTGTGTTCTAATTCTTTTTTCTGATTTTTTTTCCCTGTATAAACCTCTAACTCAGAAGTATAACCTTCGGGAGTGCAAAGCTTATAAAGCTTTACGCCGTACCGGTGTGATTTGTTTTTTATGTATTGGCGAAAACCTAGTCTTCCTCTCCATGGTATCATGGTTTCATCGATTACCACATACTTTTTCCAGGATTTGCAATACGTCGAAAGTTTTCTGTAATCTTTGTGAACATATTTCTAATTTTATATAGTTTGTCAGTTTGGTCTTCATTACTTACATCACTGACATGCCAGCATTTAAGTAGCAATAAAAATCTGTCTTGTCATTACTGAAGAAATAAATTCGTTTCGATACAATTTGTTTCTGCTCCAGTATAAATTTAAATTAGGAACTCTACACAAACCCATTGCCATTAAAACAGCCAAAAATGTTCTCATTTCCTGAGAACTGGTGTCACTCCATTTTGTCATGCGTGAATTACGTTTCATATTTTGTTGATTTATTTGTATATACTTTTGTGCGTAACCATTTGTTTCAGATACCATTATATCAATCATCTCATCTGTAACAAACATCTTGTATATATCTTCAGGTGTAACTCCCACAAACGGGGGTAAATTAAACGTACATTCTCCAGCGAATTCATTAAAAGTTATGGGACTTTCCGATATATTTTCCCACTCATCGTGATCTTTAGCTTGCGTGCCGGGTAATGTTTCGTCCGTGACTAAAATGTCATCTTCTGTAGCTTCTTCATATTCACTATCTAGAGATAAATCCTGATCTGAATGAACGCAATTTTCCATTGAAGCATATACTCTGCCGAATCACTACACTCTTCCTCCGAAGGACTATAATCATTGTCAGTACCGCTAAAATTATCATCTTCCATATGATTACTCTCATCCAACTCAGGTGATTTTCGAATATTCTGCACACTGTGACATATTTTGTTTGTTTGTATTATATTATTGTTTTCGCAGTCTATATGTTCAATAATATCATATTCGACAATATCAGGTGATTTTAGAACAGTTGGCAATTTGTTATTCATGTCTCGTTTTCCTTTAACATTGACATCAGGAATACTTTCTATAATTACAGAGACCTCTATTTCATGACTTTTTTTGGATTTGGACGGATTAAAGTCTTCTGAATATGTACTGTATTCGTATGTAACATTTTCTCTCGGTCTTTTTTGTGTCGGAGTACGAAGTAATTGTTGAATGTTGTCCTCACTAAGTGATATATTACAATCCAGTAAATTGGAGCGTGAGATTTCTGACAAAGATCCAGCTCTGCTCTCCGTAGTTATATGAGGAAAATCTTTTGAAGGGGAACCTATAGGATTTTGTGTTTTTATTGGTGAGGTTGAAGCACTAGAAGCGGACAAGCGAACATTCTGCAATATTTGACAAGTTTTTCCGGTACTAGGACTGAGATACACTGTTTCTTCTTCTGTTTTGAGTTGAATAGTTTTTCGGATGTTTGGACTGAGGTTAACTGTTTCTTCTGGTTCTTTCACTTGATCAGGATAAATTGAATTTTTTTTAGTGGCAGTCTGAGCACGTGTTTTTGCTTTGTGTTGTAATGTTCTTGTATTTGCAATAATTATAGAGCTTGGGTGCCCATGTAAGAAAGTATATTGTTTTGTATTGTCATACTGTTGTTTATCAATGACACATTCTTGTTGTGAGCTAAATTCATGTAAAGGTACGATTTTTTCAGTTATATTTGGTTCAGTAGAAAAATATGTTTTTTGACGTTTATTTGTTGGAAAAATCTCTTCATCACTCTCATCGTCAAACACATTTTCAATTGGCAATGTTGGCCGATTGGTTGGTGGGACATCACTTCTCAGTGGACTATGAAAAAAATGACTCACATATTGTATTTTGCATAAACAGGCAGTTCTCAGCCACCAGTAGCTATTTATTGAGTGTACTGATCAAAACACGGTAAAAAAATAGAATAGAAATGACTAGAAAAAAAACGATACGCAAATAAAGCTGTGTGGTGCCGGCGGCGAATAGTACCAACCCATTTCATCCCGTGGGTGTCGTAAAAGGCGACTAAGGGAATAAAGGAACACAGAAGACGGGCAGCAGCGTCTCTGAACCGTTTGACATCTTACTGCGATCGCCAACCCGCCTGCCAAGCGTGGCGTTTATGGCAATTCCTCCCAAATGTTTGGGAGAGGCCCTTGCCCAGCAGTGGGATCCATACGGGCTACTAAAAAAACAAAAAAAAAAGCGGGCTCACCGACTAGTTTAGGTATTAAGATATTCAAAGTAGGTACTTTTCTTTATAGACTATTTAATAGATCGCCAAAAATGTCTCTAAGTTCAATCATTTTCATATAAGTAACCAGGTTTGTAAAATATCAAAATGTCTTCGTCATAGTGACAATTCAGTACCTAATTAAAAATATTGGCTTTGTATGATCGGTACACTTGAAAATAGAATTAATTAATAAGCTGCTAGAGAAAGCCTTTGCTTGGTGATAGTTTAAACAAAGTGTTATTCTTAAATGAAAAACCTCTTTAGGTGGTGATACAACTCGTGAAAGTAAACAAGTTTCATCAAAATAAAAGAAAGAAAAAATATAATACTTCCTATACAAAGTCCCAAGAGTAAGTTTTGTGTGACAAGTTAATTTTATTACCAATAAGTATAGGTATCATAATTAAGGCAACCAGTTGGAACAACTGATATTACCTGTATACAAATTTTCTTCACTAATGTGCACTCATTTGTTAAAAAAGTATTTTTATCGTTTTGTTATGAAAGTTGTTCTATTTCGCGAGTGGTTACAACCTAGGAGGGTTCGCTTTATTAGATGAATATTATTATTCATGTAAGTGGTGCAAAATATAAACAGCAGTTTAAAAATAGAGATGAATTTGGCATGCTTATTCATTACAAAAAACAAACTCACACACACACACACACCACACACTTTTAAAGAAAGTTTTTAAGATTTGTTTTATAATAAATACTTAGAATCCCAGTCCCACTCCGTAAACGCTTTATTCATGAACCGATAGCAGATTTAATCGAGACGCATTAAGCCTAGATTTCGAGTGAAGACTGAAGCGAGTGAAGCTGCGGTATATTATATATAATATACTGTCATTTTATACCCAATAGTCTGTATGCTACATTTTTCTTCTCAAGCTTTATTATGGTCCAGATTATTTACATGCGATTACATTTGGCAGCACCTTATGTTGTTGAATATTATGTTAAAGGTTTAATATAAAAACGGTGTATTAGTTAGTGCAAAATTAATTCTCGTATCAAGCTTTTCACACAAGTAATCTTATAGATAAATGTTAGAAATATCATATCCACGCATGCTTATACAAAACGTACTTACAAACACTGTAATCCTTTATTTAAGATGGCTAAAAACAAAACATTTCATATTAAAATATTGAGTTTCTTAAATTACTAACACAATAATTTCTGTACTTTTACCATCGTACAATAATATACTCCGCCTGGTGCTCTCTTCCGACCACGTGACATATATCGTAAAATTTACATAAGTCGAATCTAACACACTTAACAAACTTGGTGATTAAAAATATCCCTTTACATAGGTATTTTGTTGTTTTTAACTTTTTAGTATTATTGTAATAGCGGCCTACATAATTTGAGAAAACTTCAACTATCTATCTATCGCGACAAACGGACAGACAGCGAAGTCTTAGTAATAGAGGGTCCTGTTTTTATCCTTTCGATACGGAACCCTAAAAATCTTTAATATTTATATACCTACTTTCAAAACCTAGACAAAGAACTACTGAAATATTAATTATATTACTTACCTGTTTTGTCAACGGCTGCTTTGCGTTTCTTGTGGAGTTTTTCACAACCTACAAAAATATCAATTAAGTGTTAAGTCCTAATAATAATAACATTATTATCACGATATAGAATAATAGGTAATTCTAGATATGTTGCAAAGTATTAGGTACGTCAATAATCGTTATTACCAATAATATCTTTAGGTATAATATACTTAAGTAATAATATCTTACACTTACTTTAGGTACATAGCTACCAAGATAAGAAAAAACTAGGTACTTACTGCAGATTTTTTCATTAAAAACTTACCTGTTTTGGCTCTGTTTCTGAGTTTTTTAAAATTAACTTCTTCCGACATCGTTTAGACATGTTCGGCGCTGTAAAAGGACGTGCTCTCCAATCGACGTGATGCACAACACTGGTCGCGGGAAGCTCGCGTTGGGTGCGGTACGAGGTCAGGGGGGATATGGGACGTTTTAGCCTCGTTCCGCACTGCATTAAAATTATATTAATTCAGTGCGGCACGAGGCCTAAGACATCCGGTACCAAGGTAGGTACACCACCGAGTACGGAACCATTAGCGCATCTCAAATATATATTTATCTCTTTCCTACACTGGACCAAACCAAAGCTATGCCATTCGCACGACAGAGAAACTCACGTTTTTCCTTGCCGCACCACAGGGAAGTTGCATCAGGGGTGATTTAGGCCTCGCTTCGCACTTAACGTGTTAAACCATTTACAAGCACTTTTGAATTATCAAAATTAAATACTCGGTCAGTTAGTCAGAAAGTTAGTTGCCCATTCCAAAAAGGTAGATCTCTTGGAGAAGACGGCACAGTTGGCGCAGTGATAAAGCGATTGCCTGCTGCACTGCGTGTCGCATGTCGCGGGTTCGATTCCCGCACGGAACAAATATTTGTATGACCTACAAGTAGTTTTTCCAGGTCTGGCTGTTTGTGTCTGTGAGTTTAAATGTTTGTAAACGCACCCACGATACAGGAGTAATTCCTAGAGTGGGGCAACGTTTTTTTTAAAAAAAAAAGAACGGGCAAAAAACTCCAAGGATACTCTTTTAAATCAAGATATAACGTAATCCTGGGTACATTATTCTTTTTGCTTCTTTAAGTGAGAATAATGTAAAAAAATTAAGAAAAAAGAATTTTCCTCAATGGGAATATCCAGAAGATTGGCGACTTAAGAAAGCTTTAAGAACGAAAGAAAAAGACCTAAGGCCTTCTCACTTCTCAGAGAGCAGAAAATATGAACTGGTAATTTTTACTAACAACAAATTACATACTAGAATATGGACTTCTTTGCCCCATTTCTGCATACAACCATCCATCTTGATGTGTCGTCACTAACCACAGCGGTGCTATAATTCTACGATATCGCATTGTTTAATGCCCCGGCGTCGTCCGAGTGCCATCCCGTTAATCAACACAGGTGCACGGACAAACATACAGTTTTTGCATATATTTATAGCGGCTAGTATTTTATTAAAATGACTGCATTACAATTGTGACTGCGGCGAAATTAGTGTGGTATTAATTTTAATGTTATTATATATTTAGTCCTTTTGGTTTATTTAAATTTTTACTCCCTGTGGGAGGCAATTTCTATATTTTCATATCAAAATTATGCATAAACATAATTGGCAAATATTATTTAATAATATTAGAATAATCTTTGAACTTTGACTAACATTAAACCTTGCATATAATATTTATACTAATATTATAAAGAGGAAAGTTTTCTATGTATGTTTGTAACGAATTGGCTCAAAAAGTACTAGACCGATTTTAAAAATTCTTTCCCCATTTGAATGCTACATTATCACTGATTATTAAAGGTTTTTTTTTTTTCTTTTTTTTTCCACCCGTGCGAAGCCGGGACGGACCGCTAGTAATTTATAACCACCAACCAATATAAT
This sequence comes from Globia sparganii, assembly GCA_949316385.1. Taxonomy (NCBI): domain Eukaryota; kingdom Metazoa; phylum Arthropoda; class Insecta; order Lepidoptera; family Noctuidae; genus Globia; species Globia sparganii. The sequence continues at coordinate 1,607,320 of OX438663.1, read as the reverse complement.
AATTCCAATATTATTCTAGCATTAGGAACATAGGTTAGGCCAATTCAGGACATTTAGCTAGTGAAGTATCTAAGCAACTAGTTACATCAAGTGTGTGGGAAGTATGTACTACGTGTTATGTGTATATCACTGCTGTGTAAATCCTGGCTTCCTTATGGATTGTGGAGGTCAGGTGGCAGTCAACCTATTAGTATTACACGCTGTAGAAACTAGATAGGCCGTAGAACTTGAATAATTAATTAGTTTCCGAGAACTAAGCGGATCATAGTAACAGGTCGAGACTAAATAAAACTAAACATGTCCTCTTTCGTAAAAAACAATCCACATTCTCACCCTCTAAAGACCAAAGCAATGATCAAAACGACCAATAAACACACTCCTATTATATTATCGATATATTCAATCGCAATTACCAACTCAACAACACTTTTACCATAAATAAAAACGTGCACATTCATAACATTTAAACTGCCTACAAATCACCAACAGCGGGTGTCGCGTCACTACTCATTAAAAAATAAACACATAAAATTAATTCCCGATCGTCAACAAATTATCGAAGTCCCGTGATGGTTATCGGGGGATCTCGCCGGGCCACGGTAGCGCGGGATTGCGTATCGGCCGGCTGACATCACTAAATATAAATTTAGTGCTGCGCCCGACCTAGGGTTAACAACGTAAGTTGTACCGCACTATTTCTCGCCGATTCGCCGATACCGTTTATGTAACAGCCGGTTAATGGTTTGGGAATAAAAGGATTTGTACCTTTTGGATAATTATTGAATCTGTGCGAATTACCGGGAACTCGTAGTTATAGCATGTTAAGTCAAAACAAACAGTTATCAAAATTAAATAAATATATTTTGCTATACCTTTTTCCAGTACCAGCTGAAAACTGTATGTCTAATTTCAATTTTGCTTTTTAAAACCCCTCCGCAGGCATTTAGTGCTGGGCAGTGGGATTGTCCGAAAGGGTTACCGCTGCCCCAGAACATAAAGGGCTAAGGGTACGGATACGGGTGGGTTTTAGTCAGTAAGAGTCTGACACTCCCTTCTGCTCCACCCTGAGCGGAAGGGGTCATTTGATGATTTCCCATCCACAAAAAAAAAAGATAAAAGGCAGTTAGTGGTGACATTAAGTTTTATGGCTAAGTATAATACGCGCTGTCTACATCAAATCAGTTCAGCTGATCAATTTTGTAAAAATGTCACCGTGAAAACATAGGCGAAGTGAGCTTGAAGTGAGCTCGCTTCACCTGATGCTACGGATTGACATTAGCTCAGTCAGCTCACTTAAGATTTCACGGTGAGTTTGTTACAGAATAGGTCTGCAGGTCACCCTGTAGTTAATCGTTTGAACCCCCATTGACTTTTTGGTTATTCAGGTCTTCTAGGATTAGAAACCAAAAAAAATCAGTTTAATAAACATTCCAATGACAGAGTCCAATGTCCTGCACTCTAAACTAACCAATAAACCAAACCCATAATTCAAACAGCGACCGCTAAAAACCTTGAGTTCTATACTGACATTCTAAATCATCACGAACGCCACTTTTTATTGCTAATTCTTCTTTTACACCACAAAAATGTCAAAGATTTACGATATCGGCGCGCGCGGTATTTGTCCTTATATATATATTTATATATATTATACCGCTCGAATGCTCGATACCGTGGTCGTAACTCGGATTTTTCGAGCTGATCTCTCGATATGTTGACTCGATGTAATTTATATTTTTGATTTTCTCGATATTAATCGATATTTGAGACGTTTCTAAGATACGTCTGCGCTTTGGAGTCTGATAAGAGGGTTTGCGTCTGCGTGTTACTCGTATTGTGGTGCAGTATGGTTTTTGTTAAGACCATTTATTTGCACGCTTTTTTATATAAACAAAATAAGTAAATCTTCATGATATATCGCATGGTAACTCATATGGTCAGGTCACCCGTTATCTGCATATAAACTTTGACCCCTTAATTTGTATTGCCATTTCTTCTCAGAGATAGTCAGGTAGGAAATGTCGACTCCATCTCAGCTTATTTTTTTTTTTTAATTTGACGTGTAAAAATGAATCCGGTATCCTATTTACAGAATAAACAATTTCATATCATTTCTTAGAATACTGTATGGCAACAGTTTCCATCGGTTTTTAAAAGATCTTGTAATTTTTACTCTACTCTGTATTTTTCACATTATTCAAGATCACAATAATCAATAGATAGATGGAGAAATAGATAGAAAATTCTTTATTGTACACTAAACATTTCACAAAACTCATTTACAAAACCATTAATATTCAGGGTACGTACCACAGCGATCAAATATGAACCTCAAATACAAAAATTACAAACATTGCAATAACACACTTTGTTTTAAATCTGTTTGTTTCAAACGCAGTCCATCCATCGTTTCTTTGGTCTTCCCCTATTCATATAGCTATCGAATAATAAATACTGCTATCCAATACAGTCTCGTTTTAATTCCCTGGATCCCAGAGCAGGAACTTATCTATAAACTTAAACTAGGCATCAAGAAGACACCGAGACCTTGCATGTTGCTTTTTTTCTCCAACTTAGTATGCGTAGATAAAATCAATTAGGAATCGTAGTGGTGATTTGCTTAGTGGCGAGATCTGTACGAGTGGACACGTCCCGTGCGATGTCATCCCGTTATCGTCCCGGGATCGCGTGCAAGCGCATCACTAAGTTATGGTGGGCTTTTTGGTTTAATGGAAATATATTGTGCAATTTTCTGTATATGGTTACTTTTGTTTAAAAAAGCTTGAATGTCACGAAAGTATTTTTGAAAATTGTGTTACTTTTATTATATTTAAAGTCTATGGTGAAACAGGCACCATTAAATAAATCAACGTTTGGGAGTAATTAAATGAAAAAAAAATTTGTGATGTTCAAAATGTTTCACTTTTTGGGTCTAGCTCTCATTCGCCAAGTATGCAGCAGGTCGATTCTGTAAAAATCTCACCGTGATAACTTAGGTGAAGCGAGCGTGAAGTGAGCTATCAACAGGGGCAATCTCTAACTTTAGGTGGAGTGACAGCTCACTTCACCTAAGTTTTCACGGTGAGATTTTTACGGAATAGCACTGCAGAGTATAAAGTATGGAACTTCGTTCCAATAAAGTGACTTTACTAATGACTGCAAGCATAATAAAAACGTTATACATTATCCTTTTCTAAAGTCACGTTTATGTAGAAAATAAATCTGTACATATATGAACTAAAATAACCCACATGAACTTCATATGAAACCAGATCGATCCAATAAAAGCGATTTTTATAATAACACAAATGACCAAGGAAACCGTTTTGCAGACTTCCTCACAATAACAATTTGATAAAACGAATATGGACATCAATAGAACATCTCAATGAGAAACAATTATTTAGATACACACGATTAAATATAAGAGTTATCTTCCAAAGATTCGCACTGGGTTAGATTACAGCAACGTTTGCCCGCATCTTTAAACCTTTTAAACATACCAATCTATTGTATTTAACAACGACACTGATTAATAAACCTTTTGACGTATTTCCCTATAACCTTTATTAATTTTCCTTGCTTCCACTTTTCCAATACAAACTGAGCAAGATTTTATTTCGAAAATAAGAGATATAGAGCAAGGTATACTAAAATTAAACATACGGTACACCATTTAAAAGCAACGTTTATATAACCTAGTGCGTACGCGCTCCCAATGTTACGAATTCACAGACAATCGTGAACACATAAAAACGTCGACTAACATCATTTTAGAAAAAAAAGAAAGAACAATTGGACCGTTCTACATTTCTCGATTAGAAACAGATATATCAATATAAATCAATACCGCTTTCCTATAAAATCGTTTTGATATCGATTCAAAGATATTAGAAACGATTGATCGTTCGAACACGTCTGGTATCGAATTTAATTGCTTATGACTATTGTAATGATATATATTTACATATTTTTATTGTCTACTTCCTGGCTTATAACCTTAGTTCGACACAAATGGCGGGAATTAGTTTAAGTTGTTATTGTGTGCTTAAGAATAAATAAACTCATTAATTTCAATGTGGTTTCCCACGGAATGCATATTTAGGTTTTTCTTCACAAAGACTTTATTATTCGAGGACCATTCAAGAAGTCATGAAAATATAAATCAGTTGTTACCTACAATTTGTCGCATTATGCGAACATAGAATAGTAGGATCTGTTGCACTTTGAGTGTACCAAGAAAAGATCGATCAAGATTGATCGCGAAGAATAGGTTTTGCTGTTTTCGTTTTTTTGTTTCTATTTGATTATTAGTTAATTTATTTATTTATAAGGGTAAAAAAAAAAATATAATTTATTACAGGCAATTATTAAACCCATATCACACAGACACATTAACTACCATAGATCATAGGCAAAACATAATAACAACAAAATAACACAGAGAGAATATTAAAATACATAAATACAATAACTAAAAATATATCAGACTGAGGCACACACAATTATTGTTTGCAACATTATTTTTATTTAGTTTTTGTGTTTTGTGTTTCACGAAATGTGTCCAAAAAAAATTTTTTTTTCTTTTTTTTTTAATGCTCTAGTGGCAATGTCCCCAACTTACAAGTACGTAGTTACTTTTCGAACCCAAGCAGGCGCATTAATTTGTGTAAATTATGTCATCACCACTGCTTCCAAAACGGTGAAGGAAAACGAGAAGCAAAATATCGAAGACATAATTATGACATCTACCAACCTGAACTGGGCCCACGTGGTATATTATAGCCCACTGTGCCTCGAAGAGAGGAGGCCCGAGTCCCAGCAGTGAGGACATTATATGCTGATTATGCTATGCTTATTTATTTATTTATTAAAACTTTATGCACAAGTAAAAACTGTACAAAGGCGGACTTAATGCCTTGGGCATTTTCTACCAGTCTACCTTAGAGCGATGCAGAGACAATACACAGTAGGTGCAATAGCAGAAAACAAATTAGAAAAAAATATAACTAAAAAATATAAGATAAGAATAAATACAACAAAATATAAAAAAAAGTTATGAGAGATAAACAAGAAAATCTACAACAACTTAATTCTGAGACGAATCTGCCAACTTCTTGTGTACCTATGTGTTCTCGAGCTTTCACTTTAAATGTGAACCGATTGGTTACCGTCCTGATATTCTGAGGGAGCGCATTCCAAAGGAAAACCGCCTGTACAAAGAAAGAAGACTTTATAAAGCCAGAGCGATGAGAAGGACAACGAAGAAGACGATTATTCTCGGACCGAAGATTCTTGGTGTGTGCAGAGCATAAATATTGACATAGACAAGTCAGATATGAAGGAGAAGTGGGTGATATGCGAACACATTAATGTATGAAGCAGCTGACTTTCTTTTTGCGATTTCAGTGTTGTAATAAAAGTTATTCATAACTATGAGTATGACAACCTGCAAACGTTTTCGTAGCTCAAATGAACCGAAAAGTAAGAACACTTTTTATTAACACACTTATGGTCCACCTATTGCAGTGACTATTTCCAGCAGCAGCAAGTTCAACGCATACCGTTGCGTTTGCATAAAAATAAGTAGACAGCTAGTATCGATGCTTCTCCGGATGAGCCTTTTCACAAAGAACGCTTCTATTAGTAGGTATTACTTACTATTTTATTCAATGAAAAACCCAATAATTTAATAAACAAAACAGCGCACCGCATGCCCGTGCGCACTGTAATCGTATGCGCAGCCCGTGATTTAGAGGCGAGCGGTGGCGATGCGCGATAGCGTTTTACTTATTGTTACACCGCATTGATCGGCTAACGACGTATGCAGATACGAACATCGCGTATTTATGCGCTGTCACCGACTTTTATTGCGACTAATACCATTTTTGAGCACCTGTTTTTTGGTCTGGGTTCTTCGTAGGTTATCGCTGTGCAGTGTTTGGTATAGACCATTCCTGAGATATGCTGGTCCTTTTATACAAAAGTGGTTATTTCACACTTAATGCTTTCTTTAGTTCTTTTGTTCATAATTCTTGATAGTTACCTCTGTACCTACGTGTTTTCATAAAATCGTCGGTTGTTTCCAAAGGTAAATAAAACATACAGGTGTATTCAACTGCCTGTCATGGTATGATATCCCTTTATAGTTATCAGTTCTCAAGTACTGAAACGTTTTATGACGAAAACAAAACAATGCACTTACCGTTCTTTTCCTATTAAATCTTCGCAAATCCCTGAACTATCATTAAGCGTATCATCCAACACGATCAAATCCTTTTTCAATTACCCACCCGGCCAATTAAACTGCAATAAAACAATACACAGAAGCCTATTCTATTTTTTTTTTTAATCGGAAACACCGTCGTTTCAAGGCAAAGGCATAGGCCTTGTGGTAACAAAGATGCATTGTGAGTGCATCGTTCTTTGGAACAAATCCAATATTGTTGACTGTCTACTGTTAAGACAATCGCGACCTCCAAATTCCACATTTGAATTTCTGAAACATGACTTAGGACCTAAAGACCAATCTTTCACCCACTCGAATCCAAACCCCATTGTCTCAATTATAAGGTTCATTATCCATTGAAAGGAAGGTGGATTAAGTGCATCAAATATGCCAATTAGTTTTAAGCATTAAAAGGCCAGGATGGGCAGATCGACGCCATTGTTTTCCCGACCTCGACAAAGAAAGACTCGATGACAAATCCCATGGTCTGGTCTGTCAAGGTTACTCTTGGTTGTTTACGGCCATGTTTGGTTGCTTGTAGTAAATTATGTTTGATTGGTGTCTGATGCGTACGTGTTTAGTCGGCTGGTGAGGCTACCATGTGTGCTAAGTGGGGTCAAATTTTTGGGTGAACATTTTCGTACCGGTCATTATCTTCACGCTTTGTTTTATTTCTAAACGCTATTATTTAAATAATGAGAGGAGCTCCTCTAAAATAAGATTGCTTAGCTGATATTAACTTCCAGATTTTCCCTACAATCATGAAAAACCGGTTTTCGTCGATAAACCACAATAGGTCACACATTTCCCAAAGATTCCTATGACTTACTACATTGAAATATGCCAAGCATTTCACCAAGTTTAATAAAGTTCCAAGTCAATGCCGTTCAGTGCACATAGTTGAACATATTTTATGGTACATGAAGATCAAACGGGCGAAGATGAAAAACTGAACCATAACATTATTTTACGTTAATCAATAGTAAAGAAAACAACCATGACGAAAATGCAACTCAAATGTCAGTCTATATCTTTGATACTGAATATACAATACTAAATATTTCATCAACACCACCAACAAGATTTCTTGAACAAATTCTTGCTGTATTTATCCGTATTAACACGGTCTTGTCTTTAACTTTGATCAGAGACGAAAATTTTGACTGTAACCAAAGCCCTTAAATAAAGACACATTAAACGCTAGCTAGCTGGCGGATGGATGACCTACAAACAGAAGATCGCGTAGAAGCCCTGTATGAGACTTGCACATGGAAGCATAGCGAAAATAAAAGAGAGGAGACGTAAACCCAGATGGAACAATGCTGAAAATGATAATGATGATGAAAAAATAGACCTACTTCAAAGGTCCACATTACAAGTCCAAGGCTAAGGCCAGGTCCATACTATACTTAGTCAAACCACAGTGATATATTAGATTACGGGTGTCGTTTGTATGACACGACATAACATTGTTCGCGGCGTGCAATCACCCGGCCGTAACAAAGGACTTTACGATGAAATCGAAAGTATACGAGCTGAATTTTAACACCTACATACTACCATTTTGTGCGTACTACAAGTACTTAGCTACCGGTGGATTAGTCAGGGATTTTGAGGAATTTGTTTTGTTGAATCTGAATTTTTCTTTGTCATGACTTTTGCCGATTTTGAATCACGATTATATTGTAGTCTTCTGATATTATCTATATATTATTTTGTATTACTTGTACACTAATCACAATATATTTTAAGTTCCATATTCATAGTAATCTTTTTGGCCATAGATTTAATGATGTCATACAATGTCTATTTTCGATTTGACTACCTCTGAGAGAGCATCCCTGTGAGGTGAATTAGCTCTTCATCTATAACTCCATTCAGTAGTATTTTCCATCCTACCTTAACCTAGGTAACATTTTAATGAAATCATATTTAATCAGAATTATATAGCACACTGTGGTCTCACTGTAACAATAATTGTTTTATAAAATCAGAAACTTCAGCCTCTCATCTCACCTCAATCTTGAACTTAAAAAAATCTATCCCATAAAATGCACTCCACATTTCCAGCCAGACCTGCACAAAGCCGATTAAGCACAAAGGTACAGTAGCAGCAGCCAGCAAATAGATCACAGCAGTGCTCATTACCAAAAGGCGCTACTAGTTGCGCGCGCGCAGATAAGATCGCGCAGGCGCGCGCGCGCGTAAATCACGATACCTATCGCTGTGTCCCTACATGAGGACCAGACCTAATTGTAGATGAATTTATAGAGCTTTAGGATTTAAGTATTAGTTTTTATTTTCATTTGTAAAAAACATTAGATATAGGTATATATTTTATTTTGACCTAATTGTAGACGAGTTTGTAGAGCGTTCGGATTTAACTCGACAAATGATTAGCTTTTATTTTCATACATACTCGTACATACATAAACTCATACATTTCCATTAGGGTAGGCAGAAACTTTTGTAAAATCAAAAAAGGGGACAGATTTTCTTTTATTAGAAAGGTAAGCAACTTTTAAAATATTTAACTAACTATTTACACTAAGTACTATATTAAATGAGTTTCTAACTATACAAATAAGTACAAAAACAAAAGGATATTTACGCGTCGAAGGACTCATCCGCATCGCTGTCATCAAAAATTATGTGTGTGTATTTCTTTATCATAAAACATCAAACATAATTGTTACAATTGACTTTAAAGTCACGATGAATTTCCTCTATTCAGATCTAAGGACCAAGTGCAAAATCTCCGAGCTTCGGAAAGCACGCTAAGGCGTTGGTCCCGGATACCATTCGTGAATCTTTGACAGTCTTTACAGGTCGTCAGAAGCCCGAAAGTCTGACAACCAGTCTTACCAAGAGTATCGTATCACCTAGTACTGGGTTGTGGAGGTCAGATAGGCAATCGCTCCATGCAAAGTACTGGTATTCAGCTGCATCCGGTTAGACTGGGAGCCGACCCTAACATAGCTGGAAGAAGGCTAGGCAGATGATGATGATGATGGATATAAGGACCAAGTCGAATTATTTTTAAAGAGTTATTAGTATGTACCTGCCTTATAGGTGAAAGATAATAGTAAAATTCTCGGAAATAATACCTATGCCCAAGTATTTAGGTCAAACAATTAATTCCAGTTGAATTTCTTGTTCAGATTATTGTCACGATTCGGCTGGTAATAAATTGATAGTTGTCATGATAAGCTTTTTCTTAAACAACATGTTATTAACAAAAGTACAAAATTAATTTTATTTTACGACCTTCGATTTCTAATCCGACCCAGCGTGACTACGAACACACTCTTATTAATAAATCGATACTATTATAATAAAAACAACGGCATTCCCAAATATCTAATTTCTAAAACACTTGTTTCTTACTGTCGCTCCGCGATGTCCTCAATGATATATCAATTTAATGTATCAACATTTATCAAAGGGACAGTCGATTTTTATAAAACACAATATCAATACACACGTAGGACCCACTTTCTACAATAAATTTGATTCACACCATATCACAATATATTCTTTATCTAATCACAAGAACAATATTTCCGAAAACTATAGATTGATATTTGATTTCACAGGTCAATAAAACATCTGGTATAGACATTTAGAAATGTCATAAATTGATTAACAAATCAATATATAATGTTCATTCATGCTGTGAAAAGAATAAATTCAAGAGATTTTCAACCTTATTTTCACAATTCTAAGGCTCTTAAAAATGTGGGTGTATCCATGTCAGTTTTATGAAATAATAAATAAAATATAGGTGTGAGTAAAGAAAGCAATAAGGCACTTCGCATATTAGGCTCTAATATGGTGACAAAACTGTGTTTGGCACTTACAATTCAGAGATGGAGGGCAAGGTACTAAAATCCAACTTTCTCTATACGTTTTTGGCATTATTTGTGATTTATGGTTGATACTTTTTATTTAAAAAAAAGGGACGCTGAGATTTATGGCCACATACTGCGCAGGTCTTGTGGAGTTGCGCAAGTTCGCCACTTGATTCGTATCCTTTCATTATCTACTGATGGGCAGTGAAAGGCATACTGATACCAAATATACCTGAGGAACAATTCCAGTATTTTGAGAAAATTCTCATGCTGATCTCAGTCACAATCTGTGAAAGAACCTCTAATTTACTGAAATAATTGACAAGTTTTTGACATTGACTGATTTGAATTTGAACGTTTTTTAAGTAAGAGAATTGGCCTTCTGGTTTTCCATTAACACTATTGTATTAGGCTGTGCTGCGCAGGTTAGTTGACAGAAATTCAGTATCAATTCTGAATAACTTTTAGTACTTTTATAATTTGTTCGTAGGCACCTCTCATTAAAACCTATATAGCATACTGAATATAGAACCTTTGGATCGTCAGACCATCACTATAGCTGTTAGACTATTGACACTTTCTTTCTGTTATAGATTAAAATAATAGCAAACAGGATTTTCTTCAAAACCACTTAATCTATCACAGAAAAATAAACGTTGTAATGTTTTTCTTTTGCAATATTAATCATCTTCTTGGCAATAAAATAAAAAAAGTTCGTCAACACACTAAAAGTTCATCGCACGGAAATCAACAAGTACATATTTATTTTATTACCTTTTATTAATAAGATCACGCTTACAGTATCGGATGATCGAATCGATATGATACCAATTATTTTTACTTGCTTCTCAACATAATAGGAAAAATACACAGAAGGACCAAATAGGGAGATGCAATTAGGAGGTTATTAAATAACAGATCTAAACCAAATACAAAACATAATATTATAACCCCTGTATTCCCCGAAGGGTCGGGCAGAGATGTATAAGTACAGACGCCAGCACATCAAGCTACCCGAAACTGTCAAGTTTTCCCAATCAACTTTGAACCTTATAGTTTAGAGATAAAGTTGAATATCGATTAAAGAAATTTGACAGATTGTATTAGCTTGATGTGCTGGCGTCTATACACCCACATTTCGCTAGTTATATTTAAGTCGCCTAAGCAATAGGGGGCGAGCCTTTTGCCTACAACCGAGCACAAATTCAGACTCCGGGCTGCAACAGAGGAATTATAATCTTAATGCTTTCGTTTTCTAGGCCTGTCGCAACGACGCCGATCTCACAGTGTTTTTATTTTATTTAGCGTTTCTGAGTGCTACACGTTCATCTGGATTAACCCTGTTTTCGTATATTGTAGCGAGTGGTCCTTCGGTACGAGTCTATCTAATGCATTTTTATGTTAAACGCCTCTTCCATGTTCCCGAGGCCAACTCGAACATATTTCATAAAACAAATTGTGATGCCCATTGTAATTTGAGCGCTATTTCACCTAGTGTACCCTTAAACATCGATTTGTATTCGATAGAATCGGAATTATATCGATTCTATTGATTTTTATCGATTCAATTTTGAAGTTCAGTTTGAACTGCTTGATATGTATTTTTTTGGTCATATTTTAGAATCAACCGCGTTAGTGATTGCTACTGAATTAATTTTGTGGATCAATGAATAAGTAATTTAAGTCACGGTGGTATTTTTGTTACAATTCTGGTTTGGATTGAGGTTAAAAGCATAACCTTGATACAAAACTACAAACGCTAAGCTTATGACACCAACTGAATTTTCACATTGATATTTTTACGCATTCTTTAACCACTTCAGTTCAATGCGAGATCTATCTGCCTCCTTTCGACAATCTATCGATACTATATTTGATATCAAAATCGATATTCAAATCGATATTCCCATCGATATAGTAAGAGCCACTTATTTTCTGGTATGTTAATAAGACGGTTTTAATATCAATAGTTTATGTTGTTCCCAGCGCTGCTATTGGCACCTGTGTGGTCGTTCCTTCTTTGTTTTCAACAATTATAACAATATATTCATGTTATTTATACGATATTTAGAAAAAAAATGACACTTGATTGTTGTTTAAGATATTTTTAGGCTAAATTGTTGTTATTGTTATGTTAAAGTGTTGTTGAAAGTTATAATAAATCGTGTAGGTTATTGTTATTAAGTGTGTTGGACCCCCTAATGGGTAATGAGAGATTTTTGTGCTTAAACGGTGACTTTGTGTCAGTCTAAACATGTAGTTGTTATATTGGCATTATATTGTCCCATTATTTGGTAGATGTTTATTCATATACAAAGGAAAAACAAGCATTTATCGTGTTAAGAATTTCAGAACAGGTTTTAATAATAATAATTAATTATATTTTATACTAGCTTCTGCCCGCAACTTCCTATGCGTTAAATTTGTTGTTCCTCCACCCAGCCAGCCCATCGCATCGCATCGCCTGCCCGCTAGTACTACGTTTTCGCTTAGGGTTCTTTCTGATTTTTTTATTTTTGCACGTCTCCTAAGATCCGTGTTCAAACAAACTAATTTTTCAGCTTTATTATTAGAATAGATATATTCAAATATTTTAAAAAAATATATTATTTAATTAATAAAGGAAGTAATAATGTTAATATTCATTCATTTATTTCAGATAAACGTATTCATGGAGTTGAAAATCTATTTTCGGAGTATTAGAATTCTATATTAAACTCAGTAAAATTACATAATGATACTAGACTAACTTATTAAGGCACTAGCGTTCATGAGAACAATAAAATTTTCTGAAGAGGCTTTTTTTGTGAGTAACACATCATAATTTATTTGTTTCATGTACGTACGTATAGTTTTTTTTTCATAGCCCAATCGAATTCAACCCACACACCTCTTTTGAACCAAATTGCTCACGGAAATCGGCCCACAAATCAAATACACCTAAACCAGATACCAAAACAATTCAAAAGCGATTCGAGACCAATTTTCTGTATCTAATTTGTCTGCCTTCCCATCCTGGTGTTCGTCGATTAATCCGAGCTGATTTCGTAAACATATACCACGATAACTTTACACACAAAAGCCTAGCTACTGAGTCTTATTGTGTGAGTATTATGGGTGAGTTTGTAGTTTTTGGGTGGTAAAATAAGTTGGTTAATTTGTATGGGTGTTGTCAACAGAATATTTTTCAAATGTACGTATATATTTCGGTTTTATAACATCCATGTTTCGACACGATTGCTAATGGTTGTAATCAATTTGATGGTCTCACACTTGACATTGGGCTTCGAATTGTTTTGATAACATTCGACTTGGGGTATGGATAATGGGAGTATGAGATATGTGTGAAATTATCCGATTTATTAACTAGACGTGGGACTCGTGATTTCTACTAAATAGTCGAAATATGTCTATCTGTATAGACAAATGGAACTTGATATGAAATATTACCAATTTAGTTTAGCTCAGCAAATTTATCAAATTGTATGGCAGAAACGATAAATACGAGAGCTTTGCTGTTCACAGCAAAATAAAGCATTGTTTGAAACCTTTCCTCAATACACCATACGTATTATTCGTCGGTAGACCAGAGTAAAATATACTTACTCTTAATCAACCTTTCAATATCTTAATCATATCCAGAAGGATATGATTAAGATATTGAAAGGTTGATTGTTTGTTTCTACAAGGAAGCTATGAATTGTATGTACGTGGTGACTTCCTTAAGTAATCATTATCATCCACAGCCCGACTTCACTCACTGCTGACCCTCCCCCGGCTTCTCTCGGCTCCTCTCCATTCTTGTGCCAATCCCCACGCGCCTTTGCCAGCCTCATCCAAGTTTTGGATGGTGACAATGTCGTCTGGCCTTCTCGCCGCTGGACGATCAACATCTCGTCTACCAGTCCTTGGACGTCACTCTGCCACAGCCTTACTCCACCTGTCATCACAGCGCCTTGCCAGGTGTCCTGCATTTAAGTTCGATATCAAAGACCTTTGTACGACTTCGATATCGGAAAGCGTATGGAACGTAAGCTTCTTTAAATTCTAGATTGGATTAAATGCAGAAAACTCTAAGATTGGCAAACATCGGTTTTATAATTCTATTAATTTATTTTAAAAAATTATTTATTTTTATTTATTTATTTATTTACTGACTGTACTAATGTATATCCTGCAACAACTAGACACCAACCACATGACAATAACAGCTTAATTAGATAAGACCAGACTTCCAACCTCCATAGACCAAGGCCAACCAACGAAACGAGACAAACAAACAATAATTATAAAAAAAAATCCTCGCAGTGGGGGTCCGTCCCAAGGCTGGGCGCACACGAGAGTGTATCAACACCGCCGCTAATTGAACCGTTCAATTGAGCGCATTAGGCGCAGGGCGAGATTAACGCGGATGGAAGGACCGTGCCCAGTGTTGCACGATACGAGAGCTGGAAACTAAGAAAAAAAATTGGTAATTTATAACTGGATCATCATTTCGGGTAGTATCTTCCCGATTGCTTCATCCTCTTCTCTGCTACACATTTGTTTTTGCTCTTCATATTACTTTTTTCACTATTCTTAACTTTTTCCCTTATTCTTAGAAAATCTATCGGTCGTGTTTGTTACTCCGCTGACAGTTCTGGATTGCTACGCTTTTTAATTTTACAAGGTTCGTCTTTGCTGGTCCTTCGATGAGCACTTCATTTCATTCGATGTAGTCTTCTACTTCTTTCGATGGAGTGTTTATTTAACATTTTTCCAATTAAATAAATTATAAAGGGTTTCAAAAGTTCGTGCTTTTGTGCATACAATGAAAACCCACCAGAACAATCACGCCCACGAGTTGGTTTTTGTATTAATATCTTATAATTGTGGTCTGCCGCGTTACCGCTTTCATTAATTGCTGCTTATGTGGGAATGTTATACATTGTTAATATGATATATGTTATACATTGTTAATATGATATATTTTACGCATTACCTCGATTATTGACTTGTTTATCTTCTAAACTATGGAAAATCTTGATAGGTTAGTTAAAAATGTGATAAAATATAATAATTGTAGTAGGTACTATTTATTTAAAAATCTCTAACAAGTTTTATATAATTAATCTCAAACTCATTAATAAACACCACAGTTTTCTTTATAATTTATTGTATTTGCTTCAAAAAACTTGAACTCAAGATCTGTCCAGCAAAGACTTTACTGAGTCAAATTGATAATAAAAAGTTTGTCGAAATATTTAATCGTTATTACGCGTTTCTAGTTTCATAAAACACTTTCAGACCGCTGACCTATTCTGTAAAGATCTCACAGAACGATTTAGGTGAAGTGAGGTTAAAGTGAGCTGTCAGTAGTGTCAAACCCTAGCATCAGTCAACATGACAGCTCAGTTCACCTAAGTATTCAAGGTGAGATTTTTACAGAATAGATCGGCTGGCTTAGAACCTTCCAATCCACATGGAAAAACCTCCTACTTCCATTGAGTTCAAAAACTAGAGAAGCAAACCTCGTTAAAAAGTGTCAAAAAAGTGTAACCACTATGTAAACGCAACGAGACGTAGCTTTGAATCCACTAAACATTTAAAAGTAAACATATACTGGTATCTGTCTCACTGTGATCTTGGATCGCATTCTTTCACTGCGCATTTACCCATTTTGGCGATATTTTTTTGCCGCGTGTCACTCGGTTCACTTCGGTTGGCGTCACACAGAGTACAGTCAACAGCAAAATTAGATGATAAAAATCAGAAATTCAATACTAATGAACGGAGTTCGCGTCAGACTCAGAACTGTGTGGCGTCGAAGTGATTCAAAAGTATGTGATTGTAAATTATACCAAACATTTACAACTTCGACGCCATACAGTTCCGACGCGAACTCCGTTCATTGTATTGTATTGAATTCTGATTTCCATCGTCTACTTTTGCTGTTGAATGTAGGTACTTAACTGACGTTAGGTACACATAATGGCTGTGGCCATATGTCCAGTGGCAACGCCTTGGCGTGGATATCTTCGTCTATCTCGTCAAAATGTAGGGAAGAGCTGATATTTTTTCGCGAATTCAGGTTTGGCCCCATAGTAAAAGTTGTTCATAATGATGGTACAATGACCTCTTAAGAGGTTGCTGGTGTTTTTCAAATAACCCTGTATACATATATCAATGCCTACTCCTTTGACCGTCACCAGCCAAAACAAAAAATCTTAACTACATCTCATCAACAATTTAAATCAGTCTCCGTTATGCTCTTAACAATACGATTGTGACAGATGACATTCACACATGACCTCGTTCAAGCCTTGCACTAAATTGTAATCATGCCTTAATTATTACAATATTACATTATGAGCATTATGTCACACACAATAATCTTCTCACGACCAAGCTTTGTTGGTAGACCTTCGGATAGCTGATATAGCTAAACGAACAATGGTTGTGATAAGCGTTTGAGTTAGTTGACATTTGATTTAATTAAACCTTTTTGATTATTTCTTCTTAGTTGATGTAGAAAAATATTCCACGGAAACGTACTACCGGGATCAAAGGTCATAACACACTGTATATCCACTCGGAAAGGGATCGTCACCGTATCGCCTTTCACCTCGGCGTCAAACAGGCGTTAACCTAACGTAAGCACGTAACCAAAGCTGATCAGCAGCTTCGATACGTCGACTCGGCTACGGCTAGGCAACGCCGCGCTTACGACACGCCGACCGCTGGTTGATGGTGCTGCAGGCAGGCCGCGGGAGGGGTGAGAGGGTCAAGGGTGGTCGAAGAGACGTAAGCTCGGGTACGGAGAGATGTAAACGCGGGGACGACGAGCCGTAAGCGCGGGAACTGCAAGTTGACCACGCATCGCACCGCAGTTCACGAGCTTGTCCCGAGGCGAGGCGATTACGTTACGATTCCAATTTAGTGTGCGTTACAGTAGGGATTTTCATACAAAGAATACTGAATGGCTCGAGATGATACGGAGACGATCCATTTCCGAGTTGATATGTGTGCCTGTACCTTAAGAGTACCCTATGTGTTAATGCAGGATATAAATTATCTGTGTGACCAATTTCATCCAAATCCGTTCAGCCGTTTTTGCGCCAATCCAAAACATATATGCAGACAAACGTACAAAAGTTCTTCGTTACTATTTTATTATATAAATGAGAGATTATCTGCAGTGACCGAAGACAAGAGCACTGTAGTAGTTTTTTGAAGTCTTCGGTCGGTCGTCAAAACCTGTTTCAACGTTTCCTCTTCAGATCCTGATTCTTCATGCTGTCAATTCACTATTCTTCATGCTGTCAATCCACTATTCTTCATGCTGTCAATCCACTATTCTTCATGCTGTCAATCCACTATTCTTCATGCTGTCAATCCACTATTCTTCATGCTGTCAATCTACTATTCTTCATGCTGTCAATCCACTATTCTTCATGTTGTCAATCCACTATTCTTCATGCTGTCAATCCACTATTCTTCATGCTGTCAATCCACTATTCTTCATGCTGTCAATCTACTATTCTTCATGCTGTCAATCCACTATTTCCTTCTGTGATTTTCTCTTCATTTTCAACAACTTAAAATACCTATATATTTTACAACATAGCCCCAATAAGTTGCATTCCGCCTTAGATGTGTTTTCCATCTACGCCGCATTAACTCTTTTGCCTTAGTATAAGTTGATATAATTAAGGCAAGTCGTATTGTTTCATACCAACCTTGAAAAATACCTGTAAATACTCTAGCATCTGAAGTATTTAGATTACAATACAATCCACGTTGTAATTAGATAGTGTTTAGTTCGCACATAAATAAGATGTCGGTCTAGAGATATTGTTGATTAGGCGAGTAATTAAAATACTTTAGATGTTCATCATTAATTTTAGAAATAATTAATTTAAAAGCACAAAGCTTAACATGAACCTAAGTATTAGAAATAATTAGGTTCATGTTAAGCTTTGTGCTTTAGATGGGTTCATATATTTTTTTTAGATTTTAATAGACATTATTTTGATTGGTCCTGATTTTGATCTTTACAGTAGGTTACATGAAAATATTTTTTAGGACAACACTGCATTATACTAATACAATAGCTAAACAAAGGTTTAGACTAAAAATAATGTTTATTTTTCAAAAGCATGGGATGAAGACTAAAAGAGAAGTATGTACGAAAAAGCCATGTTGCGCGCACCCCTAATAAATTGGGATAAGGGCAGGAAAATTATAATTTTTCAAAAGTAACCTGCGACAACAATGCATTTACCTAACCAAGACATTTCCGGATTTTCGCTGCACCGCACACAGTCTAAAAAGGCGCCCAACCTAAATAAACTCACACACTATTAATAAAGTTACGTCTCCTAGACTATTCGAGGCTCAAAACCGTGACGGTTACATTACGTATGAAAACACAAGTACTCGCAGTTAACAGCCCGCGTCGGCTCCCACGTTACATTATAATAATAACGCGAACAAAAAACATGCTTAGCGATCAAACAGATATCTTTATGACCTACATTAGTTTGCTAGGACCTTGGAACAGCTCTTATTAAAGCCTAACTTATAATTAATAGTGTTTTTATAAACAATTGATTACCCAAACCTACCCAGTGATTAACTGGGTTTTTGTTTTAGGGCTCCGTGGATGATAAAACAGAATGTTTTGTGGATCATTTTATCGGTGTCTTATGTTTGGACCATCTCCTGAAATGGTCTTCAAAGAGAGAAAATACACTAAAGCTATTTTTGTAACAAAAATCCTACATATTTTATGGATTTAGAAAGAAAGAAAAATAAGTTTATTTGTCACAGTAACACGTGCCCACAAAAAGATAATTAACTCTAATAATGAAGAAAAAAAAATTATCTATTCGCGAGCCTAAGGCAGAGATAGTGGATAGCTGTCAAAGTGATTTATTTCAAATAGGCACATAAAATGCACTTTTGAACGCCAAAAATTACTATAAAATAGAATTGATTCTAGTCGCTCCGTCCGTAGTTTTCGTGTGGAGAAGAATGGTAAGAATACCACCGTTACTCTTTTAAAATGTTTTACAATACTTTGAATACATTCATTATTATTAAAATAAAATTACTATACAATAGGTAAAATAATTAAAAAATAAACCATGACATATAAATTAATTATGTGATATATACATGATGGTCACATATTTACAAACATTATAAAAGAAGACGATTTTCATTTAAAAAATATTACAAATAATAAGTCCGGGTGTCAGTTAATTAATTACAGAATGTAAATCAATGTCAAAAAATAATAATTTTTACAAATAAATTAACTGCACGTCATGTCTGTGACAAGAAGGCTTCCACTCGGCATGAAGGTTTACAGATCAATGTCTCCGCCCGATAAACTTATAAAATTGCAAACACATAATTTACATTTACAGATAATTCTATTAATATTTAGAAAGAGTGTCATTTTCAGTGCTCATTTTAAATAAGTAATTTCTATTAAAATATTAGTATCATATAAAACTTCGATAGTACGGACCACGTAAGCCATAAATCCAACTTACACTTGGCCAATTTTTTCAGTTTCCCGACCAAAAATCCCCTTCAGAGTAACGTTTGGGAAAAATCATTCGACCTTGCAAGACGTTATTTACGCGGGCGATTAAAACTTGCGATAATTAATGATTATGTACATTTTATGCATGAGTTTGTGTATAATTAACAAATGATAACAATACACTGTGTCCGGATTTGGCTACGAATGTTTTTTTACAGATATTGAAGCAATGGCGGAAGATTCTTCTTATAATTAGGTAGGAAACTGGGTGCTATAGATCAGCAACATTGTAATAATGTTGATTGGTCATCACAGTAAGTACATAATATAAGAAGATGCTGTCTGTATGTCTAAAAGCCTTTTTTGACTATTATTAAGCCCACAAGAATAAAGGAAGTAGCTCGTGGATTCTTTGTAACAACATGCAAGTGTATTTATAAGAGAAATATGAGTCAAAACTTAACTTAGATAATTATATACGTGTGCTTTCGTAAATATGGGGCACATTCTAGACATAAAACAATTTTATAACTGCCGAAACTAATGTCAATAGAACCAAAACACTTCAACAATATTTTCCAATAAGAATAATGTATCCAAGATTTTGTAATAACCTGATTTAAAAGAGTGTCCTTTGAGTTTCTTGCCCGTTCTTCTCCATAGAGATCTACGTTTTGGAATGGGCAACTAGCTTCAACTTTCTGCTGCCTAACTGACTGAACTCTTTGACAATTCAAAAGAGTAAATAGTTTAATTGAAACAAATGCTTTGAGTTTGAGTTTCCCTGGAGGGTACTTTTTTGTGATTGAAAGTTTTGTGATTGTAAACATCTAAATATTCTGTGAATATTTCATGAGTCTAGCTGTTGTTGTCGTTATTAATACCGAGCAAAAACAAACGGTTTTTAGTGGTATAATTGTTGTTATAGCAGCAGCAGAAATACTTAATCTGAGAAAATTTCAACTATCTAGTGACAGACAGACGGTCAAATTTATTTTTTTCTAGTATTATTCATACACACAGTACAATAAACAACTATTATTAATAATAAAATACCACGTCTTTACTTTGAATTACACAAACTAACAAAACAAAACACACATGCCCCGAGGTTTTTAACACAAGCGTAAGTACCTACCGTATCATGATTCATGAACCGCCTATAACTACCTATTTCACTCTTGTCAATCACTTTACTCTATTCACTTTATTAATCCAGACATCGTTTTTTTCGGGAGATAAAAGGAAATACTTATCCATTAAAAAGACACATTATGTACCTACCTACTAGTAAGTAAAATTATTTTATAGTCTTACCTTTCAGAGTTTCCAGGTAATCTAAAAAAGTTATCCCTGGATGCGTTATTGAAGAATTCATGCAACCAAAAACAGCACAATATACGAGTATCCTACTCGTCATATTAAATATGTACTTGAACTTATTTTTAGTGAAAAAATCGCGCGGTTATTGTTAAAAAAACAACACACCGACCGTTCGTCACTGCGGCACAGTCGCGACTGTCTGCCTGCCGAGCGAATGCCGAGATCGAGGCGCGTAGGCATAGCTCGCGCATCGTCCGTTTGTATGAAGATGGAATACTGTATATAATTATACCGTAGTCAAAGACAAGACCTAGTACCTCATTTTCATAAAACTAATTGATATTGAAGGTAACCTCTGACTCATTCCACACGAAAATTAACAAGAAACAGAACAATAGCACGGCTATAAACTTAAATAGCACAATGTGGAGTAAATTAGCACATATATACATGCATTATGTGTATACATAATACATTTTATACATAATACATTAACTTGTGTGTGTGCGTGCAAGAGGAACAATTTCGCACAAAATAAATTATGTTATCTGTGATGTTTGCAAGGCACGTGTAACTTAAAGTACAGTACCTACTCGTAAAGTAACTTTACAACTTTCTGTTTATAATATACATCTTTAAGTTTTGATGACGGAATTGACTGTTAAACTTTCCTATCTATTTGATTTTGTTGTCTATAGTCCTTTTCACAGTATTCGGTAACCTCCTCTCGGTGAGAGGGAATGGGCCGTAATCCACCACGCGGGCCCAGTGCGTGTGTGCGTCTCACATGTCTTCGAATTTTTGGATTTAGGACATGCCGGTTTCCTCACGATGTTTTTCTTCACCGTTTTGAGAGCAGTGGTGATGAAATTATTTACACTTATTAAAGTGTCTGTCTGGCTTCGAACCTACGATCTACAACTCTTCAGCTCAGTCAGCTCTCTGATGACTAGTAAAGCGAGGTAGGTCTTGAAAATTATGTTGTAAGCAGAAGGTAGCAGGTATAATTATTATATCTAGCGAATCATTATCTCTTTCTACAATGTAAGAATTCACACCTAGCTTCTGACGCTTTATTTAGTCCCTGTGTTAGCTTATGTGAAATTAAATTATTTTTATTTTGAAGGGGGTACACCGAACTATTGCAGTTAGTTTAGCAACTTTTGCGCTTCCTAAATTCATCAAGATGACGTCGCATACAAAGGCAGTTCATGCATATTTTCATACAAGCACAATTTTTTGGAGCAAAACTTATTACACAAATTACTGTAGCTGACTGTGCAGTTGCACGAGCGTAACTAAGCGACATCGCACCAATTCGTATTTACATACAATCGTATCGTATTAATAACTCTCAAACATTTTGTTCATAATTAAGACACGTGTGTGTGTGGAGACAAAGCTGTCATAATAAAAATGTATTTTTGTTTTAATTATTAAGTCAAACAATTAAATATATTACAAAACTATTAAATTAAAATATTTTAGGGAGAGAACCCGAATTTTTATTTTTCTTGGTAATAATTAAAATAGTTTATTGTGATATTGCGCAGGGAAACTTCCATTAAAATCTTGTTGACTGGCTTATGTCAACTAGGTTTATATTTTTTATTAACTGGCAACAGACCACCAAATGCAGGCACATTTGGTGATCTGTTACCTTTATCAGACAATAGGACACTGATGCATAACTTTTTGTATGATTCACAGCGAGAGATGCCCCTATCAATTACCTAGCATTCCATAAATATTTTTCATAATTTACCGTTAAAAATCTATCCCAAACTAGACAATATATCACAGACAGAGTGCAGTCATGCGAGCCTTCCAATACGGCCTGCAATAAAGCTTGGCACACACGTTACGTCTGGTCGTGTGTCATCCAGGAAGCGGCGAGTGCGGCCGACAATGTGTCTTTCTATTCACCTCTGGAACGGTTTATAGTTTTTCCTGCAAGTTCGCTTATGGATAATGTGGACTTGGCTTTAGGAACCATCGTTTTTAGGTCGAAAAGTTAGAAAAACTTTCTTTAAATCAAAATTGTCCACTTTTAGGTTTTACACGAGATACCACAGTGACATCATTTCTTTATTTCAATTTCCAAGATAATCCTACTTATATTATAAATGCGAAAGTTTGTGAGGATGGATGGATGGATGTTTGTTACTCTTTCGCAAAAACTACTGAACGAATTTTGATGAAACCTTACAGTAATATAGCTTATACATCAGAATAACACATAGGATACTTTTTATCGCGATATTCCCGTGGGATCAAAACTTACGCGGGTGAAACCGCGGGGCGCCGCTAGTATTAACATAATTTAAAGCTATCAGTTTTATAATAATAGACAATAGTAAAAAATGTACCTAAAAGTAAACAAAAAAGGAGGGGTAAGAATCATAGGGCATCAAAAAATTCGTCCGCAACGTTGTCAACATGAAAAGGGCCCAAAAGGCTGGCAGCATTGCCACGTTATATGGCAATGCTGACACTTTACCAAAAAGTAGGCCAGCAGGGTCACGTGAAGACTCGATCAACCGCTTGACGATGTCTCAAAAAACTAAGTGGGTACTCGGCCCCATC
The DNA here is from genome assembly GCA_949316385.1 of Globia sparganii. Classification (NCBI taxonomy): domain Eukaryota; kingdom Metazoa; phylum Arthropoda; class Insecta; order Lepidoptera; family Noctuidae; genus Globia; species Globia sparganii. The sequence continues at coordinate 1,583,796 of OX438663.1, read as the reverse complement.
GGCTTCATATGGTTAACTGACAAGTTCACAACAAAGATATTTGAATATCAATTACCAAGAAGGCTGTAGTTAGTTTGTATATCTTTGCAAATTTAATTTCTTTTCTTTATACATTAAAACAATATATTTTTAACCCAAGTCCAAACACATGGCAGAAAGGTTCACGTAAACTCGCAAACTCGTAACGTTTGCAATAAACCATTTAGTGAGCACACGTTAAGTCTCCCTTACAACCGAACCCAGCTCTAATACCTGCTAGTATCTGCAAGTACTCGCAACTAAGGCCGCGTGTCCACTACACGACCAATATGGACCACAATGACTAATGTAATAACTTCCTTACAGCGCTCTTTTCTTTGAAAAATGGCGGTCTAGCAATCTAAGACGAAATGAAAAACTTCCGTAAATGATTATTGCTGAACATGGCCCTCCCAATAATCGTTATAATTATCGTAAGTCTTAGAAGAAATAGCTTTTTATAATCATCATGCTTTTTAAGGAAGTGGCAATCGCAGTTAGTGTTGTTTTTTTTTTTTGTCTAACTGTTGCTTCCACACTAAAAATTACACCTGTATACAAGGTTGTCGGGACATCGTCGAGAAAACTGTAAACATGAATTCTGCACATGATTTTTCTATACCTCCTAGCGTATTTCTACGCTAGGAAGTATAATTCGTCGGTTATCAAAAAAGAAGTACTGGTTCATAGAACAGTGCAATATCTACGCGGTCAAAATGCATGGAACATTAATTAATTTTTTAATAACTGCCAAAACCAAAGATGTCGGCATAGCGTACAGAATAAGCAAGCTGAAGTGGCAATGGGTAGGCCATACCGTAGAACCGATGACCGTTGAGGTAAACGTGTTCTTGAGTGGAGACCGCGAATCGGTAAACGTAAGGTGGGACGCCCTCAGGCTAGGTGGAGCGACGATCTTCGCACGATGGTAGCAGCTGGATGAGAGTTGCCGAAAATCGAGTTGAATGGCGTGCAATAGGAGAGGGCTATGTCCAGCAGTGGACTGCTGTAAGCTGATGATGAATAACTACCTAAAAATTTCAACGCAGGGGGTACTGCCTATCGATTCTGTAAAAATGTCACCGTGATAACATAGGTGAAGTGAGCGTGAAGTGAACTATCAATGGAGGCAATCCCTAACATAAGGTGGAATGACAGCTCACTTCACCTTAGTTTTCACGGTGAGATTTTTACAGAATAGCACTGCTATACTGAATCCATGGTGTTAGATGGGCTTATAAACAAAAATTAGAAAACAGTGAAATACAGCCAAATAAGAGAATGCTGTTTCTCATACCCTTTGATGTAATTTACCTCTTGCCTTAAGTCAACTACCTATCTTCAGGCAGAGAATATAATGGAACATCTTTACTATGAAGTTGATTTCTGATAGAGTACAGACGCCAGGACTTCAAGCTACCCGAAACTGTCAAATTTTCCCAATCAACTTTGAACCTTATGCTTTAGCGATAAAGTTGAAAATCTATTAAATAAATTTGACGGATTGTAGTATCTTGATGTGCTGGCATCTGTACATAAATACAATCAGCCTATAATGATCCCACTGCTGGGACACAAGCTTTCTCTCGGTGAGAGGGAGTGGGCTGTCATTAACCTAGCAGATCCAGGGCGGAGTAGTAGATGTCATCTTATCTTTGAATTTTTGGTTCTAGGACATGCCGGTTTCCTCACGATGTTTTCATTTGAGAGCCGTGGTGATGAAATAATTCGCACAAAATAAAGCACCTGTCTGGATTCGAACCTACGAGCCGCAGCCGTCACCACTGGACCATCACCGCTCCTGTCTTCTGCTAGAATGGCAATATTCCAGACGAGTCTTAAATATTAATAAAAATAATAATTGGTCGGCTAGTGCGCATGCGCCTTAAGAGTAACACTGGAGTATAGCATTTAGTTCGGTACAATTGTATGAGATGTTAGACTTTGCAACTAAATTGTATGGAATTTCCAGGCTCACAAAGCTGTGCCAAGTTTTAATTTTAAGGTTAAAATCTAGCATTCCAATATTTAAGAGAACTCTCCTCAGTGAATTTACTTGCCGAATGCAGTAGGCGCAATATAAAGAACGATTGTGTATGTGTTATAAAATCTGTAAAATACCATATTTCAGGCAAATAAATGAATCTATTTATCTATATGAATATTGAGTTAACCTTGAATAACTTTTTATAGAACATCTTTCACAAAATACTTTTTTCACATTTATGTAACTACTGAAAAGACCTTTTCACAACATACTTTTATCAAAAAAAAAATATCGAAAATCTTGCACTGTTGCGCCAATTTTTTCACCAAACTGCCAAATTTATTGACCACAGTTCAACACCCGATTTTCACCATACGAAACAATACAAAAACTGGTATGAATTCTTTAAGTTTCCCATATATCGTTCTCACGTTAATCAAATTTATAATTCGCAATACCAAATGTATACCTAATTGGTAAACAAACACCTCGGCGTGACCAATGAACGGTTTTATACAGAAGTTTAACTTTGTGTAACGCACGCATGTCTACGGTCGCTTTATTGACGAGTTCGGTTACCGTTTTAAGTGTAGACGTTTTGATTAAAACCGTCTTTTATTTAGTGAGTTGATCGCGGCTCTGTTTCAAAAGTGCTATGGCGAATAGAGTCGCATAATAATCCTGGATAACGATAGGCTATTATGATTGACTAATTAAAGTCATCCTATGAAGTCTTGTGTTTTGTGAAATTAAAAAAAAAATGATTTTTCACTTACTTACCTACCTAAAAATTAAAGAAAATGTGAGACATTGGACATCAAAAAATTCGTCCGCATCGCTGTTAATGGGATAAGTACCCAAAAGACTTACCACGCAGCACTACCACGATGGATGGCAATGCTTATTTTTTGGGCTAAAAATAGGCCAGGCCTTTAGTCACGCGAAGTGTCAACCAACCGCTTGGCGATGTCCCGAAATATTTGAAAGAAAAAGAAAGAAAATACATTTATTTAGCACAGACTAAAAGACAGACAGTAGGTACACCAGAGACACACCAGATACAATCAAATCATCATCATCATCATCATCATCAGCCGGAAGACATCCACTGCTGAACAAAGGCCTCCCCCTTAAACCACCACGCCGAACGACAATCCGCCACTTGCATCCATCGGTTGCCCGCAATATAATCAAATAAGATATATAGAACTAGCACTTCGCCCGCGACTTCGTCTGCGTGTATTCGTACCAAATTTCAAGTTTATTAACTCAATCAATAAGATTTTTCATAAAAACAAAACCCCCCCTTTTCACCCCCTTAAAGGTCGAATTTCCAAAAACCCCTTCTTAGTGCTCCCCTACATAATAAAAGGAAGCCGTATGCAAAATTTCACGTTCCTAATCCTTACAGTTTCGGCTGTGCGTTGATATGTCAGTCAGTCAGTCAGTCAGTCAGTTTCTCCTTTTATATATATAGATATTTGATATGTAATTTTTTTTATTATATATATATATATATACATATTTAATGTGTTATCTTGTAAATAGTAACTAAGTCTTTTTGTTAGTAGTGTTGTCTTTATGAATAAATAAATACGTACCTATTTAATTTACAGCGGGGCAAATGGCTAGTGGTTCATAAGCATTTCATATAATTGAATGACAACAAAAACCTACATTACTGTGCTTCCGCTCCTCAGTAACCTTATTTAATCCCTGCACACTACACAAGATCGTCATGATCGATGCGTCAACCCGACGCGAGACTAAACGGATTTGTGTGATTTTTTGCGAACAACCCCGGTGATATTTACCTTTGAAATTGATATGTTATAATCTGCAGCCAGTTATGGATATTAGTGAAATCGTATTAGGTGCGATACCTACCTCGATTTTATTGATAATGTTTGTTTTGCAATGTAGACAAAAAAATAAATATAATTTAAAAAACAAATGGCTACTTTAATCAAATTTTTCAAAAAACTAATAGTAGATTATACAACAAGTGAAAAAAAAGGGAATTTAATTCGAGGGACTACGTTGGATCCCGAGAGCAGCGAAGGATTCTAGAATAGAATCCCGAGCGTAGCGAGGTATTCTAGATTTGAATCCTGAGCGGAGCGAGGGATACAAGGACCGAGATGAATTATTTTTTTCACGAGTTGTGTACTCTACTTTTTACCATTGACTGCGAGAAAATAAATAGTAGTATAGTATTTATCACATTTTACTATAATTGCTGCTTTATTTCGAAATGATTCCGGAGTTAGTGTCTCATTTTCGTCACTGGAAGAACTCATTTTATTATAATTTATGTTATTAGATTTTCCAATGACTTAAAACAACGATAACAGATAGAAAAGAACCTAAAATGGCGGGTTTTTTTTTTAATTATGGAATAGCTCCGTATAGCCAGCCAGTACGTACTTTCAGCACGTTTTATTTATTTTTGTATATAATTCGTATATTCGTGCTTGTTCCAAATTCAAAATGTTTTTATTCACTCAGTGACTAAAAGAGAGTTTTATTCACTGTTTTCGATGAATAAAATGCCCTTTTTCGAGTGGCAATGGTAAAAAACAATTTACTCTCGTTTTGAACAAGTCCTTTATGTAGGATTCAATAGGTTTTAGTAACGATGCAGCTTTGTAAAATATTCTAGCATTAATTTCAGTGTCATTTAATTGAAACTAATCTACATATATCTATATACTAATAATAAAACTAAAGAGTTGGTTTGTTTGTTTGAACGCACTGTTCTCTGGAACTATTGGTCGAATCTGAAAAAATCTTTTTGCATTTGATAGTCCAATTATTGAGAAAGGCTATCAAACATCACGCTATGACCTTTAGGAGTCGAGCAAAAAGAAAAAAAGTCACAAAGATCGCTAAGCGAAAACGAGGTTATACATATATTGGTGACGTGAATTACAAATACCAATTTACCCGCGCCTCATATCCATTAAAATTAATTCGTACTTAAATTCAATTGAAGGTTACATCAACTGAACCGTTCGCACATTAAAAACTAATAAAATAAATAAGGTAGCTAACAACAAAGCAGCCTCAGAGATTGATTCAATAAGTTTTAATTGATTGATTCTAGTTTTGAGTGCCTGTGCAATATAATGATTGCTAACAAACAATTACAAAGGGAGATTGATCGACAACCGTATTTATTACGAAGTAACGAGCAAACTGAAATTTTACTGATGATGTAAACATAGGGAAATGTAGTGTGGGCGGCACAGCTTTGAAAGTTGTGCTGTATACCACTGTAGTACAAAAATCATCATCTGCCTAGCCTTTTCCCAACTAAGTTGGGATCGGCTTCCAGTCTAACCGGATGCGGCTGAGTACCAGTATTTTACATGAAGCGACTGCCTATCTGACCTCCACAACCCAGTTACTGGGTAATACGATACCCCTTGGTAAGACTGGTTGACAGACCTTCGGGCTTCTGACTACCCGTAACGACTGTCAAATATCCACGAATGACAGCCGGGACCAACGGCTTAACATGCTTTTCGAGGCACGGAGGGATCTCGGTATGTAAAGATGGTCACCCATCCACAGACCAACCGTGGCAAGCGTAGCTTAACCTGATCGATCGTCCTGTGCGGCTGTTATTATTTAGCCACGGGTCTCTCTGTAGTACGAAAATAAAAAAAATATAAAAATTTGACAGTTTCGGGTAGCTTGATGTGAAGAACAATGAAGCAATGGATTAGAACCCCTTCCCCTACCCTACATTCAAAACTCTCCGGTACTGATACATGAAGCCAGTTGTATTTGAAACATAAACGCCCCGTTATAAAGTCCGGAGGCGCAAATAGGCATAAGTTACTTTATATTACAAAATCAACTACACCTAAACGGATCCCCACAAAACCCAGCCCCATTTTTTCACATATCCCTTTTTCAACCGGAACGCATCGGGCACGCCCATTATATCCCGCGTCGTATATCGCAAGTTCCAACTAATCGCGTTACGTTTCCACAATCGTCACAAAAAGGTCATCTACCACAAGGTTCGCGCGTAAGCATCACTAATTGGTCCAAATCAAATACGAATTATCTCACTGCACATCTCACTAATCACCAACGTAACTTGACCCCTGGGTAACTGAAAAATTCAAAGAACTTCAAGGATGGAACAAACAATCAGGGGTCAAGTTACACTGGAAAAATAGTTCGTTATACAAATTGGATTTTTATTTTTTTATTTAGACCCTATTATATTGCAGCCGGGTTCCGTCAAAATTGAACCGTCATAGAAGAATATTGAGCGGTTTGAATAAACACGAGTTGAATGGCGGCGCGTTGAAAGCTTATAATCTCGTTCGTTATGTTCTGATGCGTGTACTTATGTGGCTCGCTTTGGTTACATGTTTCGTGAGAAAAACAAATTTACAATAACTCTCCGAATAAAGATAAATAATAGAAATTACATAACTGCCAAAACTTTTAAACACAGCACGAGACAGAAAGAGGTGTCTAAAGTTCGGGACCGAAGATCATCACTGCCTATTTATTTTACATTCAATTTAAAAAAAACAGTTTTCCTGCGAAATCGATGTTCTGACGTAGTGCATCAGAGGGGCAAATCTCGTAATTTTTAAGAACGTTCACAGTCTGATCTCAGTCTTAATCTGTCAAAAATACTTCAAATTTCCGTACATTTTGACAAGTTTTTGACATTTGTTTGTCGCCGAGATGAGATTGCGACTAGATTTTGAACGTTTTAAATTACGAGGATTAGCCTACTGGTCATTATCGGCCCATCACCCGACCGGCTCACCACCTATCATATAAGGCTTAAACACAACTAACGAAATGTGGCTGTACTTTAGGTACACTTCTGTCTAACCCAGCGGGAATAAAAGGCAAGATGATTGTAAGTACACTGTAGCTGCAATCGCTGACCGCCAGAATAGACCTTTTAGCGTAGTGATGGGTTGGCTAAGATCAAGAATCATCATCTCAATAATACGTGCCACTAGCATGTGCATTCAACGCATAAATTTAAACTAATAGCCAAGTTATTCGGTTTCGATGATGGAGCAGCCCTACCTAGACAAGACTGAAGTGGATGCGGCCAACGAACTAAGAAGAAAAGAAAGAAAGAAAGAAAAAGTATTTATTGCGACTCGTACAGGAGGATCACAAACTAAACTAAACACAGTCTAAATTAAAATACCAACACACCGACAACCGAGGGGCAATTCCCGTAATTTTTAGGAACGTTCAGTCTGATCTCAGTCTCAATCTGTCAAAAATACTTCTAATTTCCCTACATTTTGACCAGTTTTTGACATTTGTTTGTCGCCGAGATGAGACTGCGACTAGATTTTGAACGCTTTTTAATTAGCAGAATTGGCCTACAGACATCAGACAGACATCGATTACAATAAATCACGACAGATAAATAAACTTGCTTTACTCGCTAATTAATCAATAATTTGACAGTACTATTGTTATAGATTATTTTGTATTGTAATGAATATATTTGTAAGTAACCTTACTTCAAGTTGAGCATGCATCTATGTGTGTACGTGTTATAATTCAATTCAGTAACGGAGCGTGGTGTGGTGGCTAATTTGTTAGTGTACGTAGCGTAGAAATTGCTTGAGAGCGATCAGCCGTAGTCGCTCAGTGCATGTTCTTATATTGTATGAGAAAGAGGTGATATAGTTAAATAATTATGAGTTCAATGTAAGAGCCGAAATACTAGTGAGACTTGTGTAAAAGTCATCACGTGTCTACCCTTTTCCCAACTATATTGGGGTCGGTTTCCAGTCTAACCGGATGCAGTTGAATACCAGCATTTACATGGAGCGAAAAAAATCAAAATATTTTATTTCACGTAAGCCTACAAGGGCACTTATGAAACGTCAGAAGCTAGGTGCACGGTTCCAATTGGTCGTTTCCTATGGAGAAGAACCGGCAAGAAACTCCACGGTTACTCTTTTATAAATAATTGGCTTTTACAATGTTTTCTAATTACAGTAGGTATTCCCGAGGACAGCATAGGCCTGTCAACAAGTACCAGGTACTTGTTGACAGGCCTATGCTGTGTGATAAAATAGAAAATGGTCTACAGCTCTAAAATCTACAGGGCCTACAAAGTCTTCACATTTACAAAATCAAAATCTCAAAGAAAGATAAATAAAATATAAAAAACTATTAAAACCAAGTGATTTGATTTCCATTAAAATCACTAAAAAAGAGCTAGAAAATTAGAATTGTCTCTATATAATGTCAAATAATAAAAGAATTATGTCAAAGAAGTATGTAAAAAATAAATAAAATTGTAATTTGAGAGCAGTTAATAGACATTTACGTAGTTATGCCGTTAATGAGATGCCAGGGAAGTCACATGTGCAGAAGGAATTATTGCCCAACTACCTTGTCTTCAACGTAGTCTTTAATCTTATAATCTGAACTCCAAATCTGGTTACTGGGTAACACGATACTCCTTGGTAAGACTGGTTGTCAGGCTTTCGGGCTTCTGACGACCCTTAACGACTGTCAAAGATCCACGAATGACAGCCGGGACCAACGGTTTAATGTGCTTTCCGAGGCACGGTGGGTTCTTCGTATTTAAACATGGTCACCCAACCACGGTCCAACTGTGGCAAGCGTAGCTTAACCTGATCGATCGACCCGTGGGGCTGTTATTACTTAGCCACGAGCCCAAGGTTAGGTAAATTTAGTTGAGTATGACAACTTAAATATTAGTATTCCTGAAACGATTTAACTCGATGATAAGTACGCATATAAAAATGATTTCTCTTTCTTCATTATTAAAGTGTCGTGTCGTTGACTTTTAGGCACTTTTGATTCCATTCATTTCCATTATTTCATTATTTTTTGGCTATCTTTTTTCAAGCATTAGAGTTACGTCAGCATATTTCTCTTAAAAAAACGGTATCGATACAAAAAATAAAACATACAACTGTTTCACCCCCATTAAAAACTGTCATCTTCAGTTTATCTTAAATCACTGTCTAAAATAATAGGAGACCGTTACACTCGTGCCCCCGTGTATAGAACGGAATCGAACCCGCATCCGATAATATCTGCGTTCGTGATGACGCATAAATATTACACCGAGATATGTCACAAAAAGTGTCATGACATGTGTTCTTTAGGGTTCTATCTTGGGATCACGCGAAATGGGATATCGAACGCGATAACTTTCCTTGTCAACTGTTTGGCATTTTTCTTTCAACTTCTTTGTCATTGATTTGAATTATGCGAAATAAATGAATCAACTGCTTTCCTAATAATTTAATTATGTAATTATATTTTATATTTCAGTTAACTGTTTCACACTTTTTCATTGCAAAAAGACATATAAAGATTAAGAACTACCTATGTCCGTTCTACATGAATTTTTCATCTCTTTTATTATCTTTAGACGGTTAGGAAACACCGAACTCATAATGTGAAACCAACATTATGTTTCCAAATAATATAGGTATTAACCAAATCACCTAAGCTCTTACAGGCTTTTTGGAAACAGACTATGTATTTCTTTATCGCAACCACAGCTACCATTTCTAAATGCTTTTAATTCAAATTATCACCAATTCGCCTCACACATAATCCTTTTAACTTTTAATTTTTTTTTTTCACCAAAACTGACACTCGCTACAAAAAACCCACAACTAATCCTCCAAATAGACCCCTATCAAGGTGCGAAACATCAAAAACAGACAGACAGTTACAGATTATGCGCAACCCTCCTATTATAACCATATTAAGATATTATCACTGAACAAAAAACGTCCTTTTCAAACATTTATAATCCTTTCATTCTCTGCTTTGAGAATTGACACCTTCGTCACGCGAAATACATCACTATTACGACGGAGTAAGAATGTTATATGATCTGAATTGAGACGTTAAAGGGTTGCTTCCTGTACAAAGAAAATTGAACTATATTCGTAAGCTACAAGCTTGACTTTCCAATGTCATGTCTAAAAGGATTTATAAGTCAAAATCGCCTATTTAAGAAATATAAAAAGATGTTTATTCGCGCTAAGAACAATGGCGATTGGTGAAGGGAAGTGACTTGTAAAGGAATATATGCGTAGACGCACTGAGAACACTGCGGACCTCTCTATTGTGAACTTTTAACGGAAATTAATCGCTACATGGTAAAACAAAGTATTTGAATGCATGTATTTGAATATCTTTTAAAGAGTTCTTGGCTGTTTTTGGTTTAATAAGGAGTGTTTTTTTACGGTTTACAGAAAGAAGATAAGTACATATTGGGTTATACACAAATATGTACTTATAAATTAAATTAGCAAGATGTCGAAACAAATGAAACAAAAAAAAAATGTCCGATTTTTATTATTTTACTGTCGTGAAACGTAATTATTGCTTTAACATACTACAAATTCTGCCCATAAAAAAAATTGTTGCAAACCGGTAATCATTTGCAAGTTTCCTGTTTATAAGTTTCAGATGGAAAATGTTAACCTAAGTACCCTTTTTGCCGACTGTACCCAGTGTTTAAAGGTACATCCAGACAGAGCGAGACATGCGCCGCAAATTATTTTTTTATATGTTAGATGCCTCACCCTGAGGCAGCCTGTATATGTGTGGCTTACTATTCAGAACACATGCCTCGGAATGTCTGGACACACCTTTACACGTGGTACCCAAAAAAAATCAGTTTAATAATGTATAATTAACTAGCGGCCCGTCCCGGCTTCGCACGGGTGGACATTTATTTTTTAAACATTTTTTTTTCTTGCAATTAAAAAAGCCTATATTAGTTAGTGATAATGTAGCAAATTCAAATGGTGAAAGAATTTTTAAAATCGGTCCAGTACCTTTTGAGCCAATCCGCTACAATCATACATACAAATCTTTCCTCTTTATAATATTATATTAAATATAGATTTAATCTGAAATTCGAATTTAAATGGTAACATTAGCATATAATTTAATGAAATTTAAGCTACTACTTATCTAGAGGGTTCTTTATTTACAAAAAATATAACACACGCATTGAATTTTATATAAAAAATCGGCTCGTATAAGCTATAAGGTTTAAATAAAACTCAAAAAAATTAAGTTTTAAGGTGATGACGTGAGAAAAGACGAGAAAAGAAAAAACCAAGTGCGAGTCGGACTCGCACACGAAGGGTTCCGTACCGACGTATAATATTTAACACTACATATTTTAATTATTTGTTAATATAACGGCCATAGATAATACACACTCTGTGATAATTTCAAGTATCTTCCTACTACGGTTCAAAAGATACAGGTACATACTCAGTTACGGACAAACGGACAACGAAGCCTTAATTATAGGGTCCTTTGGCAACTGAAAAATCTTCTAAACTTAAATACTTTGCTCTTTAACTAAGCATAACCAGCATATAATGTTCCCAATGCTAGGACACAGGCCTCCTCACTGTGAGAAAGAGTAATCTCCCCGCTGACCCAGTGCGGGTTGGTAGATGTCATGTGCCTTCTAATTTTTGGTTCTAGGACATACCGGTTTCCTCACGATGTTTTCCTTCACCGTTTTGAGAGCATTGGTGATGAATACACAAAGTAAAACGCCTGTCTAGGTTCGAAACTACCTCACTTATCAAGTTACTATAGGCCGACTTAAAATACTAGTAAAATTTTACAATTTTTGTAAATATGTGAGCACCATGTATCTATCACATAATTGATTTACCAGTCTGTTATATTTTAAATTCTTTTTACCATTTGTGGTAGACTAAATTTTATTTTAGGTGCATCGTCTTCACATATAATTGTATAATGAATGTATACAAAAACTTGTAAAACATTTTAAAAGAGTAACGGTGGAATTTCTTGCCCATTCTTCTCCACACGAAAACTACCTTTTGGAAGGGGCGACTAGAATCAATTCTATTTTTTAATTTTTGACGTTCAAAAGTGCCTTTTAAGTGCCTATTTGGAATAAATGATTTGACTTTGACTTTGACTTTCACCGACCGCTTAACTGTGACGTTGTCTGAGGTAGCTGAGCGGTGCGGGAGGGCTGATAGTTGTCAAGTAAACGAATCACTGAGCTCTCGCATCGCGCCATCACACCCCTCCCGCACCACGCTGCTACCTCAGGCAACGTCTCAGTTAAGCGATCGACCTATATATTTTACCGTTTTTGACGACACTCCTAAATACAAGTTATTATCATCATCATTGGCAGCCTTGTTTCACTCACTGCCAAATCTACGCCTCATCCCTTTTCTGCCATGCTTTCCTGTTATGTGCGAATCACATCCAGGTCTTCCCCGCGATCTTCTTGTAGATCGTCTACCCACCTGGCTATTGGTCTGCCAATGCTCCTTCTACTATTTCAAAATTTCTAAATCATATCGTGCCCGGTCATGACTGAAAGACCGACAGATGTGTCACAGGGCACAATTTTGTTAACATTTGTGACTACGGTTAAAATTCCCATTCTATTAAAAAGCCTTCATGAATAGTACCCAAGTTCTAACTATAAGTATAAACAAGATCGTTATAGATAATAATTAATCCAACGCGATAATTGCTGCCATAATAATTATTATTATTTTGCAACGAAACAAAGGGTCTTTAGTTGAGCCAGATGGTAATCTTGGACGCAAGAAACGAACTGAAACTTAGTCGGAAAGTGCAATGGAATATAATACAATGATATCCTTAGATTAATACGCTAGTGTGGTTATAAAGCCGGAAAAATCTATACATATAATAAAATTGCAGAAAATACATAATTATAATAAAATTGTAGAAAAGTGGTGTCTGTACAATGGAAATATATAAAAAAAAGTAGCAGGGGTTGGTATTATATCGATGCCGAACCCGAAATTGTAATTATTATTTTTGTCTGTTTGTCGGCTTGTCTGTTTGTCTATTTGTCTGTGTGTTTGTGCACGCTAATCTTCGGAACTACTGGACGGATTTGAATGATTTTTTTTTTGTTGTATAGATATTAAGTCTAGGCAACATATAAGCTATAATTTATTTTGGAAAATGGAACACCTGATGCAGAACCGCAACAGACCAGCTATAGTATAAGAGATACAAAAATAGTACAATAACAAAAATTGTTCCACGTGATGAGCATTTTCTGCTGAGAGAATAAATTTGAAGATCTGGAACACCTGATGTGAAACTCCAAGAGCCCAGCTACACTATAACATATATAGGAATGACGTTTTAGCAAAAGTTGTTCAATCTGATGAGCACTCTCTGTTGACTTATAAAAATCGAAGATCTGGAACACCTGTTGTGGAACTCTAACCGTCTCGCGCATCCTGTTGTTTTCCCGTCCCCGGGCTCTTAGAATTCGACATCAGACGTTTCAGATCATCGATTTTGACGACCCCGTTGTCGCTGGCATAAGCAACAGAATCCGCATACGAAGTCGCGGGCAGAAGCTAGTATTATAATAACAGTTGAATGAAATGGATATATCACGGCAATTTGACGTAGGGTGTCGATTCGCTTAACAATTAATGTCCTTGACTGTATAACTACAAGTAACTATAGAAAATATTAAGTTACTTTGGAGGGTCGAGGATCTTTCGCAGTGCACGAAAACTCGCTAGGTGTTAATAAAAATATGATGTAACAATATTTGCTGTTGATTCAAAAGTGATTCAGAAAGAGTTGAGATGGTATTTGACGAAGACCATCTATATCTATCAAGATTAATAGATGGTCTTCATGTATTTTTTTAATAAACATACCTTCGACTCTCAAGTTTGCGAAGTTCTCACTAAAACAATTAATATGTATAGTAATAGTGCGCAGTGTTGCACACCCCTACCATATTTCAAGTTAAACAAATATCAACTTTATCTCAATGATAATTAAGCAGATTTTAAAGTGACTAGCACTATTGAAAACTTTATAAAAATGTTTGAACTTGTAGCGTAACCTGAACTTTATTGTGTATGAATTAAAGTTATTTTTTCATTAATTCATATTTGTTTACATTTTTGGCAAATAAATCGCGAACACAGATTAGTTGATAGTTATTCAGTTTCATAAGATAAATAAACAAGCGACACTAAAGATATTTCGGACCATCATCAAAGCTAAGAGAATTATAATATTCATAAAGAGTTAATAGGCATTTATTCTAACAAGAAACAGTGTAGGTACCTACATGACAAAAATAACCAAAAAAGGAATTATTTAGAAGATTTAAATAAAAAAAGAAAATTTACTTAATTTTCCTTGTGAACCAAAATTACAATAATTAGAATTCATTAATAAATCTTGAGCAAAACAATTTGCAAAGAACATCCATGTCAGAAATGACAAATTAAAAGCGATCAAATTAGACACAGATACAAAAAGGATTCAACAGAATTGCATCTTTATTAATTAACTTGCTTGTTAAAGGATCTAAGGCTGCGGGCAGATAACTAAAAATAAATAAGTGGACAGCTGTTTTATGCTCCCTTTTAGCCTTTACAATGTCTTGTAGGTTTACAGGGAGGGTGTCGACACACAAATGTGACCGTGAATTCAAAACATAATTTTAGACACCCTAGTGTGGAAATATTTCGTTGGTTATCAAAAAAAATTTGTTTCGTAGAAAAGTGCAATATCAGAATCTACGCGGTCAAAATATATGGAACATCCAATTTTTATTTTAATAACTTACGAAATTTTTCAGCGGGGGTCCAGAATCATGAACTCTATCCGTGGTAGCTTAGGGGCAATTCTCGTAATTTTAAGAACGTTCACAGTCTGACCTCAGACTCAGTCTTTCAAAAATATCTCTAATTTCCCTACATTTTAACAAGTTTTTGATATTTGTTTGTCGCCGAGATGAGATTGCGACTAGATTTTGAACGTTTTAAATTAACAGAATTGGCCTACAGGTCGATGTCCTTGCAACCCTGTAGGCTAGTAGAAGCTACCAAAATTAAGAAAATAACAATTAGAAAAAGCAATACCTTCAACAATATGTTATTTATTTATTTATTAAGGTGCACTAACAGCTTCTATGTATAATTTATCTTAAGTACTATAGATCACAATAGTCTCTGTCTTACACAGTCGCCAATTACAGGTTTACCAGCAATCTAAGAGATAAGTGATCACACATAATGTTAACAAAACTAAACTATGTTATTACTTAGGATGACAATAAATTAGTTTCCTTTTTCAAATCGTACTAGAACAAGCAAGCGAAAACAAGTTTGGGAGACGCTAGCGTGGCGGGATAAATGAATGACTTCAGTAGGGATCGGTCAAAATAAAGACACCGTGAAATTAATGAGAGGATAGCAAGGCCCAACAGAAGGACAATATAGGGTACAGAAAAAAAGAAAAGGTTACGACTGTCTAACCAGCGGCGAACTTGCGTAATACACTATCAGTAGCAATGGCTTAGATTTTGACAGTTCAACAACATTCATTGCGTTGTTTACTTTGTTGGGCAGACAAATTTTTCCAATATATGAAGCAATGGATTAGCATTAAGATTCAGATTGTGCTTGATAGTGTGTCAACTTTGAGCTCAGTCTAAGACTAAAGTCAAAGTCAAATCATTTATTTCAAATAGGCACTTAAAAGGCACTTTTGACCGTCAACATTAAAAATTAAAAAATAGAATTGATTCTAGTCGCCCATTCCAAAATGTAGTTTTCGTGTGGAGAAGAATGGGAAAGAAACTCCACCGTTACTCTTTTAAAATGTTTTACAAGTTTTTGTATACATTCATTATATAATTATATGTGAAAACGATGCACCTAAAATAAAATTTAATCTACCAAAAATGGTAAAAGAATTAAAAATACAACAGACTGGTAAATCAATTATGTGATAGATACATGGTGCTCACATATTTACAAAGATTGTAAAATTTTACTAGTATTTTAAAAAGTGTGTGAGTTACATTTGTCACAGAATGTATAAAACAATGTATTTATAAAAAAAAAAATGTGTACCTATGTATAAATTAAATTAGCAACCAGTTTGATGTTGTCTAGACTCCAGATTGTCCTATGGAGCAGGACCAGCATGTTTCCAAACATTGTTATCTTGGATATAATCCTCCAATTTGTAATATCCTTGTTTACAAAGTGTACTTTTAATATGAGTTTTAAATTTTCTTTCATACACACACTACATTATGAACACAGACTTACGTGTTTGGTATTGTGTTGTTTAGACGGTGAAACAGAAAAAAATACAATTATGGTGTGCAAATTAATTGATGCAAATGATTTGAGCTTGAGAGTTGATGAATTCTATAAAGTATGAACAAAAAAAGGTTTTTAGAGTACTGCCTTAAGAAAATACGGTAACGGTGATTTGCTTATTTGGCAAAACTTTGAAATAGGTAATAGGTACCTTACGAGGTCGTAAGTCATTTATTTTGAAAAAGAGGATGAGTTATATACTTACCAACGTCTGAAATGACTTGAAGCTGGTGAAAGAGAAATCGTAAATATATCTAGTTAATCTAGATTTAAGAGCTTTAGAAATTAAAAAAGCTTACTAGCATACAATAATGAAAAGCTGTAAATTAATAAGAAAAGAGAATTAGGTCATCATGGTGCTCTCGAGTAATAAGCGTACCTAATTATAGAAAACGTGTACATTATTATTGTTCACTTCATAGGAAGTGCACAATAATAAATTGGACGTGACGATACTCGTACATTCATTATAAATTAGGTTCATATGAAGCTTTAAGAAATAGCTTTAGACCACCGCCATTTATTGTGCATTGAAATTGAATCGATTCGACAAAGGAAGCAGAATTTTCCAAAGAAAATCTTAAACATATATAGGGTCAAATTAAATTGGCTAGCGAAACTCCGCGGACGTGATGGGTATCGTTATCTAAGCACGATAAAACAAAAATATATTAATACGACGATTGTTTTGTGGGGTCACCGACCGCTGTTAATATAGTCACCTGAAATAAATATTAGTTTAAAATCACCTTTTTTATTGTGTAAACTTTACAGGCGTGACGGGTATCAATATCTCAATACGACAAAACTTTATAGATATATTTTCTCAACTCATACTTCAAGTAACAAGACAACCAGCGGTCGTTGAACCTCAAAAAAAACATCAATGTTTTTTTTTGTTTTTATTTAATAGTGTTTAGATATCGATCCATCACGCAGTTTCTCTAGTTAATTTAATTAGACCCAGTATAATTCGAGCCTTCAAACTTACCTACCCATATCACTGGGACCTCCTGAAGATAGAATAGACTAAATCATTAATTACAATTATTCAATCAATCAATCAATAATTAATCAATTAATTACAATTATTTATAAATTAATTGTAATTAATAATTAATGTAATTATTAATTGTAATTTATTTGGTGTACATAGCAAAGAGTATTCTATTCTATTTCTATAATATATTATATATTTCTATAATATATTATATATTTCTATAATATATTATATATTTCTATAATATTTCTACTGCTGGGACACATGCCTCCTCTCTGTGAGAGGGAGTTTTTTTTTTTGAGGATGGGAAAACATCAAATGACCTCTCCCACTCTGGGTGGAGCAGAAGGGAGTGTCAGAATCTTATTGACTAAAACCCACCCGTGTTCCTTCCTTAGCCCTTTATGTTCCGGGGCAGCGGTAACCCTTTCGGACAATCCCGCTCCCCCGGCAGGCTACGGCCCTCACGGGCCCCTTCCTTACTGCTGACATCTCTTTGAGGCGCGCGCGGAACACGTACGCGCCGTCCGGCACGGGCCTGGTCCTGATCGGACGGAGAGTTACCAATTACTCTCCGCCCGCAGGCCCGCGCCTGTGAGAGGGAGTAGGCCGTAATCCACCACGCGGGCCCAATTCGGGTTGGTAGATACCACATGTCTTAGAATTTTTGGTATAGATCATGCCGGTTTTGTCCGATGTTTTCCTTCGCCGTCGCAGTGGTGATGAAATAATTTACACAAAGTAAAGCGCCTGACGGGGTTCGAACCTAGGACCGCTTTCGTAAGTCGCTGCTTTAAATTGATCGATAATAGTAACTCTATTCACATTCCCAGTTTTATAATAAGACGACCCTTAATGACGCGTTTACTCCTTTTAAATCGAACCAAGGTCCTCCAGCTTTACATACCTGCTATACTAAGTACTAGATCAATCTTTAGAAGTCATTGTTTAAGATGGGAACCGTTTACATTCGCGTACAGTTCACACTTGTCTTACTTCCTTTGACTGCACGATTTATTTAAAAGGTCACACAGTTTTTTTACTTCGTCCAGATATTTAATTGAAAGACCTCATGTTGTATTCTTTAACAATTATATGACTGTTTGCCCTTGGAGTGGTATCGGTGCATCGTGATGCAAAAACTAAGTCAGATATAAAATGGGTTGAAGGATTTTACAAATGATTTATCGGAAATAACATCTAAAGGACTACGGTTTCTTATTTTAAAGAATTCCAGCAGGATTAATTAAAATTTAGAATTTCATTGAAAGAATATAAAACGCAAATTATATTTATCGATTGTCAATGTGGTCTCTCTAGGTGGCTCGTGGCTAAGTAATAACAGCCACACGGGTCGATCGAAAAGGTTAAACTACGCTTGCCGTGGTCCGTGGATGGGTGACCATCTTTACATACCGTGACCTATCCGTGTCTCGGAAAGGGTGGATCATTCGTGAATCTTTGACAGTGTCGTCAAAAGCCCGATAGTTTGAAACAGTAACAGTAACTGGATTGTGGAGGTCAGATAGGCAGTCGCTCCATGTAAAATACTGGTATTCAGCTGCATCCTGTTAGAACGGAAGCCGACCCCAAAATAGTTGGGAAAAGGTTAGGCAGATGATGATGATGAGTGCGTTAACTCTAAAAAAGTTTGATGTCCACGGAAAGTGTGATATACCCATAAGTCTTTCATGACAAACTAGAAAAGCATGATAGATACCTACTACGTACTAATTGTTAAGCACCAAATAAAAGAAATAGCATAGGTATAATAGCTAAAGAAAAATATCACACGAAACAATATTACGAAAAAAGTTAAAAATACGTAAGCCGCTCCGTTGCTAGCCAACCAACACCAACAAGTCCCTAGCAACGGGGTTGCCAGATCTGTCGCCGACACTAATAATACTACCAATGTTATAAACGCTAAAGTTTGTGAGGATGAGTGGATGGATGTTTGTTACTCTTTTACGCAAAAACTACTAAACGGATTTTAATAAAACTTCACAGGAATATATATCTTATACATCAGAATAATACATATTAAGATACTTTTTATTTATTTAGGTTAGGGAACAATTGTTTACGCAATACATTTTAGAAATATTTTCCTAAATAATACATTTATAAGTGCAACAATTACTTATAGGCTAACACAACATTCACCATTTGTGGTTTTTACATATAACTAATACAAAGCCAAACATTGTAAATATTACACACTAACTAATAAAAAAAACACAGATTGAGAAATAATATTAAAAAATAAAAATAATTTAGTTCAAATTCATTCCTAAATTTATCCTCATTTTCCCACGAGATCGACACTTATGCGGGGGAAACCGCGTGGCGCTGCTAGTGATAGTATACAGACGGTACTAACATTATCACGGAACTTGGTCATAATTTCATAAATCCAATATGGCCATCTTTTATTATGACCATATTGTACAGACGCCAGCACATTAAGCTACTACAATCTGTCTTTCTTTAATAGATTTTCAACTTTATTATTATAGTATAAGGTTCAAAGTTGATAGGGAAAATTTGACAATTTCGGGTAGCTTGATGTGCTGGCGTTTATACCTAGGGGTTGGTTATATTGATGCCCAACTGTCTAAGTATATCGACACAGAACTTCGTCTTCACCCATATCCTATCAACCTTGGTCAGGCTTAGGGCATTCATCCGCAGATAATAATTGATAGTCTACACAATATTATGCAATGACTTACACCATAACATACATGTACTATTATAATAGTAGCTCATGAGTATTACTTATCAAATCGTCTTGTTATCATCGCACGCAAATCACAACATCGAGGAATAATTGTTTATTGAAGAGCTCGTGGGGAGGAGGTCACCAACCTGTTTGCGTGGCGTGTGACGATGGGTATTAGCCGCCTCATTCAAAACATAAACCTCGAAATATGTATGGTCAAACCGAAATGCGTAACACACTATGTTCTATGTTCTATGTTATGGGTTTGGTTTCCGCACTTAGTCCTTCAAATGGACCATTGTGCGTGGGCCATGGCGGCCGTCGGTGGTTATTCCAACCAGCTCACCTCCCTCCAGAAGCTGATTAGGTCTCCTGGTCTATTGAGAACATCTGTGTACGATCTGGGTGTCCCGAGGGTTTCTGATCTAATCTGGGTGACGCCTGTGCAATCAAAGAGCATATGCTTAACGGTTTCTTCAGCCTCCATGCAAGCTCTGCACAGGCACTATCCGTTATGCCTATAGTGTGTAAGTGTTTATTTAGCGAGCAGTGTCCTGTGATGGTCCCCGTCACCAGGCGCAAGCCTTTCCTGTCCAGTCGCAATAAGCGTCTGGTTAGCCTGCCATCTAATGATGGCATAGCTTCCTTGGACTGCCTGCAGCCTGGTGACGACGTCCACCAACTTACTGCTTGTGTATGGGTGTGCTACTGTAGCCACCTGCGTAGTTGGTTGAAGGGGAGCGTAACACACTATTAATCAAAATATAATATTGCTAATACGAGGGGCCCGTGGCTAGATAATAACAGCCGCACAGGTCGATCGATCAGGTTAAGCTACGTTTGCCGCGGTTGGTCTGTGGATGGGTGACCTTCTTTACATTCCGTGACCCCTCCGTGCCTCGGAAAGCACGTTAAGCCGTTGGGCCCGGCTGTCATTCGTGGATCTTTGACAGTCGCCACGGTTAGTCAGAAGCCCGAAAATCGGACAACCAGTCTTACCAAGGAGTATCGTATTACCCAGTAACTGGGTTGTGGAGGTCAGATAGGCAGTCGCTCCATGTAAAATACTGGTATTCAGCTGCATCCGGTTAGACTGGCAACCGACCCCAAAAATGTTGGGAAAAGGCTAGGCAGATGATGACAATATTGTTAATCCATTGCTTCATATGTTTGAAAAATTTGTCTGCTCAACAACGTGAATAACGCAATGAATGTTGTTGAACTGTCAAAATCAGAGCCATTTCTACTGTTAGTATGTTACGCAACGACCCCGCTGGTGTTACTTCACTCCGTTATAGTAAGTACCGGGTTTATTAATGATGACAAAGGTTTCACAAAGACACAGCAATTACAATTTACAAGCTAACACTAAAATATATACTACTAGCTGCCCGCCCCAGCTTCACACGGGTGCATATTTTTTTTCAAATTTCCGAAATGTTCTTTCATACAAACCTTGTCCTGGCAATATTCGCAATAAAATAATATTGCGACTATAAATTGAGATAATAAACTATTCTATCTTTCAAGTTGGATGAAACTGCACACAGTGTGCAAAATTTTATTAAAATTGGTGCAGTAGTTTAGGAGTCCATTATGGACAAACAACGTGACACATAATTTATATATATTAAGAAGAAGATATACAAGTATATAATAAATAAAAAAGGAAGAAAAAGGCAGGAGCTCATTGGGCATCAAAAAATTCGTTCGCATCGCTGTCAATGGGATAAGTGCCCAAAAGGTTGACAGCATTACCACGTGGGATTGCAATGCTGATTCTTTGCGCTAAAAATAGGCCAGCCCTCTGGTCACGTGAAGAGTCAACCAACAGATGATAATGATAGCATGGTAATTGGTAACAGCGAAACTACTCTATGAGCTCATGGTGCTGAAGATCTTAAATGTGTTGCTGAACGTGAAGAGTCTAAATGTAGACCAGTCTCAGTAGATCAGAGGACATTTCTATTGACAACCACTTAATTCATTTGCTATAGTCATTTTTTTTTTTTTGTGGATCAAATGACCCCTCCCGCTCAGGGTGGAGCAGAAGGGAGTGTCAGACTCTTACTGACTAAAACCCACCCGTGTTCCTTCCTTAGTCATATTAATCTTCAAGCAAACATGCCTGCGCTGAAAGTTGCTTGCTATAATTATGTTACTCCCTTTTATTTTGGTAGTACAGTCACGAGCATAAGTATGTATACACTTGGCTTTATTCAAAGGCGATTTTCTCCTTTATTTTTTAATTAAATTTTATGGTATTACGAACATAGTATTTTCAAACCCTTAGGTTTATGTAGTGTCGTGTTTCAATGTTGCATTCGTTATTTTACGAAAAAATCGCAATTGAAAGTTGCACATACTAGTGCTCGTGACTGTATAATGCAGAAGATGAAACTAGGTATACAGCCTAAGATTATTAGTCTATCAGTTAAATAGTAGGTTCAAATAAAGTCAGTTTTCTTTTGTTTCAGCCTGAATTCTAAAACTGTCTTTTCGTCATACAAGCTAATGTCTAAAAGCCATAATATAATTGGTAGTTTATCTCTACCTAGGCTTAATTTTTCACACTGTCCAGCACACATGAAAAAACTGTCTAAAACCCTACAAAGTAAAACAATCGCACATACAGACAGACAATCTAAACACTCACACGTCAACGCGCAGCCTTGTGCTCCTTAGCCGAACAATGCGCAGATAAGGCGCAATTACGCTGCGCCCGGGCAACGGCGATTTGGCGTTAAATTCCTTGTGCACGCGCCGCTGATCGAGGAATTCTGGACGTGGCAATTTTGGGAAATGGGCTAAATATGTCTGTGGGTTATTTGTTTTGGATCTTTTCGCCAATGAGGCTGCATTCTCAATTTCTGATAAATACAGCTAAGCACTTTAAAAATAACTTAAATACTTTATAGATATGGTTTCTAAGTTTTTTTTTTTCATTATAATAGACAATAGACATCCTTGGGAATAACCTTCTTGTACATTAATCTCAAACTTTTTTCTATTGACAAGATTTCTGAATAGCATATCTCTAATAGTTAGTTTCTCAGCTGATCCAGAATATTCAAAAAAATATTATTATTAGTGTCTTCATAATGTGCACATATTGAAATGAGGGGAACTAAGCATAATTTTATCGACAGAACAAAAATATTTTTAAATGTGTCTCTACCTGCTATACAGGGTGGAATCGAAGTCATGGGCATTATTTTAACCTAAGGCACTACTCACGATACTGATTGCATTAGGGCTATTAATACGCAAATCAAAAATATTATTAATGCAAGTAAGGAAAACCTTAAAAATGTAGTAAGTCAAATTGCACAAGGCTTATTATTGCAAATAAACACTTAAAGTAATTAAAACAAAATACTTCGTTAACGCCAATAATTGTTGAAATATCAAAATCTTAAAGCGCAGTACAGCGCAAAGCGAAATGTAAACAAACATCACCTGCGCGCGCGCGGGTTTTTCCTTACAAGTAATAATAACAATGGGCTACAAGACATTCCGTCCGGCGGGATTCCCTGAACTCTCTCCGTCCCACTCCCTCACTCGCAAAAATACGAATATCACCCCCGCGCGGGGTATGCTTCCCGCCGCAACACGAAGTCACGAACCCGGAACCAGTGTCATAACGACTGCGCAGGTGCATTGACGCGTAATTGATTTATTGATCCCGTGACGTAATCGCCGTACTCGCCGCTCGCGGCATACGGTGCTTGGATTGCAGTGTATTAAGTGTTAGTGTAGTAGTTGTGTGTTGTGTGTGTGTTTGTGTACACGATGCCTCGACCGCGTAATGTGCAGGCTAGGTACACCAACCAACAATACCCACAAATGGTTGTAATTTACGATCGCGCCAGAAAT
Source organism: Globia sparganii (assembly GCA_949316385.1). Lineage (NCBI taxonomy): Eukaryota > Metazoa > Arthropoda > Insecta > Lepidoptera > Noctuidae > Globia > Globia sparganii. Next base: position 1,559,977 of record OX438663.1, on the reverse strand, counting down.
TTAGTATGAACTCGTGAAATGTTCCATCGGCGCTACCCGAACGACCCTATTCCTTCACAGGGTCTCATACCACCAGAACCACTCAGAACCTGTTGGATTTTTCGTCTTTTCACGTGCCAGCACATGCACAAGCTCGTGGAAGAGCACCCGTTTACCCTCTGTCACTTTACCGACAAATAAGGTTTTTTCAAAACAATCCACAAGCTAGGTACGTAAATGTTTTTTTTAATGTATGTTAGTTGACGTAGTTTTGACCGTCCTAAGCCGGCAAAGTACGAAGGGAAAATTGGAATTTATTATGAATCAATTCATTGGCAACTTACGAATGTCACGTGAGTCGGGCGGGGTCAAAGAATTCACGCCCAATGACGCGCGTACGGCGTAGTGTACCTACGCATTTGCTATCGAGAAGCGCAACTAATTTGATACTTTGTATGACTTACTACATTTTAAGGTTTTCCATACTTGCATTAATAATATTTTTGATTTGCGTAATAGTAGCCCTAATGCAATTAGTATCATAAGTAGTACCTTAGGTTAAAATAATGCCCATGATATCAAATGCACCCTGTAGTATTTTACGTAGCCGAGTGCAAGGCCTTTCTTTAACAGTTGATAGGAAATGTTGTGATTGAGTTATAAACATGGTATTTTACTTTTAGAAAGCTGATACAATGGAAAATAATTTAAAGTAATAAACAAGGGTCAGTGATCAGGGCTTTTATTGAGAAATTTTACAATTATTGTAAAAAATGTTGAAAAATTATGATTTTTGTTAAAAAAAAAAACACCTTAAATCTCAATTGAGGGTGATTTTTTATTTTTTGTGGACTCCCTGTTATTTTCAGTCATTACTGAGTTTTTTTCATCGTGACAGATCGTTTAGTTTAAAAGTTATACCGATTTGTTTAAACAGGGGTTACAGCAGCGAACTAGAATTTTAAAAATGCTATGAAAATTTTTTTTTTAGATTTTTAAATATTTTTTCTTGCGATAAAAATAAGCTTAGTTTCTCTCATTTCAATATGTGCACATTATGAAGACTAACACTGTATACGGCATCACCTTAATTCATTCAGTTGTTATAAGCACATGCATAATCAATGAAAGTTAAAGGAACTACAACAATCATTAAACGGTTAATAATACGAACATAAATTCAAAGTACACTCAATTAAAAACCTTAGACCTATTAACTCTGCTTCAGATAAAACACAACTTAATCCAAAACATATTTGCCACCTCCACGATTCATCCCTCCTTGGTGGACAAGGGCTAGGTGCTCAGCGATAGCATCACCGGCGGAACCCGCGGTCATCTCTGATCCGCAGATTCCATTCACGCAGAATTTTAGCCCATGTTTGATTTAACACCAATTATGGACTTCCTTGTTCTAAGTTTTGGTTCTTTTGTCTTAGAAAGTCTTTCGCTTTTGAATTATCTTTTATGGTGTTACTTTTATGTGAGATAATAAAATGGAAGGGTTTGTCGTTTCCCTTCTTTACGGGGACTGAGAGAAATATATTTTATTTTTATAACTGTAGGCATGACCTTTTATAGGAAGACCACAAACTTGGTGTTGCAAAATTCTTTGGATAGGTACTACTCCTGAGAAAAAACGAGCAAAAACAAACTGAACATCGTAAGCATCAATTCAACAATAAATGACAAAAACAGCAGTGGTCCTAACATGCAACCTTCAAGCACGCCCGTTTCCCAATTCAATATTATAGCCAACAATAATCAATAAAGTTCATACGAACGTATGTAATCGATTGTCTTGTCCAGAGCCATGCGTGGCCGTGCTATTGTCGTGTTTTTTCCACATTTCCAACAGTGAAGGGACGGTGTGAACTATGGCACTGCAAGGTCGGTGCTGTCAAAGGCTTTTGATAAATCTTGAACAACATAATTTTGCAGCTCAAGAATATGATTGAAACCATATGACAAAGATTTAAGGTTTATATTCCAATGAGAAGGGTTTGATTAATTTATAAATAAGTTTGCTGATTCTTTGTCAACTAAGATCATTGTTTTGTGAAGTATTTTGCGCGTCTATGTAAAATCAATTTTCGCTTCACCACTTGATTTTGATGATTTTTTATTTCAAAGTATTTTCCTTAAATAACATAATAGAAAATATTTCAGGGATATTTAAGAACTATTCACATTCGTTCTTAGTCTCACTGGGGTAGTATGGTGCCAAGGCACTTATAAGAATAAGTAGTAGTATTTTAAATGGTTAAAGATAACCATTTAAAATATATTCATAAAATTCATATTCAAACCACTTGAGGTTACGCTTCTACGAACAGCAATAACTTCTTTAAAGATCACTATTTTGCATAATTAGTTGGAGTTTATTAAGCTCATTGCCTGCTAGTACCAACGCATCGTAATCAATACCTGTAAATTGACTCTTACGACCCTATGTGGGAGAACAAGCTACCACTTTAACATATTTTTAATTTATTCTCAGATCACCGTTGAATTAATAGAAGCATATTTAATAGACTTTCCAAAACTATCAAATTTTACAGTAACTCGTTTCACGTAATCGATATGAAATATAACCGATGCATCATAACCATTAATTAATCATTCGATTATTGAATCGACACTGGAACTCGATAAAGTTCGAAATATAAATAGAATCGAGAATGTAGAAATCACAGAGGGATGTGATGCGATCGTCGATAGAGTGGGCGTAATGTGGTTACCGGCATCGATTGCAGTCTGTTCGGTATAAATAATCGATTTAAAAGTCGTCATATAGGCATCGTTGTAACCCGACACGGGGTTAGAATGTTGACTGAACTTGTTGGCATTATGAGCACACGCGAAAATGATAGGCAGGTACTGTCGAGGGCAAAGTGATTAAGATTTTAAAGAAAACCATACTTTATGAACTACAAATAATTAAAATGTTTTAAAATATTTACTACATACATGCAACGATTGATTAGATACTCATTAATTTTAACTACAAGGGCAACATATAACCCCTTAACCTCAGAATTAACTAACGAACATGATGATGATCTTTTTTAAAGGGCAACCTTGAATTTTGTTTTATTTTCATAATGTTTTGATCGGGTATAATTATGCAATGACGTTGAAAACTGACACGCGATTTACGGAAACCAATTACTATCATCAACTTAAGCTTGTTGAAGTAAGTAATGTGGTCTCACATTACTTACTTCATACAAAAAGGTGTCTATTTTGAGATACGAATTTAGAATTATTCTTACTTGATTAATAACCATGGTAATGTTAGTTTAGTTTAGCCTGCTCAGGAAATGTATGAGAATATCACACATAAACGGCTTCTTCCCGTGGGTGGGAGGATATCATATGGTTATAAATTTACATTTCCTATTTTTACTAAGAGCATACAAAACGACAACGAACGAAAACATCAAACTATTTTCCAAACGGACTTTGAATAGAACTTTTCTTGTTGCCTGTACATCCTAGACCTTTATTGCAAAGTACATTTGAGGAAACGAGTGCGAGACCGGTGATAATTATCAGACGTGGACAGTCGCGACGTCAACTGTCATCGCGATCGTCGGCGCATCATTGCGGATCGTGGGCTAATTATACTAGGGATGGGAATTCTGTGTAGATATAGTGATTCTTGCTATAAAAATTTTGGCTGCAAGATTTTACTTGAAAATGTATTAAGTAGATGTGTCTTTGGAATGCGGTGCTATTTACGTATGTCGATAATATTTAAATCTTGCGGCAAACTGCGATCTTTCTTGGCTATTAAAAATATGGCTATCTTTCAGTTTAGATTTTTTTTTATTACATATATACGGTACCATTACAGTTTTCCAATTCGGTAGTGTATAGTTAATTAACAGTTCACGGACACAAACATAACATAAGATTTAACTTGCTAACTCGCTCAGAATTCTAAACTAATCCTATTTTTTTTTATATCTGACGGAACCGACTTGGGTAATTCTGTATAGAGCTTCCTTGGTGCCTAGCCCTGGAGAAAGCCTTTTAATACCTACATTGTATTCTTTATTTTACTAACTTTAAAACTAGATTTTCACTTGATCAGGGAAAATGACCCTGCTACTTCACATGAGTTTCTCCTCACTACTGCCTCACAGTTCCCATAAACGCAATACATTATTGTGTCCCACACATATAAATATACAAATGAATTGGTTTGTTTGTCCGATCGTGGATAACGCAACGTCTATATATAAACAGGGTAGAATCCTGACGACTATTTGCATCAGATTAGGAATTATGTTGTGAGATTTCTTTGAATTTTGATCCTGTAGACGTAGAGGACGGTAGTAAAGAGTATAATGTCCTAGATTCTGCCTGGCTTAGTAGGCGCCAGTGCATTTGCTCACAATGAGGTTCAGAGAATGTTGAAGGAAAGAAAAAGAAAGAAAGAAAATACATTTATTTAGCACAGACTAAAAGACGCACAATAAAACAGCTAAATAACATACATCAGATAAAAACAAAACAAATAGATAATGTAAAGTCCGATGTAGGAAATTAGCAGGAGAGTGTGCAAAGGTATATTAAAGTAAGGTAAGTTTAAGGTATTTTTGTGTGTGTGAAGGTTTACCTAACCTAATAAATTAGGTGATCCCGTGGGAATATCGGGATAAAAAGTAACCTATATATTAATCCAGGCTGTCAGCTATCGCCGTACAAAATTTTATCAAAATTGGTCCAGCCCATTGAGCGTGAAGAAGAGACAAACATACACACACACTCACAAACTTTCGCCTTTGTAATATTAGTGTGATTAAACAAATTTATACACTGAATAAACTTCTTATACTAAATGAACTAAAAAACTATTAAAATAAAAATATAATGATAAACCTAAGTAAAATATAACGTCAAAAAAATCCTCCGCATCGCTGTCGACTGGTAATGCACCCAAGATGCTGGCTGCATTGCCACGTTTTATGGCAATATTTAGCTTCTGGCCAAGGTAAAAGCCAGCCCTTGGATCATGGGAAGTGTCAACCAGCCGTTTGTTTAACTATGGTTTTTTGAAACCTAAATTTAATTATTGAATAAATTTAATTATCGATAATGGTATTTCCAAATATATTGATATTGATAAGGTACCTACAATCCTAATTATAACTGCTTTATTGAATGTTGGCTGAAACATTACATTATAGTCTTAATCCTTATTAAAAGTAAGATAAACAATAGGTCTTCTTTTCATTAGGCTAGCATCGATATTAAAATCCATTACGATGTAATAAGGTCGTTCCAAAACTATCGATATTTCGCAAGAATGGTACCCCTAGTAGACACTATGTTACACAACTCAAACCTACATTCCTGATTATATCTGATTCATTTGACAATTGCTCCTTTATACTAATTTCTCGCATTAAAAAATAAGGCATAGGCTACACACAGTCGTGATAATCTTTCATGTAAGTTTTAACTCTTTCCTAGATCTTTAAGCCTTAGATCTTCGTGTCACACAATAGACAAATGAGGCAGTAAAAAGCCTGTATTATGTTAGCATTATGCTCACTACAATAACTGAACAAAAACGCACTAAACACCAAACCGTCGCCTGCGACGGCGATTGTTGGCCCATGTGAACGGGGGCGCACCTTGACCATCTACACAATGGGCCAGCCTTGAGACCGCACTAGGATATCCGTATGATGGCCGAACTGGCTGACAGTTTTAGAGTGAATTTGACATTTCAGGGTTTTAAGATCTTTGCTCTTAGCCTCCTATTTTATTTAAAAAGTTATTACCCTAACAAGAAACAAGTGTTTGTATTGTATAACTGATTTCACTTATCTACTTAATGAAATTCTTAAATTCATTAATTTACTGACAGGCAACGCAATTCTTAAATCGCTGAGTAGAACCAGCAGGCTAATTGCGTAACACGCTATCACTATCAATAACTTTGAAAAATAATTTTGCTAATCCATTGCTTCATATGTTCGAAAAATGTGTGTGCTCAACAATGTAAAGAACGCAATGAATGTTGTTAATCTGTCAAAACGAAAACCATTGCTACTGATAGTGTGTTAAGTAATTACCTCTCGGTAGCATAATACTACACACAAGAGCTCCTTGTATATCGAAAACTAGCGGCCCGTCCCGGCTTCGCACGGTTGACATTTATTTTTTAATTTTTCTTGCAATTAAAAATGCCTATATTAATCAGTGATAATGTAGCATTCAAATGGTGAAAGAATTTCAAAATCGGTCCAGTACTTTTTGAGCCAATTCGTTACAAACATAATATGTACAAATCTTTCCTCTTTATAATATTAGTATAGTTATAGATGAGCATTAAGGAACGATTGTTTTTTTTTTATCATCCACTGATGGTCTTAAATAGGGGATGAAAGTTTGTTGGGAAGTCCGACGTGACGGCTTGTATATTAGTATAATTTAGATATTTAAACGGAAAATGTCATCTATGTAGTTACTACATTTCCTTACGTTGTGGCCCTGAAATGCATGTACAGACACCAGCACATCAAGCTAAGCTAGTAGTAGCTTGATGTGCTGACATCTGTACATGCATTTCAAAATCTAGTAAAGAAATTTGACAAATTATAGAATCTGTCAAATTTCTTTAATAGATTTTCAACTTTATCGCTAAAGCATAAGGTTCAAAGTTGATTGGGAAAATTTGACAGTTGCTGGTAGCTTGATGTGCTGGTGTCTGTACCTACTTACTTCAGCCTTACTAAACAATCTCGTCATAGCGTAACAAAATCCCAGTTACATAATGCAATCTAAAATCCTCTTATTAGACTGTGGAAACTAGCTAGACTGTGGCACAGTTCATGCTTTTATTTTATATGTTAAGAGCATGTGAGCTTGTTTTCTAACATATAAAATAAAACGTACTCTATTAAAACGTTATCATACATTACATTAGTTAGCCATATAACAAAATTATTAATGCACTAGACTATCAGCTTCATAAATTATCTGCAATTAAAACTGTTACACTAATAGAACGCCAGCTTTAATTATATATAATAAAATTAAACTAAAACCCATAAAATAACATTCAACTATCTTCAATAATCGATACAAGATATTATTAATTATTAATTCAATTATTAAAATAGTAATTAGCGGCGATATCAAAGATGTAATAAAAGAAATAGTTTTATTATGATTATGGTAAACTAGACTATATTTAAATGGAACATGACTCTATGTGAATACTCTAAATAGGAGTGACAGGTACAACCAAGTGGAGTGAAATTTTTTGCTCGTTCTTCTCCACAGGAGTACGCTTTGGAATGGGCAACTAGCTTCATCTTTCTGACTGACCGACCGTGCCTGTAATTGGGTTATTTAAAATAAATGCTAAAAGTTTGAGTTTGAAAATTTAATTTAAATTAAGTGATAAAAAAAAGTGCGTATGCGTGTTTTTTTTATGAAGTTTCTTATGGCACGTTATACTCTGCACACTTAGCGAATGAGAGCTAGACCGAAAAAAGTGTAACATTTTGACCATCACGATACTTCTATTACCTACAAATGTGGTGAATAAGGATGCAGGGGTAAAACGGGACAAATCTTTCAACTCAATTTTAAAACGTTGAAATAATCTAGTTTCTTGCTAACAACAGCATTTAATCGTTAATTATATTACAGCAAACACATTAAAGTCCTTTTTGACAACACAATATATTATTTAAGTGTTAGAATCCCTGTAGTTTATGTAGTACCTATGTGTAGATATAGTGTGATACACACACTATATAGACACATAAGATCATGTACGCTCAATAAAAACTAAATTAAAACTTTCGTCCCGATTCACCTCTGTATGTATTCACCCCGTTTGATGGTAGGTAACATAAGTGTGTAAAAGCTTAAGAAACTTCGTTCAAATTTAATATCCCACGACACCTTCTGTTTTTTAACCTAACTACGGCAAAGCCAAAGGAGGGTTATGATGGGTTATGATTTTAAAAGGCTAAAAGTATGTATATATTTACAAAAACAACTACATACTATCAATCAATCTGACTAGCTTTTTCCCAACTGTGTTGTGATCGGCTTCAAGTCTAACCGGATGCAGCTGAATATCAACCAGTATTTTACATGGAGCGACTGTCTATCTGACCTCCACAACCCAGTTACTGGATAACACGATAGCCCTTGGTAAGACTGGTTGTTATACTTTCGGGCTTCTGACGACTCGTAACGACTTCAAGAGCCGTTGGTCCCGGCTATATCAGCCGGGACCAACGGTTTAACGCACTTTACAACCTATCATTACGTGATTTTAAGGAACTTATGGTCTATTTAGATTAGCATGTAATTTTTTTTTAGCGGACGATATAAATAAGGCCTGTTATAGCAATAAAAAGCTTAAAGTAGGAAAATTAATTGAAAAATCGACGGGTTGCACTCCGGGAGTGCCGGCAGAAGTGAAAACTTAAATATTAATGTTCTGCATTTTTGATATTTTGGAATGGTTAGAGAATAATTTTGTACGAATTGCTTTCGTTATCAGTATAAAAGTATTATTATTTATGTGGTAGGATACAATATTTATTCATTGCGTTATCGTACACAAACATGACAATTGTCGAACATTCGCGCAAGCGCCTTGCGCCGCCTGCCCTCTCTCCATCCGTCTTACGAATTCTCGATCAGGTCACGTGTCCTGACGCGAGTTTAGAGATTTTTACCCATTCCAAAAAAAATACGCAGCGCCGCTAAAGAAGTTTTCACTTCAACATTCGCGCAAGCACCTTGCGCCGCCTGCCCTCTCTCCATCCGTCTTACGAATTCTCGATCAGGTCACGTGTCCTGAAGCGAGTTTAGAGATTTTTACCCATTCCAAAAAAAATACGCAGCGCCGCTAAAGAAGTTTTCACTTCAACAAGACATTCAAGGATATTAAATTGTATATCCATCTAATAATAGTAAATTAAAACACTGGACATTTATTACTTAATTATTTTTTTATTTCGTTACGTTAAAGTAAAGACGGAAAGAACGGAAAGAAGTGATAAAGTAATTTCTATAAGTAATGTTAGTAGTTTGTGAACAAATATTAATGCTGCTTAAAACAAATAATTATGTAAATTCAACAAGCAATAGAGAAGCAGATACAAAAAAGCATTATTGAAATCTTGGAAAACTTAAAAAAAACCACACAGTGCTAATGTGCTTTCATTTGATACAAGGCACCTTAACAAAAAAATATTTTTAATTCATTACTTTATGTCCTCTAGAGGGCGCCATATTGAATTTAGTGTGACGTCACATAGCCTATAACCAGCGGACGGTCAAGAAGCTGCTAACGATACCTCATTTGTCAAATTATTGTACTTTTGTAGTTATTAGGGAACAGATGAACATATATACCGGTTAAATCATAACATAACCCACCGTAGTCGGGTAAAAAGACCGACAGGCGTGATGTTATTAAACTACTTCACATAGAACTTGTAATTCGTCGACCAAGTAAAAGGGTGTTAGACTGATTAATGGGCTCATACCTATTGGCAGGCATGCAGCGCATAACTTTACTACTCTTTGGCACAGACATGCTTAAGAGAAAACTGCACCTATGTTGTACATACAAGAAGAGTACTCAGCAGTGGTGACCCAGTAGTAACAGACTCGACTTACGAGTTATAAGGTCGTTGGTTCGAACCCAAGCAAGCACTTTACTTTGTGTAAATATTTTCATCACCACTGCTCTCAAAACGGTGAAGGAAAATATTGTAAGCCGGAATGTCCTAGAATCGAAAGTTTGAAGACATGTGACAATATCTACCAATCCGCACTCTTACCTAGAGGAGGCCTGTATCCCAGCACTGGGAACATTATCGGCTTCTTATGATGATAATCCGTCCATCTTTGTTTATTTAACTACTAGCTGCGCCCCGCGGTTTCACCCGCGTAAGTTTTGATCCCGTGGGAATATCGGGATAAAAAGTATCCTATGTCTTATTCTGATGTATAAACTATATTACTGTAAAGTTTCATCAAAATCCGTTTAGTAGTTTTTGCGTTAAAGAGTAACAAACATCCATCCATCCATCCTCACAAACTTTCGCATTTATAATATTACTAGCTGCGCCCCGCGGTTTCACCCGCGTAAGTTTTGATCCCGTGAGAATATCGGGATAAAAAGTATCCTATGTGTTATTCTGATGTATAAGCTATATTACTGTACAGTTTCATCAAAATCCGTTCAGTAGTTTTTGCGTGAAAGAGTAACAAACATCCATCCTCACAAACTTTCGCATTTATAATATTAGTAGGAAGTAGGATTATAGTAGGATTAGTAGGACAGGATTAGTAGGATAGGATAGGAAGTAGGATTATAGTAGGATTTTATATTCTACCTACAGTATTAATAGTTACAAGTGGAACCAAACTAGAACTGTACAGAATTGCAGGAAACAACGAGGTTCACATTACAAAAAAAACATCCTACTGGCGCCAACCGGTGCACTAAGCGTGGTGACTCTATTAAAAAAGTAATTAAGAAATGTCATTGGCTATTACGATTAGTGGACCGAACTAGACCTCCCAACATTATTTGTCTACTTAATACCTCTTAGTAAACTACGACTTCCGAAAACCATTCATTTTTTGTCACATAATATCTTCTAAACCAAATTGTCTTAATAAACTCAAGTTTACCACGCTAAACTGGATTTTATCATTCAATCGCTCAATTAAAATATTGATACAATAATTCATTAAGAAAATAATTTTTTCAATTACCCACATATCGCTGACTGAATACATTAGTGGCACAAGTCGAATTTGTGGCAATTTGAGTTAATAATGAATTCTTGTTCTAAATTAGGTACTTTATTTTCGTAGATGTTTATAAACCAAACATAAACTATAATTATATTCCATAAAATACGGTCGGTAAGAGCTTTTCTGTGCGCGCGCACTAGTCTTCGAATATTTATTGTACGTTTTCTCAAATTGTTGAATTTTGAGTTGTGCCACTATCGAATTCAGTCAGCGATATGTTATGATTCAAACGCTATCTCGAGGTGCAATCACACTTAAAACCGTTTCATAAAGGATGTGAGAACAGCGGATAGTACCGAATATCAATCGGAACCGGTTCTCTGAAGATTCTATCGTATAGTCACTGATTAATTGCAACACATTAGAATCGGACGAATTAAATAGCTAAAAAATATATCGAAATAAAGACATCGTGATAATCTTAAGATAAAGTAGCGTACGGGAATTATCAGAGCGATCGGAGGGCATCGCATTGAAGCGGACGATTGATAAATTGACAACATTTATCTGTGCGCGATTGTATCAAAATATTTTAGACGATCTTAGGGATAAGTGTCACAGTGTAATGGAGGATTAGATCGGGCGCTTTGAGGAAAATAACGCGCTTTCGCAGCTTTATTATGATTGTCCTGATAGGTTTTTTAGGTTTTTTTAGGTGAATGAATTTTAAGATGACTTTGGATGAGAAGTAGAAGAATAGTAAAAGGACTGAGATATATTACGATCAGATACGACCATTTTAGGCAGAATCTTGACTGAATCGTGGCAATGAATTGACAATATCCGATGGTGGCGGGGACATCAATGCGCAAACTGTGACCATGAATTCAGCACATAATTCTACCCGTAGAAAATTTTAGTCGGTTATTAAAAAAAATCAGCAAATTCATAGAAAATTGCAATACTTACGCAGTAAAAATGTATCGAAGAGCTACTTTTTTATAGCTAATAACTGACGAAAAGTTTTAACGCAGGGTTCAGAAACATATGCTGAATCCATGGCAACTGAAGACAAATTCCCGTAATTTAAAACGATCTCATGTCATCGACAATCAATGTCAAAAACATGTAAAAAATGTAAGGAAATTAGAGGTATTTTTGTCTGAGATCAAACTGTGAGTGTTCTTAAAATTACGAGAATTGCCCCTCTGCAAATCCCCATGGAACAATTTGACTTTATGACTAATTGAACTAGACACTAAAAAAAATAATCAAAGAAAATTATGCCTTCCATCTTTGAATTAAAAACTGTATAATGATAAACGCGTAAGCTAATGTTAATTAAGCTTATTAATATGTAAAAAAGTCATAAAAAGTTTTACTACGTTTTAATCGCTGTTAGAATTAAAACGATGTTGAATTAAGTCATTAAACTATTCAATGTTATATTGATAAACATACAAAAAAAAATATTATAATCATATATCATATGCAGTTATCTAAAAAGGCCCTTTGACGACTACACATCAAGTTATACTTTTCCAGTTTTAGCTGGCCTCGCATTGTATAGGTTTTTCGTACAATAGAAGTCTGCTTATACTGGTTATGTATAGCTTGATGTGTAGCCGTGTGTACAGATACGTTTTTCTTCGCCGTGTGTAGGCACAGTCGTCAGTGTTGTAAGGATCACTATGTAAGCTGGTTGATGCACACGTTTTAGGTACCTACGGCGCGGTTTATTCGCAGTACCGTAATGAAACCGTGCCGTGTACAAAGAGCTAAGTTTAACTAGGCTCGTTGAAAGGCTTTAAGTCATCATCATCGTCATCAGCCGGAAGACGTCCACTGCTGAACAAAGGCCTCCCCCTTAGACCACCACGCCGAACGGCAATCCGCCACTTGCATCCATCGGTTGCCCGCGACTCTCACGATGTCGTCGGTCCACCTAGCGGGAGGCCTGCCTACGCTGCGTCTTCCGGTTCGAGGTCGCCACTCAAGAACTTTTCTTCCCCATCGGGTATCACCTCAAGACCTCAAGTATGTATGAATATTAAAAAATATAGTACGTTTTGATATTTAGAGGAAGTAGATACTTTAATATTACCAGCCTTTTATTGTCCCATGCAAAGGCAAAGGCTTATTCTCATACAGAGAAGGCACGAGCGTTTATCACCACGCTTGTTCAAGATGGCGATTTCAAACTTATATTAACTACTAGCTTTTGCCAGCGACTTCGTCCGCGTGGAATTATGACTTCCGGAAATTGAGGCACTAACTCTCATAGAGTTTAACCGATGTGCTCTTTCTTCTGCCGATTCTTGAGAACGCGTATTTCTCATTCAACGCGTTTTTCAAGACAATAGCGGGCGGACGCCGGCGTCCGCTTGGGGCTTGAATAACTAAAAATATATAACTACGTCTAATATATAAAATAATATATAATAAAACCTACTTCACTTAAAACTAAATACCTATAACTACTATAATTAATAATACCTATACCTATAATTAATAAAAGTACCTACGCTTTTACCTACTTAATATTAAAAAAAACTGAACATAAATTAACCAAAACTTACCTACTACTAACTAACTACTACTAACCTATTACTACTTCACCTAAAAAGAAATCCTGTTTTCCCAACATTTCCCTTCACTGCTCTGCTCCTATTGATCGTAGCGTGATGAAAAGTATACTATAACCTGTCCAGGAGTATGAAGAACAATTGTACCAAGTTTCGTTGAAATCCGTCGAGTGGTTTTTGTTTCTTTAACGAACATACAGACAGACAGACAGACAAAAATTTTACTGATTGCATTTTTGGCGTCAGTAACGATCACTAATCACCTGCTGATAGTTATTTTGGAAATATATTTCATGTACAGAATTGACCTCTCTACAGATTTATTATAAGTATAGATAAGTTCAGATTTCTTCACGATGTAGATAGATGATGTTAGATGATCTCAAAAAGTACATACTTATGAATTGAAAAGTCACATTGGTACTTGCCCGGATTTTTACCCACAAGCTTGTGCCTGAGACAAAGCCTTATCCACTGGGCAATCACAATATTTTATATAGTAACATAGTACCCACGTAAAGGGAATAAACTAATAAATCTCGATTAAGTAAATAAAGAGTAGGCTTATGGCCAGTACTGGACTGCGGGCGATGAATATGGGCATAATAATGATGAAGTATAACAAAATTATGTGTTAGATCGTGACCATAACTCTCAAAGAGTTAATGTGATAAGATTTGTAGATCCAAAGTTTGTCAATAGAGTTAAAAAGGTGTATGTGAACGAGAGCAAAGCAATATAGAAAGAAAATACGTTCCTTTGCGGTAAACATGACGCAGAGAAAGAACACAAAACAAAAAATGAACAAGTTGGGGGAACATCAAATAAAATAATAATATTAATATCTGTGGATGTACAGACGCTAGCAGGTCAACCTACCCCAATCTGTCAAATTTCTTTGATAGATTTTCAACTTTAGCACAAAGGAATAAGGTTCATATTCAATTGGGAAAATCTGACAGATTGGGGTAGCTTGATGCGCTGGCCTCTGTACATATGGTTTATCAATAAGATATTTGTACCTATTTTATATTACGAAGAAGTCGAAGAAGTACCGCTGCTGTCAAAACGGCGAAGGAAAACATCGTTAGGAAACCGGCATGTCCTAGAACCTATAATTTGAAGACGTGTACCCAACCCGCACTGAGCCCGCGTGGTGGATTACGGCTCACTCCCTGTCTGAGGCATGTGTCCCAGCACTAGGAACAGCTATAGGCAGATTATGCGTTATATTTTATAGTAATGAAATTCTTTTCCTTTATAGATTTTGGTAAGGCGTTTAGATAGTGATATTTATTTTAGAAGTATATATGTATGTATGTTCTCATAATATTTGTTTAGTTTTATGTTTTTTTTGTCTCCTTTACTCTTTCACACGCTGTCCACATCTCTCTATCTGTTGTCCTACCGCAGGTATGCTGGGAGAGATTTCTTATAAAATAAGCATCACCTTTGTACCTATTTTTCTGTTCTGTTTTTTTCTTGTCTGTTTATATATGTGTGTGCATAAAAGGTAAAGAAAAAAAAATAGAAATTTGTGTTAAGCTGATTGAATTGACCGTTTTTATCTTGTTTTCAAGTGTGATTTTATATGCTTAATCCATAAGCAACGTCTCTAGCCCAACCATTGAAATATTTCCATACCATTCCCAGCACATACTTTGAACAACATTGTCAATTTCAATTCCAAACGCAATCTCGATTCACTCAGCGGACCCATCCTCGCCAATACATAACACATATATTTCAACATTAAGCCCCACGATAGCACTGACGCGAAATTTACTATTACTACAACAAATTTCCTTATTTAACGGAATCTACGCTTTATCGGTACTTGAACCTGTGACCCGGTGTAACACACGACTACTTATATCCACGGAGTTATAGCTGGGTTATGAGTAAGCGCGCAAATCTTCTGCGAAGCTAAATTATTCATTTAGATAATGGGTACAGTTAGTTTTATTGAATTCCCATGGAGTGGTCGGTTTATGTGATCTGTGTACTGGGTTTGGAGTGGATTCAGTTTTCTGTACCGTTGCCACCATGGAAAATGGTAGGACAACAGTATACCAAAAATGATTTTTACCAATGTCGCTACTGAAATACTTTCAAAAAGTTATACAGGGTTATTGAAAAAACATTAACAACCTCTTAAGAGGTCATTGTACTCATCATTATGAACAATTTTTACTATGGGACCAAACCTGAAATCGCGAAAAAAATCAGCTGTTCCCTATATTTATGTTCATATAACTCGTCAAAATGTAGGGAACAGCTGATTTGTTTTTCGCGATTTCAGGTTTGGTCCATAGTAAAACTTGATGAACAACTTTTACTATGGGACCAAACCTGAAATGATGAGTGCAATAACCTCTTAAGAGGTTATTAATGTTGGTTAGGTATGTGTCAAGGGTTTTAGACAAAAGTCAATCAAGAAAATATTTTTTCCTTAAAATTTTCAAAGTTTTTTTATTAACGACCAAAACCTAAAAACGAATTCTATTTACAATCGAAGATATTAAACAATTTCCAGAAGATAAATACCAAAAACACAGTATTAATAGTTACTTCAGATTAAGTTTTATAACCACGTTAATCTCCTCCGTCAACCCTAATGTGAGACAGCATTTAGATATCATCATTAGCAGAATCGGAAACCTTAAATAAAGACAATTTAAATCCTCATCTAAATGCTATTCCGCAAACACGTTTCTTCTCACGGATTAAATTCATAGCTACAAAACGAACTTAAACAAAAACCAGTTTTTTCCATCCCCTAAAGGATTACTTCAAACAAAGGATGACAGAAGTTGTCACGTCTCCAATTGTTTATTTTGATCCTGATTAAAAACATCGTTAGTGAGAACTGGTGCGGTTTCATTATTAATAGTAATCTCTTTTTTTCTGTTTTCATGTTTAAATCAAATATTTGGGTCAGGTAAAGAACGCGTGCTGGGTTTCTGAATAGGCTGTGGCAGTTTTTGAAATATGACTGTTCGTTGCCAACTTTTTTTGTTTTACTTGTAACTTGTAAGTCAACTGGGAATTTTGAGTGTCAATAACGGTAAGAACTTGAACTAGGTGACCAGGTTTGAAGATTTTTTTTTTCTTGTGGTGATTATCAATCCCAGGACTGTACAGTTCCTACTGTTCTTAGTATCGCTTTTTACTAACACTTATTTACTAATTTACTAGTAAAAAACCGACCCTATCTCGCTTATTTTTTCCTATAATATGACGTGTTTAAAGTGATTCCAATACTTATAATGTTTTACAGAATAAATAATTTCAATTAATTTCATAAACTAATCTATATTCTATCTTTAGACTTATATAAAATTCAAAGTCCTGACTGACTGATATATCAACGCACAGCCTAAACCGCTGGTCCTAGAGACATGAAATTTGGAAGGTGTGTTCTTTGTGAAGAGTAAGGATCCAGTAAGAAAGAGTTTTTCGAAATTTCACCCCTAAGAGGGTAAATGGGGGGAGGGTGAAATTTCACGCGGATGAAGTCGCGGGCAGAAGCTAGTGATTTAAATATTAAATTAATTTGATTCTTATTCTTCTAATGCTGCTTCATTTCAAGAACTTTATTTTATATTCATTTACTAAAGCTAAATTAGGCTTTTACTTTATCTCTGCTTTCCTTGCAAGGTTTTCTTCACATTTTTTCTTGCTTCTTCATCATCGACCTTTTCACTGAGCTATAAATAAACTTAATCGTAATATTTTATACATAACCTCCCAAAATCTGTCCAAGGCCGGTATCCCATACGTTCGTACATACTCTGCTGTGCCCATTTATCACGGTGTCGTTCATAAATCGCGCCGAGCTCCCTAAAGCATCGCGTATCGGATTAACAGCCAGTAACTGTCATTCGTATCTCTACGGAAATGTGTTAATACTAACTGGGAATGTATGCTTTGGGGATCCGTGGGGAGAGGTCTTATTTTCGTTTAGCCTTGTGGAGTAACATCTAGGAATAGTGTGTAGGATTTGATTGAGGATGCAAAGTTTCTAATATAATTCTTCTCCCCAACATAATTAACGCAAGACCACATACATCCCAATAAGAGTATTGAGTTAAAAGCATAATGCAATGACGAAAACTTATTTTTTTAAAGCTTGCTATTTTATTAAGAAAATTGTGTTGATACTGTCATTATTTTATGCATTTAAAATTGAATCTTATTACCTTGATATAAGATTTAATTCTATTTGGCTCAATCGGCGGTTAGTATGAAAAAATACATATTTTTTAAAATAAATACCTATATTAAAAGTTACTGAAATCGATTCAGTAGTCAATTATGAACAAACTACTTTCAGGACTTGCCTTTATTCTGTTACACCTTGTATATGTGGTTCAGAAATATTCGTATGTTTGTGAATTCATCTTTGCGTACTTCATTACATATTTTAATGGATATTAGTGTGTTTTTGTAAACGTGTCAAAAGGTTTTATAATTCAGAACATTGATTCAGGAAATATCTCTAGTTGTCGCGTTTCTAGTAAACGGTTGTTTTAAGGTAATATTATCTAATTGGAACAATAACCTAGGCTTTGTATCATCGATTTTCCATTCAGGTTCGTTAAATATCGCAATATTTACATAAAAAACTAGATAACTAACACATAATTTAAATATAAGACATCAATCATTTTGCATAAAAGATACATCTTTTCAAATAATTTGTCAATTTTATGTCTAAATTTGGTGACAAAATGACGTATATTGTAATTTTTAGCTACTTTTTTGCATCCAAAATAGCTATCAAGACTATGAATGTGATTTTATTGACACATAATCCGCAAGACTAGAAAATAACGTCTTATAAATAACGTATTTTGGCAGCCAATAAAGAAATACTGAGCGCTATCATAATTATCATCTTCTAGCTAATGCCTTTTTCTATTTTTTTTATTAAGAATCTTCTCCGGCACGCACACTACAACTTAGCGAAGATTCATCACAATCAATCGCTTGCGATTTTCAAGTTTTTTGAATATCTTAACAACTTAGATAACACTAAAGAGATTGGTCGTGAAAACCCACAAAACCTAAAAAAAATCTTACACTTGACCGTCCAAAAATAAAATATCAAACTGGATACCGTTACCCAATACCTATACGAACATTATCTGTTATAACGACATATTAGGTACACTACCACAATAAATATACCGAGTACAGCGACACTAATAAATTTATTGTAAAATTGAGATGTAAGTATAAAGATCTAATCTCGGCCAAAAGATTTATGTTCCAAATAGATTTATTAAAAAAAATGTCGTGTAAGGATTTAGTTAAAGCCGCTGCATAAGTTACTGGTACTTACGGGTCAACATTGAAACTGGGCTATCTCCAGTTTTTTTTTTTTTTGTTGATAGTATGTTTTTAATGTCTGTTTGTATTGGGATAGATAAGTTGTTGGTTGAACAGGTGTAACTTTTAAATGGAAGTGTTTATTCTTTTATAACTTCACAGTGCATGACTTTGTTGTCTTAGTGCAGCATATGTGCCTTTTCTATAGAAATGAGCACATTGAAATTAGCCAATAACATCGAAAGACTCATAAAAAGCTTCAAGTAATACTTACATCTTTTTTTTTTTTTTTGTGGGTGGGAAATCATCAAATGACCCCTCCCGCTCTGGGTGGAGCAGAAGGGAGTGTCAGACTCTTACTGACTAAAACCCACCCGTGTTCCTTCCTTAGCCCTTTGTATTCCGGGGTAGCGGTAACCCTTTTGGACAATCCCGCTGCCCAATACTTACATCTAAGAACTACAAAAAGCATGAAAGAAACAATATATCTTAAAGTTTTCCGTATTTCTTATGGTAAAAAGCAGGAATGAGTAAGAACATCAGAAACCCCATCGAGTTCACGGATGTGAACGGTTACAATATTGGCGATATGCCCGTTTGGCATCCTTAATACATTAAACATGAACCACACAAGGAAATAAAATAGAAAATATGTCGATGCGATATATTAATTGATTCATTACTTGATCATAATTCCGTTTATGTATAAATGGTATGCTGCTAAACTTAATAAGCTTTGTCATTGACTTAGATTGCTGTAGATGGCTTCTGCATTACTCACGATTTAAAACTAAGCACCTGCTTTTTAAGGATTGTCAATCTGCATAATATTATAAAAACAGTGTGGTAGGAACCTTAAAATAAATATATCACCAGATTGCATCTTTAATACGCACACACATTTAAAAAAATCAAGCTGTTTCTTCCGGGCCTGCAACCCGTTTTCCAAAAGTAACGGTCTCAAAAAAAAAACTGTCAGAAAAAGGAACTGCCTGACGTCACAGGTACGAAGTAACGGACCTTCCGACTCCGGACTACTCTAGACAATAAAAAACGTTCACCGTTTGTAAAACTAACTGTCCATAACAGACTCTAATAAAACAATTAATATAAAATTGTCTCTGTTCTAATGTTTTGCGCAAAATTTCTTTTCTGCGAATAGTTTGTCGGTGTTTCGCAATGTTTTTACTTAAGTACACATTTTTATTACTCGGCGATTGTGTGAATTTTAGGGTTGTAATTATTTGTAAATGGATCATCTCGTTTCTTTTATTTTTTGCAACAGACATATCGGGTAACAGTTTTATTGGTTGGTACAGTTAAAAGATACTGCTAATAAAAATATTCTATTTCTTGTGAATGCTTTGTTCATTTCTTCTTTCGTGAACCTTTAAGAGCAATGTTTGTAAGCTACACTTTAAAAATACCTTGTCATTGTGAACAAGTGCAAAATTTTAATTAAAAAGCTTCA
Source organism: Globia sparganii (assembly GCA_949316385.1). Classification (NCBI taxonomy): domain Eukaryota; kingdom Metazoa; phylum Arthropoda; class Insecta; order Lepidoptera; family Noctuidae; genus Globia; species Globia sparganii. The sequence continues at coordinate 1,539,847 of OX438663.1, read as the reverse complement.
TTGACAGGACTAAACTAATATTAATCTTCTGTCCTTTTCATATTGAAATAGAAAGAAAAAGATGCACTGAACTTAAATTTAGTTTAGTTTGTGAACAACAGAATCGGGGCCATTGTTATGTAATCAATGAAGCTTTTTAATTAAGGATGGACGAGGATGACGTACTGTATTGTAGGTAAAGTAAAGAAAATACAATGTTGCCTATAGCACTGCTAACTGCGAGTGCAGCCAACGATACTTCGCTTTGGAAAGAAACCGTCTCTGTTCTTTAAACTAACTAAAAGAAACACTATAGGTACTAGTTCGAGATGGGCTGCAGACCGCAAACTACAAGCGACACTACTGGTTTCTATGAATGGCAACACTGCGGCCTGCAGCCGAGACGCGCAGTCTGCGGCCGCGGCGCGCAGCGACCGCAGACTGCAGCGCCAGTGGTGTCGCGAACTGCAGAGAATTCACACGTATGAAAATGTCGATTTGCCCGGAGATTTTGTCAGAATAGGCCAGCCCGTATGATTGTAATAGACTTGCCCTCTTTAACATGGAACTTAAAAATAAATCGCAAAATATGGGTGTACTTTAACTTAAATTTAGTTTAGTTTGTGAACAACAGAATCGGGGCCATTATTAATCAAATTGACTTGAAATTGGCAATAGCGCCACTTCTTCTTCCCAAGTATAATAGGTACTACCCCCCATATTAAAAGCAATTGTGTCTGTTGGACCTTGCTATTATTAATTTCACTATATCTGTATTTCTGAAGTCATTCATTTATCCTGCCAGATCGTCTCCCAAACTTGCTTGCAATCGTTTTCTAAGCAATATCTTCAACATTATTATTAAAGGTAGTGTCTTTTGTGCTGCTGAAGACTTTTTTGCGCGATTTTTCCTAGCTAATGCACTTAGGAAGTGGTGGAGAGCGTGCGTTTTGGAGGACCGTCTTATGTAATTATCACGGCCTTAGCCTCATTTGAATAAATGATTTATGGTTATTATTCCGGGGTAATCCGAGCATTTTGCGCTTTAATATTGTATTAAAAGATAGCATACATATTTAAAGAAACATAAATAATATTCTCCTTGCACGTGCATTATGTAAAACAGTCATAAGCTGAACTATGACAGATAACAGGTAAATACGCTAGGTATTCATGTATGCTAAATATTACGATTATTTTCTGTAGTGCAGGTTTAAAATCAACATAATGACTGGGAGGTTACTTCGTTTGAAAGGATAACGTTTTATAACTACTTAAAGATAAAAGTGCAGATAACGTTTCGTGTCAAATACATGCTTTAATACATTTAAGACCTACAGCCATCCGAATATTAGTTGTAATATTTTGACATTGGCCCCGATTCTGTTGTTCACAAAGTAAATTAAATTTAAGTTCAGTGCATTTTTTCTTTCTACTTCATTACGAAAAGGACAGAAGATAAAATATTAGTTTAGTCCTGTCAAATTAGATAATCCATAGACAAGTTAGACGAGATTAAAAAACTGGTTACTAAAAATACGTCAATTTACGTCAGGCGCTGACTAATTTGACAGGACTAAACTAATATTAATCTTCTGTCCTTTTCATATTGAAATAGAAAGAAAAAGATGCACTGAACTTAAATTTAGTTTAGTTTGTGAACAACAGAATCGGGGCCATTGTTATGTAATCAATGAAGCTTTTTAATTAAGGATGGACGAGGATGACGTACTGTATTGTAGGTAAAGTAAAGAAAACACAATGTTGCCTATAGTACGGCTAACTGCGAGTGCAGCCAACGATACTTCGCTTTGGAAAGAAACCGTCTCTGTTCTTTAAACTAACTAAAAGAAACACTATAGGTACTAGTTCGAGATGGGCTGCAGACCGCAAACTACAAGCGAAACTACTGGTTTCTATGAATGGCAACACTGCGGCCTGCAGCCGAGGCGCGCAGTCTGCGGCCGCGGCGCGCAGCGACCGCAGACTGCAGCGCCAGTGGTGTCGCGAACTGCAGAGAATTCACACGTACAAAAATGTCGATTTAAATAAAAGATCAGAGGGGCAATTCTCTTAATTTTAAGAACGTTCACAGTCTGATCTCAGTCTCAATCTGTCAAAAATACCTCTAAATTTCCCAACATTTTGACAAGTGTTTGACATTTGTTTGCCGCCGAGATGAGATTGCGAGTAGATTTTGAATGTTTAAAATTACGAGAATTGGCCTACATGTACTTTTCCATTTCTTTTTTTTTTTGGCTTATAGTAACAACAAGTGTCACCATCTTCCTCTTCTAACAAAAAACACATTAGTAAAGTATCGCTAGCGTTGCCCGACATTCTGTCTCGCACGAAGGTACTGGAGTGACTGAGGCATGGCTCTATGCGTTCTGTGAGTTACTTGAATTATGCAAGGTTTTTATATTGATTTGGAAAATAAAGATGTTTTTTTATGCAGTCGAAGCCGGGGACAATAACTAGTATTCAATATGGATAGATATGTCAATATAATCAAAAATTGCAAACTAGATCTGAACTCAGTCACCGCGATTACCACAACAATTTATGATTTGGTGATCGCATTAGGTGTATAAAGGTAATAAAAAAAACTAGTAGTTATCAATCTATCTTTTATTCGTAGTGTCATGAGCACATAAAAAGCCTGACTCATTTTCAGCTATGCGGTTTACCTCTTATGTTTTACCGCGAATCACTCTGGCTATCTCCTTTAGACCTAAGTCCAGCCATGCTATTCTCTAAGGATACAGCCTTGCGGGCAGCGCTGTCGCAGCGCTGTCGCGGTGGGTTTGACAGTTGTGACAGCCCTGTCCGCAAGGCTGTATCCTTAGAGAATAGCTCCCCAGGGCCTCAAGTCTGCTATTACAATAGTGTCAGAATGGTCTATCATTGATTTCATAATTGTTGATTTTGACAAGTCTGGTAATCTACTAATATAATGACGTCATTATGACTTTCCAATGGTCAACCACTGACACTCCATTGAAAGAAATGGAATAAAATGGTAATCTCGTACATAATGACAAATGAATAAATGTATATAATGTTTATTGCTATTTACGAACTTCTTACTACTTCACATTGCAAACACTAATACGTAATATGTAAAAATATATAATATTAAATGAAACCTAGCATGAAATTTAGTAGTTTTTCTCAGGCCATTGACCGACCAATGATCGACCATTATGAATTTAGCAGATTACAAACTTTTATCAAAATGACAATGGGATCGTGTTGAAACGACGAATTTATAAAAATAGCAGACTTGGGCCCCTGTTCAACTATCATTTAAGAGTGTTAACATGCAAATAACCGATGACTATTGCAACCTCATTATTTAAATCGCTTTGGTGATTAATTGGTCTTTACCTGATTAATCCTTGCTGTTCAGGTGGTCGCAAGCACTACTGAGCATAAGGTCCTGGGTTGACTTCCCAAGTCGGGAAAATTTTAATTGGGTTTTTCGTTTTTGCAATAGGAATTTTTTCAATAGCAGCCTGGAGATTTTGTCAGAATAGGCCAGCCCGTATGATTGTAATAGACTTGCCCTCTTTAACATGGAACTTAAAAATAAATGGCAAAATATGGGTGCACTTTAAGTACACTTCTGCCTAACCCTGCGGGATTACAGTCGTGGTGTTATGTTACATGTTTATTGCTTTATTTGCGCGCGCGCTGATAAGCAAGTAATGTTAGTACCTAAGTACCTACCTCTATTATGATAAGACACTTTCCATTTCTAAAGATAAATAATTACTGTGTAAGTTGAGTTGATGTAAAGGAATTTCTCACAAATGCATTGTTGAAAGATAACAGTAGGTACTTTCATATGAAATGTTTTTGCCCGGGGAAGTAAACATACATATCTAAGTAGGTACAAACTTATTTCCGTAAACAGTTACCGTTCTTGATAATTCGGTATTAAAATATGGAAAAAACGTCTTGAACTTTATTTTACTGCAAAATCAATTACGTCATTAACAAGGAAAACTAATAGCAAAACAAACGAATTACTAATCTGATTAAGAATCGCTAGTTTCTGAGAATCAATGATTACAAACAGCTCAATCTACAATGTAACGAACCTAAGACTCTTGTCTGAAATCAGAGGGGCAATTCTAGTAATTTTAAGAACGTTCACAGTAAAGATATTACTTTACCAGACTTTAGAAATGCTTTTAAAAACGTACAAACGTACATAAACATAAGCAGAAATAATAGAACGCCACCTGCAACGATCCAGAAGAAAAGAAGACAGAAGGGAAAAATATACCAACTTAAAATATACCAACTTAAAATCATAAACTTTTTTTTTTCTTCATTCTATATTTCCTTTTTTTATGAAAACGATAAAATAGCGTGTATAAGTTCTTCATTCTCCTCCCCTTATCCCAATTTATTTGTGGTCGGTGCAACATATCTTTTTATTCCATACTTCTCCATTACTCGTTATCTCGGTAGTCACCCTCTTTGTAACCATATCATCATCAATAGTCCAAAAAAAAACGAAATAGCGTGTAAGTTGAACCTAAAATAATCGTTCAAAATTTAAATATCGAAATCGCGTCGGTAAGTAAAACGGTATTAAGAAACGTAAAGATTTTTATGTTAACTTTAAGTAACAAATTGCAGTACCTACGTTTGTTTCATAAAAAAGTTTTGCAACAATTGTTGAAGGTTTTTAAAAGCTTTTTATTCACAAAAGAAAGTTTTATTACGCTAAGCTCGTTCGTTAATGGAGCGACTTTGTTAAGATTTAGTTTATTTTTTAAGTATTTTTTATACCGTTTTGTTTTAAGGGTTCCTGTTAGGTGATGTGCACGTCGTGAAACAGAATATTTAAAAGAATAAGTACCTACTTACATACAAACCGTATGTGTTAAAACTATAACAGATTATTCTAAAAAAATATGTTAACCTTAATTGATCAATAACTCCAATAAACTTGAATTCATTGCAACATAATTTGAACGATCAATAAAATCGATAAAAATAAAGAAACCATTAATTTCTTAACAACAAAGAATCTGGTTTTGCTTTATTTTAGTACAAATCGTGAGGACATTCAAGTCACATTGACTGTTACAAGAGCACAAATTGTAAAGATGAACAAAAATATGAAATAGGCGAACCTCATTATTTTTAATAGATGTCAATAGATACAGTGATCGCAAGACATTAAATAATTACACACTCGCATTAAAAACAAAAACGCATATGTTGTATTTAAAAGGCGACGCGACGCATTAAACTGTGGAGTTACGATTATCGCGCCGCGATCTATAACGTCGCGTATCGTTTTATTAATCGCAGTACGAGGCTCGGGCGCAGTGGCAAAGTTCACGCGATCCCACCAAACCGTACCTATGGACCGGTAACGCACCGGTAATAGAGAAGGAGACGCAAGCATTCCCAATCACACACGCCAGACAAGGATAGCACGAGAGATAGATGTTGCGTTAGAAGTTAGCCACGCCCCCACAGCGTTCGAAGCTCTGAGTCCACCTCCGTGAGCATTCGTGCGCGCGCGCCGCTCCAGCCACACGCCGCCTGTGTTCGAAAATTTTTGAATTTCGAAAATGAAATCGGCCGCGCGATTTCAATCCCGTCAATAGAAGATGCCAGTGTTCCGCTCAACGTTTATTTTTAGAGCAGGTTTTGATAAAGACTGTTATAAAAAAACTGTTAAAATGATGTGCCAATAGCAAAGACAATAAACGTAGCAGTGCGGTAGTTGCATCGTCGCGTTTTCAGTTTGCGTTTTCAGTTATACGTCAGATGTAAATTGAACGCGGCGACATTTCGTTTGTTTGTTTTCATCGAAAGTGACTGGACTGTGACATTTGAAATCGATAGTATACGTAATTGAAGTACCACGTATGCGGGTCGCCTTAGTGAAATTTTCATTGACTTAAAAAATTGAGAGCAAATATTTTTATTGTGAAGTGACAGTGGGATTTCTCGGAAAACTGCGGTCTTCTGATATTGTGCACACACCAAAGATATTAAGGTAAGCGGTGTTTACTTAAAATATTTTAGCGTTACTCCAAATAGGCTACTTAAAAAGTTAGGTCTCTAATTAAATTTATTCTCATCCGTTTAGATACTAGTTAAATTAAAATTGAAATATTATTTCAATCGGATAAAATATCGAAATTAATTCATACGCTTTGTAAAATCAATAATTTATTGTCAGTATAAATAGAAAGAAAACTAAAATAATAAATTTTTCGCATTCATGTCTGTTCACACGCGGGCGACACTCGGTTCGGGAAACTCTCCCTACAAAAGACATAAACGGGGGCTCTAGTCACATTTCCCCCATACATTGACAATTTCAAAAGGGCATCTTCAAAAATAGTTAAATAAGTAATTATTTCAATAGATTATTGATAGAAACAGTCTTTTTGCGCATTCCCCGAAAAATTTTTAACACACTCTTGTCGTTAAAACCGTAGATAAATATTGCATGTAAGTGCAAAATAGCCTTTTAGTGTAACACTTTGTAACTATTTCAAAGTTAGCGGAATTTTTTGAATCATTTTTCAAGTGTTAATTGCTTAAGGACGTTATGTAACTTATCGATATTAAATTGACAAGAAAAATATAAATTGAAAGACATCAAGAGGAGGATTCATTTTTATTTATGACTTAAAATTCATTATTTAATACAAATATAACATCGACCTAAACAAACAGATAAAATAATAAATATCGAATGAAGTTCATTTTAATGAAAAGAGGCGTCTTATTCTAAAATGAGATTCATTGCAACCACGCCTCCCGTGAATCGAAAATGTTATCATACAAATAACGCTATGATTATTCCAAAAAATAACGTGATTTATTTATTATTTACCATTAATAATACGCCAATATTCTGATTAAGGATGCAGAAATGCAGACACTACGAATTCTGTTATCTCAAATATTTAAATATCACTTTGCGATCCAATAAATTATCTATCTCTTATCATTTATTTAAGTCAAGTGTGAAACTGGCGCTATTATTTTAAGCTACTATTAACAGTCAACTATACGAATAATTGTAAATAATAACAGCGATTTACACTGTTTTCATAGCGTTTATATCTTTTGTACTGAAAACACTTCAACTGATCAAAATGCAAATTAACACTTCATTTAAATAGTTTCAACCAATTAGAGCTTATTAAATCATACTAAATAGGTCTAGTTGACTGTAAATATAGTGTTTCGAGTATTATAATTATCTTCAAATCGCACTTCTTCAAGTCACGGTAGCTGAATGTGTCGGCGCTCACAGAAAACTTAATGCTTAGCCGTGATTTTCTTCTGTCACCAAGCATCGCATAATTTGGCTAACGCTACAAGGTATAAATATATACCTATATCTTCATAATATCACGCCTGTATTATTCATAGGGTTAGACAGAGGTGTACATATAGTACCCGACATTTCGTCGGTCATGTTTAAGTGCCATGTAACGGGCAAGCCTATTGCTATCAATCGGGCACAAATTCAGACTTAAAGCGGTTCTGCACTATATCCAATCCGAATCCGAGAAATACCGGTCCGAAGTGACCGTAGTCATATTTGTATATTTGCGCACTAGATCCGAATTAAATCCGTCCGAATTTATACTTCAATGCGGATGATTGAAGTCTGGTCTTTAATTCGGATTCGGATCGGATGTAGCGTAGAACCGCTCTTAAAAGTATATGTATTTTGTATATCAACACCTCTCTAGCGTTTCCATGGCTGTCGGTTAATTTTGAGTTTACTAAGTTTCATACGCGCAGTGGAAGCCTTTAACGGCTTCCCTATGACTGTGTTATCTTTACGACTCATTCTTGGACAAGATCTTTATATCCACCTTTTCAAATTAAAGTTCGTCGTAATGTCTTGAAGAAAGAGAAAGAGCTAATCAGATAAAAAGCTTAAGCAAATATAATCGCTTAGAAGATTAGCAAGAAATAGTTTAATCTGTCTACTTATAGTAATCTTCTAAGTTAGGGAGTACTGATGTACTTCTCGGGTATATTTTCATGTCAAATTCACAGTAATTCTTTAACTAAACTACTTAAACTTGTCACGTGGCATACGAAAACTATGTGTACACTGTAAACCTACATACCTTATAATTTACGTCTGCTGCTAATGTATAAAATTAGACTACATCCGTGATTCGTGACCGACTCATGACCGATGACACTTGAAGTCACATATCATTCTTAAGAGTAACACCTATTTCTTGTACCACATTAATTTAAAAGCAAAAAAAGTTGCTACGGGTAGACCTTAATTTAGCCATAGTCTACATATATAATAACTAGCTGTGCCCCGCGGTTTCACCCACTTCGCTCGGCTCTTACGGGTCTTAGGCAGGTCGAGTCGTCCTCAAGAAGTAGGCTACCAAAATAAAAAATAATTTTGAAATTCGACTGGGAGTTGTAGAGATAAGCGCGTTCTAACAAACAAACTCTTCAGATTTATTATATTAAGTATAGATATGGGATGATGATGGGAATGTAAGCTTTGACGAATTGTTGTAAATTAAAACTCCGTTAAGTTTCCGGCACAAATTGAATGGTCATTCTCACCCTGCAATTATGGCGATAGTGTTTCCGAAAAGCTTTAAAATATCGTAAAGTAAATTTTACACGAAACCACAGACGTTATCTCGCTACAGATAATTTAGGACCACGTAAATAGTGACTATCACAAATCACCAAAAGATAGACAGCCGATCGATTCTGTAAAAATCTCACCGTGATAACTTAGGTGAAGTGAGCTATCATTAGGGGCAATCCCTAACATCAGGTGGAATGACAGCTCACTTCACCTTAGTTTTCACGGTGAGATTTTTACAGAATAGCACTACTGCATTGTATTATGTTAAATTGAGGGCAAAATAGAAAATCAAAAATTAGTTTTCCAAATGATATTACTCGGCAACATCCTTCCTGATCGTTCATTGTAGCCGTAATTGTAATACATTTGATGCTTGCCGATTGAAACAATAATGATGTTGAGCAATAAAGGCTTCGTAGTCTATATCTAGCAAAATCAACCTATTAAGTTACCACTGCTGGGACACCGGTCTCCTCTTGATGAAAGGGAGTGGACTATCTACCATGCCGGCCCAGTGCGGGTTCGTAGATGTCACATATCTTCGAACTTTTGGTTCTAGGATATGCCGGTTTCCTCACGATGTTTTTCTGCACCGTTTTAAGAGCAGTCGTGAAGAAATAATTTACACAATGTAAATCACTTGACTGGGTTTGAAGCTACTACCTACAACCTGTAAATCGCAGCCGTTACCACTGAGCCACCATTGCTCCTGCCTCGTTCTTTATCTAACAGTTGTGAATAAAACATCGGAGCAAATAAAATGTTTTTAAACTTACATGTACAGAATCTAGGTATATAATTACTATGATCTTTATCATAAGTGCCTATTTTGCGAATTCACTATAAACGTTCCACGATGAATGCCTCCGGGATGAATCTAAAACTATTTATGTATTATTTCTAAAGATTTCAAAATTTTTCAGCACATTGTAGGTATTTTGTAACTTGCGCCGCCCGGTAAAATTTGTTTATAGAGCGTATGCACTGCTTATAGCATTATGGAACACATAGCAAATACCATTTTAAAATAAAATGTACCTAGCTATTAGTAAGTTAAAATGATGATGTACCTAATTATAGTTTATAATACTACTAGCTGACCCCGCAAACGTCGTTTTGCAAAAAAAAATAGATAGTAGCCGATTCTCAGACCTACCCGATATGCACACAAAATTTCATAGAAATCGGTCCAGCCGTTTCGGAGGAGTATGGTAACTAACACTGTGACACGAAAATTTTATATATTAGATGAATTAATTGCGAAAATCAAAATACTCGGTTAAGGAAAGAGACTAGTGCTGCCATCTATCGGTAGCTATAGTAAACGTTATCGATGCTCGACCAATTCTAATGTTAGATATAGCTACGAAAGCTTTTACACCCTGAGTGTTGTTTGTTACTCGGCTTTTACCGTGATGATTAATTTTGGCAGTTTATTCAAACAAATGTAATACATACGTATATATTGTAGGTATACGCACCCGTTATTAGGCGGATATTTATTTACCGTCGATAGCTCGAGAAATTGTCTAATGATACTTGATTTGTGGTTTTATTTTTTGAACTAACGAAACGTGACTCGCCTTTTATCTTCTATAATCACCTGTATCTGATTACTAATAAAATACATCATTATCACTCGAAAATAATTGACCAACATAAAAATATTTGTAGGCTCTAAGCATACGCCAATTACCGCCGCCATAATACACCACTCATCAATTACACATCTATCAAATTCCCAAATCCATACAAACACGCACAAAAACCCCTATCAATCTCCAATCAATCAAATGACCCAGCCGATTGATTTAAACATGAAACAATCATGTGAAAATCAAACGAAACATTACCCGTGCGTAATATTAACATCAGCAGCGATCTATCATACTGACCTCGTTGGAAAATCGAAATTCTATTGAACAATTGACCATTATGCTTATAATAAAGTGTTATTAAAAAAAAATAGCAACTAATGAGTGAGACAATGCAGTCGCCGTGGGAAATGGTCCCACGATTGGTACAAGAACACAAGAACATAAGCTCTGTCCTGCTACACGTAATAGGTTACGTACAATAGACAATGACAATTGTCTGAGTGGTCCTCTATGTGTTGAATCGATTTAACGTTTTATTTAATTGGGTCATTGGTTATTTGTTTAAATCATATATAGCTGGTGTTAGTCACGCACCGATCCGCGCAGAGGTACGTTGTTTGACATACTGTGGCATTTGTAATTGCCTTCTTGGAGTGAAGCTATGAGATCGTCTCAGGTTTTACCCCAGCACATATAGCTAGATGTGATCTTATATGAGAGGTTTCTATCTACCAGCGAGCTACGTTAAGCTACGTAAGTTATGGCATAACTTGAGTGGCTTATGTGCAGCTGGGGATGTTATGCTGAATTAATTACAGCAATTTGCTTTCATGAAAACCTTTTTTAATTTTGCATATTCAAAGTCGATTTGGGAACCTAAACTTACTTAATACTTTTCAAACACTAGTGATTAGATCAGTGCTCTATTAATGATAAATTATTTTTATTTCTATGTAACCCACCACCATCGTCGTCAACAGCCAATCGCAGTGCTGGACGAAGGCCTCTCTCAAAATGGAGGTACTTACTTTGATTTACTTACATTTTTCAATATCCTTTTCATCTAAAAATAATTTATTATTTTGTAAATAATATTTAGGAAACTGTACGGATATGTGAATTTTAATGTGCAATAGAAATTACTTTTGATTTGACGACCATTACTTTTTATTAATATAAACTTGATCTGCACATAATTTAATTGAAACTCATTTACCAATCATCTTTGGTTATAAAAGAATACATCACCATTTATAGTTTAAAGGTCTTTTTCATAAGAAATCAACAACATTTACATAACACAATTAATCAAAAATAAAAGGTTAACCAACCATAATTAAGTAGGTTGCTGCTAACCATATCTTCTGCCGTCGGTTGATCGGTTGTGTGGTGAACCCAACCACACCCAAGTACGTTGCTGTTGTTAACCATATCGTATGCCGCCGGTTGGTCGGTTGCGTGCCGACAATCCACAATGCAACGCTAGCCATCGATAATTTTATGCAACATAATTATTACAAATCGACCTATTATATGCAGAGCCCAACTTTGCATATGATTTAATAGTTTCACTTCTTAAAACAATAGTGTAATTAGTTTACTGTATTAAGAAAACAACAATTTAATTCAAAGTTCTTTTCTGTGAAATAATGTCACTTAAGTAATTCAACAATTACAGAATGTTGATAAAAAATTACCGTCACAATCGCTTTAAAGAAAAACTAAGTAAAAACTTTCCTCGATAAATTCAGAACACATGCAAGAAAATGCAGTTCTATTGTTTTAAGATTAGAAACAATTGAGTAGGTCAATATTAGCAATACGTGAACTAGGTAAACAATAATTTACGTAGAAAAAGAAAATCGTCCGATCAATTTTTCTTCTCCGAGACAGCTCTACGAAAAATCAACGTGAACCATTGTTATGTCCCTCACTATAACCTTTTGTCCTTGTCTGTCAAACTGACAGAAAGATAATCCATCAGAAAAACTCTGTTAAATACCCAGAAATCAGTTCAAAAGTGCCTGTAAGTGTTTCCAAACGTCGCGCGCTAACGATTTAAACTCTTTTCAAATCCTAATTGTTCAAGTGTCGAATTATCGGTTGCCCAACAACCATTGGTTGGCAGAAGACGCGTTTTGGTTGTCGCAACTATAGTCGTTGACTTTCGGTTGGCAAATTGGAGAGCATTTAAAAACGTATTAGTATTTTGGGAGAGGTTGGAGCGTTGGGGTTTATATTGGTGTGGTATTATTTAGAAGTATAGGAAATTATTAGTACGGGTATTTAGTATTACTTGTGCTTCTATAATAAAAAAAACAATCACAAGTAACGGCAACCGAACCTTTTTCTAACAGCGAAGAAGTTAATCACTCAAACACCGTGACCATAGAGACATCAAATCATTGCAAAACCCGCAACTATTTTATAAATAGAGTAAAATTTAAAAAAGGCCGTCGTTTTCGTCAATTATTTGGAGCATGCGTGATAATTATGTCAATAACATTAATTGCGGCTTTCATTAAGAGGCTTCTGTTCCACCCTAGACGTGGATATAATAATTAAACGGCAGTTTTTTCACACATTGTTGGTACTCTTAAGTCCTTAAACACCACCTAGCTAAAGACACGTCGCCTGTCAATCACTAATCAAGCAGTACCCGCTTCAACGACGTTCAAAGGGATGTTTTTGTCCCTCCGGCACTTCTGCTTATCCCCTTTATAACTAGATGGCGTAAACAACAGCCGGTACTTGTTGATTCCATCATTCCGCCACCAAGCGACGCCATTGGTGACAAAAAAACTGTATAATTACTTGATCTGCTTTCATTCAAGTGGACCGCTTTGCTCTTATAAGGCATATTAATTAAACTGTACTAGTATTATGAAAAAAATAGGCGTTTTTGTCCCTACTTCGGTAGAACGTTTGATCTGAAAATGGTGGCTGGGAATATTGGACTCTAAAAGTTAAAGAATAGGGTTGGTATTTGGTTGTGGGGTGAAATTCTGTAGGTTTTTATGTAAATACCAGAAGGGCTACGTAAATAGAACTTATGTTATTATTTTTTGAAGATGCCGACAATTTACTATATTAAAAAATAATTAAGTTGACTTTTATTTTTATATGTGAATAATTGTCAATTTTATTAGTTTTTACGAATTGAGCAAGATGTGTGAATTTTTAATTAGTTTAACTGACAAAGTTGCTCGTATTAATAGCTATGTCTTAATTGCAAATCGTTTAAAACTACAAGTCTGGTGTAATAATTTAAAAGTGTTGCTTATCAGACCGCGTAAGGCACTAATCAACTGATTGGAATTAGCTATAGCAATCGTTACTACGTAATTGTTTTTTGACCAACATCTTTAAGCCCTATTAAGTCTCATAGAACCATTTACCTAACTCATTTACTTCATCACCATCATCAGCCTACAGCAATCCACTGCTGGACATAGCCCTCTCCTAATGCACGCCATTCAATTCGATTTTCGGCAACTCTCATCCAGCTGCTACGCATTTACTTACAGATATAAAAATAATAACCTAATAAGAAAAAAAACGATCAAACGATAGAGGGGAACATTTGACCAACGTGGTCTTTAATGGTGTAGGTCTAAAATACATAAAGATAACCGTTTCAGTAATACAGTTAAACATAAGTTTATTCCTAGTAGCACCTTACGTTCAAAACACTCGATGCTCTTTCTGTCTTCAAAGGCATTCTATGAGGTTGGCGAATACATTGATCTCAAATATCTTAACATTACCAAACACAAGCTCTTTGCCTATAACCCAGGCCCTTCCCAGGCCAGCCCAGACATTCTAATTCTTATACACATCGAAATTCACCTCTCTCAGACTACTCACATATATAAACACAAGCTCTTTGCCTATAACCCAGGCGCATCGCTGCGCTGCCTTCCCAGGACAGCCCAGACATTTTAATTCTTAAGAGCATCGAAATTCACCTCTATCAGTCTACCCACATATCGACACCTGCAATTTAAAACATTGTAACTCATTTTTCACTATTTTTCAGGATAGCGATTTAAACATTCAACATATTCTCACTTTGTTCCTATAAAGTCCTAGCGTCTTCCAATTTTGTAAATATAAGTAAAAAGGCATTATCTACTTTGCTGTATGACTTATATGTTGTTTACTTATGTATTTTATATGTTTTATGAATTACAATGATTTTCATTAAAAAGTGAGTTACAATGTTTTAAATTGCAGGTGTCGATATATGAACATTACTAAATACAGGCTCTTCGACTATAACCCAGGCGAATCTGCTGCGTTGTCCTTCCCCGGCCAGTCCAGTTCCCACGCAGGCGTAATACCACCTAATGGATACAGGCATCATAATCGCGGAACTAGCGACCCATCTACATACATGCGCCGCCGGAACGCCGGAGGCCAACCGGAGAAGTGGCTTGCGTACTTATGATACACTAGCTTTTGCCCGCAGCTTCGCTCGCGTTAAATTCGGGGTAACACGGTTAAAAAAAAGTAGCCTACGTCACTCCAACTATCCCTTCAACTATCTCCACTTAAAAATCACGTCAATTTGTCGCTCCGTTTTGCCGTGAAAGCCGGACAAACAAACAGACACACACACTTTCACATTTATAATATTAGTGTGGATTCTTTTCCGGGATAAAAAGTATCCAGTGTGGTGCCCAGGATATTAAAGAATAATTATACCAAGTTTCATCGTAATCGAACCGGTAGTTTTTGCGTGATGCCTGAACAAACAGACAGATAGACAAAAATTTTGTTAATCACATTTTTGGGTTCGGTGTCGGTCTAGTAACACCCTCTGCCATTTATTTTTTTTGATATTTTCAATGTACAGAATTTTCACTTCTACAGATTTATTATAAGTATAGATATAGATGGTTTAATAAAAGTGCCTTTAGTTTTCCTTAAAACTTGGCAGGGAAATTAATACAGATGAAAGGTCCATCCAAAGGTTGTCTGGTAGATATCGCTGTAAGTGATTAGACCGCCGCTGTTCCCTAAATATTAATGGTTATAAAAATGTCATTTGTGTTTGGTGTACAATAGTCCGTCAGTTAGATTATCAAAAAATATTTGACCCGTTTTTTTTGCTTTTGTTACGTAAACAAAAATTGACGAAGATACGACGCTTTTAAAATTCTCAATACGTCACACCTTGGTATAATTTTTAGTGCGTTCTGACGTTACGAGGGCCCACTCCCGAGTTTTGATGCGTTTTATCTTTGTCAATATTCATTGATTTACAAAAACAAAAAATATGTGTCCATTATTTTCCAATATTCTAACTGACGGACTAAATAGATTTTCAATTTATTGATAGTGTCGACAAGCCTATTAACCATATTCGATCATGAGTACAAAAATATTTTTATCTTGACTCTAAGCTAAGACGTGTTATAGTGGTGAAAAGATTAGGTAATCAGTAAGGTTGTTAGACTTGTTAGTACATATTTAGAAAACGCGGGAATAAATTGGGAATCGTCACTCGTAAAATCTCTTTAAATACACGCCAATTGGTTTTACAAATGACATAGCCAATTAGCACATAGTAACACTTTAGTTGGCGATAATTTGTGATATAATTTCACACGGAAAACACGTGTAAACGGAGAAGAATCGCTCTAATGCTCTGATCTCCGATAAGTTCTCCGTATATCAAGTGTAGAAGCTCCCTAACAAAACAAAGAGTACGTGCACATCGCGTGTGTGATTTACTTTCCGTTTCATACGAAGTACTGCAGCAATTTTATATTATTTTTAGTTTTTATGTGATTCTTGGATCTTTATGTGACGTAATTGAAAGAAATGTATGGCAGGGTAACTTTTAAATAAGATTGTCCAAACATGATTTAGCCGCATCACCTTAAGACTGATTGCAATAAAATACCTACTGCATAGAGCATATTTTATTTTTATTTTGAAATTAGTTCGTTGATAACTAAATATAGGGTAACTCTTCGACTCCAACAGAATTATTCTGAAATTATGAAAACAAAAACCTTAAAAGTACTATACAACCCGATTATCTGACCAATTATGTTTTTTGAATATGATGAGACATGATACTTCGTTTATGATGAGACAAGTCTCCTGAAAAACGGAACAAACCTTTAAATCGACGTGTGGACATAGCCAATAAATCGCATACCGTTAGCAGCCGCGACACACAACCGAACAGATAGACAGACATAGGTACAACTTCATTCGGGCAAAATCGTGAGCGCTCGGAACCACTCGGCCTCGATGTTACATCGCGCGCCGTTTTCGGTACACCTCTAGGGATGTTGACGATTTATGGTACGGATGTTTTGGGTTTTTTTAACAATTCAAACATAGGGTAAGGTACTCAGTCTAATTAGAAAGCAATGACAAAGTCGATAGAATCGAGATCTATCTTTTTTGTAACTAGGAAAATCAAAAGGATTGCAGGCAACTGTATGTTTGTGTGTGTGTGTGTGACTGTGAAATAATTATTACCTAAAAGGAAAAATAACTACATATGTTGGTAGTATTCACTTGAAAACGAAAACAGCCTGACAATCTAGATAAACATTATAATTTTTCAATACTTGTAGTATTCCTTCCTCAAAAATCAAATAATTTTCGGATAACCCCCGTACATCCCTACACTCTGTCCCATTGATTGTCGTATTGGCTACAGATGGCGCCCTTGTTTATGTACAGGAAGGTATATTTTATTGGGATTTCGTGATGTATCCGCAATATTCGGAGTTGTGTCGATTGTAGCCGCCTTCAAGGGAATGTCAAGGAATCACGATCGATTTTCTTTAATGCTTTAAGTACTTGCTCTTGATCCGATGTTACTATAACCGTTTGTAGTAGAACATAAATGTTACGGTGGACATCACTTATTTTACTTCTTGTATAACATTTGTTGGCGAAAAGTTTCTGCACGGGAAAGTAACTGTTTGCTTCTAAACGATTATCATGTTGTATTAATCGATCGTGTACTATTGTTTAGTTATTCAGCCTTCAACTTCATATTTTAATACACTCTAATAAGTTAGGTGTAAGATTCCCGAACATAATAAAATAATCGTAAATCTTAAAACTTCCCCAAGTAGGTTGTATATTAGAAATAGACAGTCGATTCATGTAAAATACTATTATGCAGCTACATCCGATTAAAAAATAGTATTATAGTTGTGAAAAGGGTAGGCAGAAGATAATGAGGAAGTGCGGAGTCTCCTAACACAGGCGTCAACATGCTTAAAAGGAGGTTCCAATCATAAACTAATGTATATACTAGTTGGTACAGAAATAAACATTTTGTATTTTGTATTTGTATTTTGTATTTGTAATGATGATTAGAAATAGCAAACAAGGGAACATTTATATTCCCTTCTTTAATGAAGACGCCAAAGAATGTATGATGAAAACACATCGTTCAGTATAGTAAGCAGAAAATAATTTCCAAGAATCCAATCATAAACAAGTAGCATAACTAATTAATGACTTCGGTGTTAAGACTCGGGAACTATAATAAATTCTCTTCACATAAAATCTAGGGACAGTTATCTGATACTAAAATCGTCAGTGTAAAAGCCAAATGAAAAAAAAAACTATAAGAGAAAACTTAAATCAAAGACAATATAACAAGAATAACTAATTTCGAACCGACTGTTGCCGACAATATAACTTACGTAATTATAGACATATTAAATACTAAGTATCGATCGCCACTGTATTAAAATATTTATTTCACTCGTCACAAAATTAATTGTTGTGTATAAGAGGAGCGGACAGGGGACGTAAAGACTTATAACAATAGGTTTATTAGATTTAGAAATTGACATATTGGTTTATAAGTAATTTTGAAAAACACTTGTATTTATTTTATTAGCATGGATATGTGGATTTTAAAGTTTATGTCGCAAAAATTAAAGATTTTATTTAAATAGCTTTTTGTGACATGTTTAGTGCAAAATATACAGATAAATTATTTTAACGTATTAAAGTTAAACGTCTGATTGTTTTTTTACTGTGATAAATGAAATACCTATTACGGAATCTGCCGATTAAAAATAGTATACTTCTTCTTTGGTAAAGGGCCCATACTAAACGGTATATTTTTTAGCTGTCAATATATTTATCTTGGTATCAAAAAAAAACTTATAGTACAATAAAAAACGCCGCTTATCATTGCGTCTCCCCGCGTCTTGCAATGACCGCTGATCTTTACAGCCACATCATTAGCATCACTCGCCCTCAAGTAGCGCGCAGTTGAAATTTATAAATCATTAATTTACAATACGCTGGTCAGTTAACGATTATTAATTTTAATTAACTGTGAACGAAACTTAGCGGTTTGTGCTGTGAGGGAGAGAAGTATAGCGGGGCGAGGAGCGAGAGCGATTAAAGGATCCTTGTTGACAATAAAAGAAATATTCTTTGCACTAGAAACTAGAGGTTTCTGTTCTGCATATTCAATGAGCAAAACTTTTTTCTAATAAAATTTTCCTTAATTTAGAAAATTCACCATCGACATTTAACTTTAACAAATATAAATATTTCATCGTTTCTGTACGTCTTTATCGTTTCGTGTAGATTTGGGAATTTAGTTAAGTAATTTTAAATCGAGAGCTGGCATCGGTGAGAGTAGGGACGAAGCCGTTTGTCCTCTGACCTCTAAAATACCTACTTCAATCCGCCATAGCAACCATATTGCACCACAGCCTACCAGACGGTCCCAAATAACGATTTCTACCATTCCGTTCGCATGACCTCTTGCTCAGAGCTCTCTCTAATTACACTGTGGCAAAAATTCTGACATTACCTATCCTCACTCTTCATGTGTTTCACCAACTAAACTTTACCATCGACGTAACTCCTAGTGCTATCACGGTAAAGTTCAGTTTTGTTTGGTGAGACTGTATTATTAAGTTTGTAATAGATGTTGATATTTAATTTGTCAATGTTATCGATGACAGTCTCATTATTTCTATTCCTTCTATTTGTCGAAAGTGTTTTGAGAATTGGAGTGGTGAAAGATGGTCTCGATTTTTTATGGTTATTAATTACTGACTTATAATTATTGTTTTCGTTTCGATATATCACGAACTAAAATTTTATAATTGGCTAATATGAATTCTGTGTAATTAATGTTGGACCTTTTAGACCTCTAAGAATGAGGAAATGTAGATTTTGTAAAATTATTGCACAGACTAGACAGTTATGCGTGTGTCGGCTAGACTGTAATTTGACAAGATGAAGTAATTATGCTCTCGTAAACATTTCTCTTTGTAATTGGAAGAACAAGATTACTCACTACAAAGTAACCTAAAGTACTGGAAATATAGCAAAATATTGCAGTAAAATTGCAAATAATATTTATATTTATT
Source organism: Globia sparganii (assembly GCA_949316385.1). Lineage (NCBI taxonomy): Eukaryota > Metazoa > Arthropoda > Insecta > Lepidoptera > Noctuidae > Globia > Globia sparganii. The sequence continues at coordinate 1,520,249 of OX438663.1, read as the reverse complement.
TACTAGCGTCTGCCCGCGACTTCGTCCGCGTAAAATTGCAACCTTCCCACCGCGTGGGATCCGATACCAGCCCGAGCTACTACTTTTTTGGCGGTTATTATCGTTGTTTCTGACTTTTTTCATTTTGTTCGGCTCCTAAGGGTAATTGCGTGATGTTAAATAGAATAATGTACCCAAGATTTTCTAATATCTTTTTAAAAGAGTGTCCTTGGAGTTTCAGTTTTTTTTTTCAGATTTTTTTTTTCTTTATATTTTTTTCCGTAAGAACCTTGTACAGAGTATTAGAAAACTACAAAAAAAAAATCAGCCAAATCGGTCAAGCCGTTTTCATGTTATGTCGTGACAACGGAAAACGGGTTTCATTTTTATATATATAGATTTTATTTTGGAACAAAGAATCCATAGAGTGTTAATAACATAATATTAAAACAAGAGACTTATTATCTAGTGTTAGTACGTATCAATCACCCTCCGCACAAAATGCTTAACAATTGGAGAGCTGAATCTCTCAGCTACAGTTCTCAGAATGCGGTTGCGACTGTCTCTTACTCTCCTCACTAGAGAAGCTGTTTTCTTACGCACAATCGCAATGTAGTTGCACATAGCAAAAATATTCTAGACTGCCAAGAAAATAAGGGCACGAGGGGCCCGTGGCTAAATAAAAACAGCCGCACAGGTCGACCGATCAGGTTAAGCTACGCTTGCCGCGGTTGGTCTGTGGATGGGTGACCATCTTTACATACCGAGATCCCTCCGTGCCTCGGAAAGCACGTTAAGCCGTTGGTCCCGGCTGTCATTCATGGATCTTTGACAGTCGTTACGGGTAGTCAGAAGCCTGAAAATCTGACAACCAGTCTTACCAAGGGATATCGTATTACCCAGTCACTGGGACTGTGGAGGTCAGATAGGCAGTCGCTCCAAGTAAAATACTGGTATTCAGCTGCATCCGGTTAGACGTCAGATGATGATGACTGCCAAGAAAATAAGCAATAGCATCATTTCTGTTTATCACGAAACCCCAGAAAATAAAAGAAAGACCATTTTCTCTTACATTCGAAAGTCAAAGATCATCATCCGTTCGATTTCCTCAAAAGCTCTCTTCGACTCCATACAGATTCCCTCGTACCTGTCTCAGCAGCCGTCAAGCATGGCATGCTCGTAGCAGCCGACATAACGTAACTGTTTTGTTTCTATTGAGCATAAAGCCCAACCTTCCCTCTGCACTCAAGTTGAGTGTGAGTGCTATGGGCGCCGAAACGTCTGCTATCAAAAATGGGCTATTTAATGTTTACGATTTCATGGCATCGTTGATTTAGAACCGTACTTCTAAAGTTCTAACCCTTAATGTGTTTAGACGTCTTTAACAGTTAACAACTCAACATTCAGTCTTTACATTGTAGGTAAGTATCTATTCAATTTCTAACTTCATCTTATTTTCTCTTTTGTTTTTGGACCCCAGATTTTTTTCTTTATTTTACGCAGTTCCCTTTATATAATTACTGTCCGGTATCATATATAATATCTATTTTAATCATAAAGAACACTTATCTCATAACCCACCTCAAAATATTCAATAAACAATCTGCAAAATGGTCATACACCTAGTTTGCAAGGCAATTCCGCCACTCGACAATTACGAGACCTTCACAAAAGACTTACACTAATAAGAGTCACCGCAGAGCGGTCGTGTCGGCATCGCATCGTGCCCGCTAAACAAGCTCCACCGTAATAAGTAGCCATAACTCGGTACTACTATGAGTACTCGATAGAATTTCAATTTTACTGCTACAGAGTGTCATTCTGTACATGATTGATATTCTCCAATATTCTTCGCCACATTGTGCTGTCAGCGTCAGGTCGTCGACGCACGCAATTGACGATTTTTATTGGATTATTGTGTTTTCAGGATTGTGAAACTGTTGAAGTATTTAGTTTAGAAAGGTTAAAGGTAACATTGAATGGTTTGAAATCGATTTTGTAACTGTATTTGTCAGTATTCACACTTAGGCCACACCTTGCAATATAACATTGCACGCGAATATACAGTTTCGTCAGCATCTTATAACGAATACTGCATATGGAGATGAAATCCACGCTATGAATCCTTAACTCACAAATGTCTTACAAAGTCTAATATACTAGGGGTACCTAGTTTTCGATTCATAACCTCTTTTCGACTCTAGTCGCAATAAAAACAAAAGAACTCTATGAAACCAGACGACACAAACAACCAGAAGCAATATTTTTTTCCTTGGGCATGAACTTGTAGTTTACTACGAGTACTATCTACGCGTATTACACCACTTTTTTCCAGCCTCTCATTCACAACATTGAACTAATTAAATCGAAACAATGGATGACGTCACTGCGCACGCGCCGCCGCCGCGTAAACTGGCGCAGTTAATTACGCGACGGTAGCAAGATCAAGGCTGAGCGGTTATTGGGGCTTGAGGGATGAGCTGTAGCGGGAACATAGGTTAAGAGTTAAGAGAGAGAAAAATACCTATACTGAGAATTTGTGAAAGAGTATTGGAAGTAAATTAATAACTGTCATAAACTATTTCATGTAATCGGGGTGCTTTTCTAAGCAGACTTTTTATCTATTGATAAAACAATATTTATTTATAAAATCCATCCTGACACCACAGAAGGTACGAAGGGTCTTTCAACAATCCTTGTCCTTGCTTCAACTGTATACAACGTGTAACGTTAAATGTGCAAAACCTCATACACACCAATTAGAGCATTGAGTTAAAAGCCTAATACAATGACCAAAACTTTTTTTTTAAAGCTAATTATTTTTATTAAGAAAATAGTGTTGATCCTAGCATTAGTTTCTGCATTCAAAATTGAGTCTTATTGCCTTAAAATAAGACTCAATTTTCTTTGGCTCAATCGGCAGATATTATGGCAAAATACATCATTTTTGAAGAAAAAAACTATATTAAAAGTTACTGAAATCGATTCAGTAGTCAATTATGAACAAACTATTTTCAGGTTTTGCGCATTTGCGTTGTATACTATTCAAAAAATTGCACTTTGATCGTAGACGCAGGCTGTCTCAAATAATTTACCTTGAACGTTAGGTATCATTACATTTAATCGTGACGTCATTAACCGCATCATTAGTAACCACATTACATACAGGGTGAAATTGAAAACATGCGACAAATCGAAATGGGAGATTGTACTCATCATTATGAACAACTTTTACTATGGAACCAAACCTGAAATCGCAAAAAAAAAATTATCTGTTCCCTACATTTATGTTCGTATAACTCGTCAAAATACCTGCCTGTGCTAAATAATAACAGAAGCACAGGTCGATCGATCAGGTTAAGCTACGCTTTCCGCGGTTGGTCTGTGGATGGGTGACCATCTTTACATACCGTGGACCCCTCAGTGCCTCGGAAAGCACGTTAAGCCGTTGGTCCCGGCTGTCATTCGTGGATCTTTGACAGTAGTTACGGGTAGTCAGGAGCCCGAAAGTCTGACAACCAGTCTTACCAAGGGGTATCGTATTACCCAGTAACTGGGTGGTGGAAGTCAGATAGGCAGTCGCTCCATGTAAAATACTGGTATTCAGCTGCATTCGGTTAGACTGGAAGCCGACCCCAACATAGTTGGGAAAAGGCTAGGCGGATGATGAACTCGTCAAAATGTAGGGAACAGCTGATTTTTTTTCGCGATTACAGCTTTGTTCCCTTAGTAAAAGTTGTTCATAATGATGAGTTCAATCTCCCATTTCGGTTTGTCGCATGTTTTCAATTTCACCCTGTATAGTTCTTGTTTGTTCGTCTGCACTTTTACGTGTCATTGTGTTTTTACACATAATGGGTAAATGGCAATCTAATGTGTTTGCATCATAATGGACGATATTTAACGACGTCGTTTGAGGGAAACCCGTTCAAGATATTTGAGTTATCGCTTCTTATTTAATTAGATAAATTAACGAGTTAATTAATTAGAACGATTTAAATGCTATTATTGATACACCTGTTTCTATTAGAGCAAGATAAAGGTGACAGAAGGCATTTACCGAATCTGTAAAAGTCTCATTGAAAACAATGTACGCAGAGTACTTATAAAATCAATTCATCATTGTTATTTGTACAAAGTTTCTCTAGTTCAATAATCCACTAAATTGCACTTTGAACCAAGCAAAAGCAAAAACGTGATAGAATTGAAACTTAAAAAAATAAAAGAGAGATTTAATGTGAGAGACAGAGAGAGTTATATCTTTCTTCTCTCTCGTGTAACGAAATGTGCCTAAACATGACGCGTCCTTGAAATTTCACTCTAAATAATTCTCGTCCAATCATCGAATCGCCGTCTAAGAAGTATCACTTCAAAAAATAAAACTCCTGCCTCTAAAACCGCTACCGCTAATGACTCAAACGCTATCATACATCACTAGACCGCCCCGTGAGAAGTGGAGCGATGTTATTTTTTCACTTTTACCCGCGAACTTGTGTAGCGGCTATCAAGAGTCAACTGTGACTTACTGTACAATGTCACGGTCTAGTGTAGATGTAATAAGTCATGTTTCATAAAGAGTTAGTAATTTGGGTAATTTTTGTGATCCTAAGATTCAGTTTTCGGTGACTGGGGCCACATATACAACGTGTAACATTAAATGCGTACAACCTGAAAATAGTTTGTTCATAATTGACTACTGAATCGATTTCAGTAACTTTTAATATAGGTTTTTTTTTTCAAAACGATGCATTTTGCCATGCTATCCGCCGATTGAGCCAAAGAAATTTAAGTCTTATTTTAAAGCAATAACACTCAATTTTGAATGCAGAAACTAAACTAGGATCAATACGATTTTCTTAATAAAAATTGTTAGCTTTAAAAAAAATAGTTTTGGTCATTGTGTTATGCTTTTAACTCAATGCTCTAATTGGGGTGTATGAGGTTCTGCGTATTTAACGTTACACGTTGTATAGATAGTCCTAGATAACGCAAGTATCACAATCTGTATGAAAACCAAGTGTGCCATTTTTTTGACTACCTACTATGACGTTACAAATAGTCTTTCTCACTCACGCTCACCCAACCAGCAGTACTCCTGGTGCGATTTTTGGCACGCGAAGTAGTTGCTCTTGCGTTATCTAGATATCTATATCTGTGACTGGATGCGAAAGGCGGAGAACAGGGTGTTGTGACCTTTGACTTTAGAGAATATTTTCTTTTAAAAATGTTACACGCCAATTTATACAAAACAGTGCCAGTTTGTATTATAAAACTTAAATGACAACGAAGCTTAATTATTGCACAATATCAACCCTTAAAACTTAACTTTAAATTGATTGATTTTCAACTAACAAGGCCCAAAGGACCAAAAACATAAAAATGAGGGCTAAGTAAATGCCTCAGGACCAGAAAACCGACATAAAACAAAGACAAACAAACAAAAACAAACCGCAAATTGAACTCCGTAGATCACGTAACAGATTCGCGTGATCTAATTACTTTAAAAGGTAATTCCGCGTAATAACCGACGTCTTCACCTCTGTGCTGTTGCGAAATAAAATAATATCACTCGCGTATACGATTCCATTATACAATACGGCACGACTTATTCCATTGTACAAATTTACTCGCCCGAAAAGTGCGACTCGTCACTTTTAAATAATAATTACATATATTTTCTATAGACTCGCACGAATTTGCACATTTTGAATTGTATGCAATGAATTTAGGAAAAAGTACACGTTATATAATATTTTACTTTTATCACTTTTGCGCGCTAGGGTCCTTTTTTCTATACTATAATTAAAATTGATTGACTTTTTAGGCGAGTAAATACGTGCGAATCAACTAATAAGCCTACGATATTTTATGACTGGATTGGAATTTATGAATTCGTATATTATATATGTTAATTGTTTGCTTTTACAACCTGTCAGTGGAATGAGAGAAATTAGTTTGTATTATGTGATGGATGTCGTGCCGTGAGAGTTTATGGCTCCATATTTGGCATTTTATGGCGTAGTATCCTATAAACATGCTTCATTTGTAAGGTGTAAACTGATTGGCAGCAATAATAATACATACAACTTCTTCAACCAGCTGAGATAAATAGATAGAATAATTATGTACACCATTAAAATTACAGATATAAATATAGAGACTTTATAAAGGGTGACACAATGGGCGGTCTTATCGCTTAAAGCGTTATTTTACAGACAACCAAGAACAAGATGGATTAAGTGAGAAAGAGAAGGCAGTCTGCATTGTCTGAGTTATTTCATCCTCAAATAACGTAGTCAAATGGAAACGCTCACCCAAAACAACGTTACTATTAAAGTTGAACTTTACAGTACATAAATAACTAAGACATGTGGGGCAAGGAATCACAATTATTATGTTAAGAGCAACGATGCTATTGCCACGTTCGAACCGATTCACTTTGAACCCTGGCTCTTGACTTGCGAAACGAAGTAGATCCCAAATTGTATCTCAATTGAGACTGGTAATGGGTTCACCTGTCACAAATTCCACGTAAGTATCTTCCTTTAACCTTATTTATGCTTTTCTTTTCGTAACGTTATTTATGATAAAATTGAGCGATAATGGTTCTGCTTACTTCCAATCCAATTCATTACAATACTGTGGAGTACGATGATGGCTTATAGTTTTTCCGTCAGTCATAATTCATAATCAGCCTATAATATTTAGGTTCTAGGAACCTAAGAAAAAAAATAAAAAAAAATAAAAAAAATATTAATAATATATTTTTTCATCAAGTAACATGACTCAGTTGTGTTACTAACAATATTCCTTACACCTTTTTTTTTCGATGGGAAATCATCAAATGACCCTTCCCGCTCTGGGTGGAGCAGAAGGGAGTGTCAGACTCTTACTGACTAAAACCCACCCGTGTTCCTTCCTTAGCCCTTTATGTTCCGGGGTAGCGGTAACCCTTTCGGACAATCCCGCTGCCCCGGCAGGCCCTTACGGGCCCTTACGGCCCTTACGGGTTATTCCTTATATTGCAGACATCTCTTTGAGGCGCGCGCGGAACACGTATGCGCCGTCCGGCACGGGCCTGGTCCTGATCGGACGAAGAGTAACCCATTATTCTTCCTTACCCCAACGCCCGCATTCCTTACCCCAACGTTAGTATTCCTATTCTAATCTCTTAGCCTAAAACCATGAATTCATGTGAATCACTGCCACACGCCTATCACCGAGGTGAACACCTTGCAGCAGCGACTCACATATAAACAATCGAGTCTGCTCGCCAAACAGCGCAGAATAAGGTTGGGACTGGCCCGCACGCGGCGCACCAAGAAAGCGCATCGTTGTATAAAAACAGTCGACTCGAGCTTCAGCAAACATCCCTGACGCACTACTAAACCGGAGCGGGGAGGTTCCATCAATATCCTGAATGCATTATTATATTGAAAGCGAAGGACTGTACGATTTCTGCGTATAATCGACCTACATACTGCACGTGTAAAAAGGAGTGTAGTATGCACGAAACAAGGTTATTTTAACAGCCCGTGAGCAACGTGCAAAAAACGCGTATAATATTCCCACAGCTGGGACAGGCCTCCTCTCGGTGAGCGAAACAGGCCTGTAATCCACCACGCGGACCCTGTTCGGGTTGATGGATGTCCCATGTCTTCGAATTTTTGGTTCTAGGACATGCCGGTTTCTTCACGATGTCACCGACTTCACTATTATGAGAGCAGTGGTGATGAAATTAAATATACAAAGTAAAGTGCCTACCCGGGTTCGGACTCATGACTCGTAAGGTGGGGCCGTTACCGCTGAGTCACCGCTGGTCACTCACTTTCAGTCATTTGCATTGCCAGTTGAAATTTAATTATTTTCACATAGGGACTTAGAGGTCATCTAAGAACCAACGTCAAAAGGACCAATTTCTGATTAGAATTAATTTTCTTTTGGGTACGAGGATTCGTGATGAATACCTTCACCTAAAACATGTTCATTACAAACCAAAGAATCAAACACTAATTCATAAACTAAACATGGGTTGTTTCGAAACGATCGTTTAACCTCGAAACAACCCCATATCACACCTTCGTTAACGAACGGACAAACTTAATCACGGATTTAACTAATGGAAATGTAAATATCACTGTTTTACACTAACAATATTATCCTAGTTCGACAAATAAAAAACATTGGATTATCACCTCTATTCGTATTCCAATAGAGTGCCAACAGAACGTTTGGTTACATTATTAATGCATCAGGCTGAAGGAATTAAGTAAGAAAATATTTCGACATTTCAACGGGTTATAAAAAACAAACTTACATTTCGGGTTTTGTTTAGTCACGTAGTCCTTTAATCCCCTACTGTTAATGGCGATAATCGCTTGGATCTCAATTTATCAGTGTGATTTTAAGTTGGTAAATGATTGTATTGATTCATTGGTGTTCACAAGTGGTAATGAGGTCTAATGAGCTGTGCGGGACGCATGATTGGTCGTTATGATTAGAGGTAAGGATTTAGGAGACTTTGAGAAGCAAACATTGGAAAAAAAATGCTGTTAAATAGGACATGAATATCAGAACGAATGAAGCAGTTTTTATGAAGGATAAGATACAAGTGTGCATTTTAATTCCTCTTTTATGTATTTCTTTGTAATGAATATGAAATATTCGTATTAAAAGATCAATCCAATGTAATCATCAATCGTGATAATCTTAGACAAAATAAACGCCAAAAAACTGTGATGCATAATATTAATAACGATCCACCAAGGTTCTGTATATTTCAGTTCACCTTTTCACAACTTAGCAAATATTTGTTGCATTTTTTTTCCTCCATGACGTCCCACTGCTGGGCAAAATCCTCCCCTTTTGTCTTTCAAACCTCGGTCTCGTGCGAACTCTGGCCATGTTACCCCCTCATAAATCTCAAAACATATAAAAGTTTATGATAGAAACTTTCTTTTAGAAAACGAAACCATATCAAAACAAACCAAACGTTGAAAAGTTAGATAACAATATTAAGATGCTTTCCTCCCAAGCAGAGCTAATCCCAGGCCAACAGCCACAACAGCGCAACATGTTAAGTGGCCACTAACTACGCATGCGCACATAATTGGTACACTCCAAGTCTCTAACGTGTTTGTATTAACAACTATACTAACTCTGTTTGTTTACAACCAGTGGAACTGGCTTTAGTTATGAAGATTGGACTTTTAGGATACATACTATTGATCTTCAGTTTGTTTCGTCTTGGTCAGATAAGCAGTCGCTTCATGTAAAATACTGGTATTCAGCTGCACCCGGTTAGACTAGAAGCTGACCCCAACATAGTTGGGAAAAGGCTAGGTAGATGATGAGTTGTGATGATTTATGTTCAGTATTTAAATTATAAGTTACTGCAGTAATTCATTTTCAAATATATTTATTTACCAAAAGAAGAATCATAGATATAGATAGACCTAGATAACGCAAGTCTTGTATCACGATCTGTATGAAAACCAAGCGTGCCATTTTTTTGACTACCTGCTATGACGTCAGAAGCGCTCTTTCTCACTCACGCTCACCCAGCCAGCAATACACAGGACTGAGCGCGAAAGTGGCGGCTTACGATTTTTTAACGTAAGTTGGTGCGATTTTTGGCACGCGAAGTAGTTGCTCTTGCGTTATCTACATGTATCTGTATATGATAAAATGCACTTAAAATACACACAATACTTTATTTTTAAAATGTCGCAGCATTATGCTGAGATAGGAGCCTTTTGGCCTCGTATAGGACTTTCATTTTCTGTTTGTTACTTTTTTGTGGCTATAAGACTAGGGAAGACCAAAGAAACGATGGATGAACTGTGTGAATGATGATATGGTTAAAAAGGGGGTGACTACCGAAATGTCGACTATTAAAGAAGTATGGAAGAAAAAAAAATGTGTGTTTGTAGTAATATTACCAAAGTAAATGAACAGTAGTGAAGGAACATTACTTGTTGTTGTGATCTTGTTTTCGTAACGCAATAATCTGTAGTCGTCATTTATTTTCGTTGTTTGTATGTATATTTAGTATGTATTTATTTATGTATCTATTATATAGCTTATATGTATATATATATTATATTATCTATGTATTTATTATAGTATCTATATTATGTTGCACCACTGACAACCCCATTTTTAAATATCCACGTAATCACTGTCCATTCCAAGGTTGCCTGGAAGAGATCGCAGAAAGCGTTATGGCCGCCCATTGTATGTTTTGTAGTAATAATTGTTTTTTTTTTTTTTTTTTGTTATGTATTTTCTGGTGTACAATAAAGTCAAAGTCAAAGTCAAAGTCAAATCATTTATTTCAAATAGGCACTTAAAAGGCACTTTTGAACGTCAAAATTTAAAATGAAAAAATAGAATTGATTCTAGTCGCCCATTCCAAAATGTAGTTTTCGTGTGGAGAAGAATGGGCAAGAAACTCCACCGTTACTCTTTTAAAATGTTTTACAAGTTTTTGTATACATTGTTTATATAATTATATGTGAAGACGATGCACCTAAAATAAAATTTAGTCTACCAAAAATGGTAAAAGAATTAAAAATATAACAGACTGGTAAATCAATTATGTGATAGATACATGGTGTCCACATATTTACAAAGATTGAAAAAATTTTACTAGTATTTTAAAAAAAAAATACCCAGTATATATAAATAATAAGTATATATAATAAATAATATAATAATAATAAGTATATATAAATAAATAAATAAATAAATAAATATGGATATAACTTTATCTAAATGTAATAACAGTATTTTAAGAAAACAGCTACCTACTTACCAATAATAGAATTATTTAAATGTTATTGTTTTTAACTTTTTATGCGAATGTAATTTTTCAGTTTTCATGTATAATTTTTTTTTTTATTTTAGTTTCTACTTTTTAATTTCAATTAAGATTTTTAATTGTATCAAACAATAATATTTTGCTGTGCCCTGGCAGGGTCTACAACGGCTCTTAGCTCTAAGCATTTTGTCAACATCTTGTTTTTACCTTGTGGAACGCAAATAAATTAATATGAACAAATAAATTGGGATAAGGGAGAATGATGAATGTTGATTTTATACTATACTAGCTGACCCCGCAAACATCGTTTTGCAAAAATAAAAAATAGATAGTAGCCGATTCTCAGACCTCGGGTAGTTCTGAGAATCGGCTACTATATGCACACAAAATTTCATACAAATCGGTCCAGCCGTTTCGGAGGAGTATGGTAACTAACGAGAATTTTATATACTAGATTAGAAGATTTAGTTTAGTTTGTGATCATCCTGTACGAGTCGCAATGAATACTTTTCCTTCTTTCTTTCTTATCCTTAGCTACATTAACACTTAATTGGGGCACTTATTATGAGGCTAGCGATTCACCTTCCAAAGCTTGTCAGAGATAGTTTTAACTGATAACAACATTAACTAAACCCACAATAATTGCAGAAAAATGTGCTATTATTATCAATTATCTGCCAATCCTGGTGATTAGGACTCGATTATAATTTTTCGTTTGTAATTTCAGTTAAGTCCATCAGTTGACTTTGGAACGATATTGTTAAGAAATATTCACATAATTTGATTTCTATTGATATTGCAATTCAAAATAAGTGTGACGCAAACACATGGGTTATGAATTTATTATATGACGCAAAAGATTTTATTTGCTCATTGTTCAAAATCTAAATCTAATTTGATTTAATTTTCAATTATTTTTTTTTCTAATACTTAACAGATTATCGTCATACAAACTTAATAGTAAAGCTAAAAGATGGTCGATATAAAAAAAGACTAATAAGTATAAAAACTGATGAGCGATAGCAAAAACATTTATCTCAATAGCAATTTAACCCTTCGTAACAAATAGCGTGATGATATCGTATCAAACCGATCGCGTGTACCGACAACATAAAAGCGACTAAAATATCACGCCATGAAATTTAATTTGTGACCAATAATTGTCCATTTCGTGATCACTGTATGTTTTCTTGATTGCCGCGTGATTTTGAGCTGAATCGATTTATCGATCTTTGAATTCGTAATCGGTTACAAAATCGATCGTATATTTATAAATGTCATGGATTTTACGCTTTATTGTATGAATAATTGAACTATAAAACGGTCCGTTGATAGCTCTATTTTATTCAGCCTCGTAATATTTAACTTTTCTGGGTTTACAATCTTATAGCCTTAGATGATTGAAAACCGTTATGTTTGTAGAAAACGGAGCGTAGAAGTAACAGGATGGAAGGTTTCTTTTTCTTAAGTCTCGTGATGTTTTATAGCACTGATATTAAGTCGGGTATAAGTAACAGTATCTTACGATGGACATAAACTTCGCAAAGGGTTAAAAGCTCAAATAATATAGGCGTGGTAAGAAGTCTTAGCCAGCTATCGCAAGAGTAAACTTCGTTAGTTATTAGGTATGCTATTATTTTCTTCATCGACGCAATAAGTTTAAATTAGAACTTTTCTATTCGACTTAAGTTACTGAGAACGTGCGATGATTTATTTATACTCCTAAAAAACAACGGGTTTTAAATGACGTAGTACACACGGCGACATATCTGCTACACATTTCTAGTTTTAGTTGATCTCGCATTGTATGGGCTTTTTGTACAATGAGAAGTCAGCTTATACTGGAAATGAATAGCTTGATTGTCGTCGTGCTTACAAATGTAACTCTGATCCTACCGTACTTACTATTATTATTACAATTACTTTACTCATAACTTCAATACCATTCAACTTGTGTATGCATCACCGCAGCCACAAAAACACAACTAACAAATCAAATAGCCATATATTAATGTTTACAAAATAACGATTCCACTTCTTAGCTATTTCTCAACAAAGAGACATGATAATAAAAAAACATCAGTAGTCACTACGTATTGTAGCAATAAAAGCGATGTAAAGCTACCGCTATTCTGCTGTCCGTACAACGCAATTACAGAGCGTTCTACATAACGAAGCGCGTCAATCGCTTTATGAGATTCCCACGTCTTACGCCGTGTGTTCACATGTGAAATATGCCTTATTTTTGTATTAAATATGCTTTATTTAGAGTGTACAATGTAGAGTATATGTCTAAGGGACCAAAAAGTCTGGTCGTATATAAGTTACCCAAGAATAATTTTCTATGGAAGTCCAGTTTTAAAATATAACATGTTTTCCCTTAGTTTTTTTTTTTTTTTGTAAATAAAAACACTTATTTTTCTTACTTGTTACCAGAGTTATAACTTTTGTACTTCTGCCGTTTAGATGCATTTGTTAAAAAAAAAGTGAATTGTCTGTTCAGAATCTATTCGTAATATCTGAACTCAATCATACTGGCCATGCACAGTATTATTAAAATAAAATTAATCAAGATTTATGTACTGAAAGTCTTAACAAACAATATGATATTAACCTAATCTCATTAGGTCACACACTAACCTTTATACAAAACTCAATCATTATATAACAGAACTATGTTTATATAACCTCGATTACTGCTTACCCATTTATCAAACACATTAATCTGAACCACCTTTCGTGTGTTAAACATTATATGTTATCAGTATCACACTTGAGGGAGATTCTGCTGATAGGATTAAAACAATAGCGTGGTGTTTGTTTTTTTTTTTAACTGTGGGCGTGTCTGGGGCACATTTTCTAATAGGTTTAACCTTTAGATAGATTTAAAAGTGTTTAAGTTGAGTAAGATGATCAGAATAGGATAAAATGTGTAGTAAGGAATGGGAGTAATCATGGGAGTAATCGGTTCTAAAAACTTATACTTACAACCTTTACAAAACGTGCCGTAATTTTTAGGGTTCTGTACCCAAAGTGTGCCAACTGGACCCTATTATTAAGGCTCTGCTAACAGTCTGGTAACGAGAGTGAAAAGTATCTATAATCCCTATTACGATTCAAAAGATACAGCCCTTTGAAAGACGGACTTTTAACAGTAATAAGGCCTCGTTGGCACCCATTCCCGTTGGCACACACTGTCAAAAAAAAAAATTAGTAAATTAAAGTTTATAACGCAAACCTTAAACTCTTTCTATTTCATTTCATTCTAGAAGCTTCCCATTCGGCGCGCGCCCTTTGTTTGATTTTCACAAGATTAAGTGACATCCGTCAACTGAGCTGCGCACCGAAAGAGTAGAAAAATTTCACAACTTATATCTTCGCCCCAAACCCTATTGTTTATACATATCTTTGTATGTTAAAAGTTAAAAATTAAAGGAAAGATACAACAAATTTAAGAATAAGTAATATTAAATATTGTTCGGTGGTAAGGAACCCTTCATGTGCGATTCCGACTCGTACTTAGGCGTTTTTTTTTATTGATTTTTACGGAGAATAAGGACTCGAGCACAATTCAACCCGCCCAAAAAGACCACTTTCATCATTTCTATCTAAAAAACATTCTAAAAAACAATTAAGCTAATAAACGCGAATGTTAGCCCAAATTCTCAGGCAACACGGAAGAAAACGAAATAACATACAATTGACTTTCAATGTGAGTTCGTAAAAGTGCTAACAAAGCTTCGGAACAACCTGTAATATCAACCGCTAAATGCTCTGTAGGATGCCCCTGACGCAGGCTACTGTGAGACAGAACACGTCTTCACAATAATTAAGATCTCAAGACAAGTTGGCGATTCTTTCTATATTTTAAAACTAAAGGAAATTTTGAAACTGAAAGATATGAAAATATGAATCGTCGATTGAAAATTAGTGTTGTTTTAAATAGTTACGAGGTTTATTTTTTTTGTGTTTATCCCGGCCGCGCCTACCTTGTATTAATATTTAAAACTAATTTGTATATTCATATGTATAATCATTAATATTCATTGCAAATATTATTCTTACAATGCTTCTGGTTCAGAAATTAAAATATTGAAATATTTGTGGTCCCTGGCAAATTATAAAATATTTTTATGTCGTTAGAAATTGTGCCACACCATAAATCATACATATTGTGACATTTTATTCAGAAAAACTTAATCTAAAACCGTTTTCTATAGAAATTAACAATTATAATCGTTTGACATTTAGCAACTGTTTTAATAGAAACAAATCCACAATCGTTCATCATAAAAGTAATAAATGTTTAGTTTTGTAAAAAAAAACCGTAATCGCTGTTTCTAAAAACTAATACAAAACTATTAATTACATCAATTTGTTGTATTTGCATAATTATTAGTGTTCAGTGTGCTTTTAATTACAAACTGTGATTATCCACTGCTACATTTAAACCTTCATATTTATTTACCTTGAGAACGGTTTTTATTGAAACTAAAACTCTCAAATTCCATTAAAATTAATTTATATTGTTATTATTCATACAGACTGGCGGGTCAAAGCGATGCAATAAATTGTATTGAGTTATTATAAATACATAAATATTAATATTATCTATCAATGAAAATCGTCTTAACTAAAACTTCTTAATGTACACTCGAACGTTTAAATATTTTGAAACTTGTTTGAAGATCTTTCAAAGTCATTAGTTGTAATTGTTCACAGTTTTATGTCATAGTACTTAGCGTCGTAGTTTTAATATTTATTGCACTCAACATAATTATTTTGTACTGGTACATTGACTATGATAAACTCTTGCCAAAAATCTAGCAACTAAACCTCTACACAAGTATTAAAACTCCTTTCAGCCCAAACATTTTTAATTATAAACAATGCAGACAGAATTGTGTGGGAAAGGGAAAGAGAGGTTTTTGCCTTGCAGTAGAATAATACAGGCTAGTGGGATTAGATTAGATTAAAAATGCAAATAAAAACTATTTATTTTTCATAAAAAGTCCATCAATTTCACACATCATGGTACCCCTGTTAACCCGGTGCGTGCGTGCTTGGAGGCAGCCTAACAAAAGCCGCTAATTCGTCCTCTATCAATCCGTTGGTCATCTGGACGTGCTAATTTGGAAACTCGGCGACTTTCGCTACACTGTGTTTGTGCGATCATTATCGGTGATAGTACGACACATAAATAGTAAGTGTATTGATTCACCATAAGTTGTGTTTATTTTTGTAGTTAACGAAAAAAAATTGGTTGTTTGGGTAAAATTGTGTGAGCTGATTTTTGCGTTAAAATTGAGTTTACCTTTAAAATGTTTGCTCTAAATAAAAATGAGTTATTCATCGCTAAACACTCATCTGTAAAATTTACACACATTTTAACTCAACAATAATAATAATAATTTATTGACATAAAAAAAAACTGTTGTTGTTGGTTGGTTCCTAAAACGTTGCCCCACACTAGGAATTACTCCTGTATGCGTTTACAAACATTTAAACTCACATACACAAACAGCCAGACCCGGAACAACTACTTGTTGGTCATACAAATATTTGTTACACAAATAAAAAAATATATATAAAAAAAAAATTATAAAAAAAAGTTGTTACATATTTATTTGTTTTGTTTGTTGTTTATACTGTACGAACAAATTGAAGCCCTGACTCCTGCGCTAGGTAACAACACCTGTGTTACAGGAGCCAGTGCCTTCTCCCAAACAGTAGGTTCTGGATTATATGTAATACTAGCGTGGGAATATCGGGATAAAAAGTATTTTATGTGTTATTCTGATGTATAAGCTATATTACTGTAAAGTTTCATCCAAATCCGTTCAGTAGTTTTTGCGTGAAAGAGTAACAAACATCCATCCATCCATCCTCACAAACTTTCGCATTTATAATATTAGTAGGATACATCGTTTGTATTTACGACAAACAAACATAATACCCACAACACAATTGATAACACAATTCCTTGAACATACAAATAAACTTTTCCCTGACTCACCGATGACTTCGACCAACGGCTTCAAGTCAACCTGCGCATACGTCGCTACTTTCATCCATACCACCCATTACAGACAGGACATGCCACCACACGTCTGGTCTATTAACGCAGTCATAACTTGGAAACATCTTTTGTACCATGATTTTTGTGCTAACCGTATTTGAATGCGCGAGCGCATTGTGAGTGTATATTAACACAGCACTTAAGCTGTTAGAGCCTTGGTAATAGCGTAGTGTGGGTGTCCGGGATCTTACTATTATTGTGCTAGTACTCCGTAGTTGTTTGTTTTTTTTTAATTGCTAGGGTTTAATTCATTTCCTTTTTTTTATTGCAATCAATTATTTAAAATCTTTCCTACTTACTTACATTGTTTATTTATTTTTAACTAGCTGCGCCCCGCGTAAGTTTCGATCCCGTGGAAATATTGGGATAAAAAGCATCCTATATGTTAATCTTGGTTATAAAGTATCTGTGTGCCAAATTTCATCTAAATCTGTTCAGTAGTTTTTGCGTGAAAGAGTAACAAACATCCATCCATCCATCCTCACAAACTTTCGCATTTATACGAGTAATATTAGTATAATAGTATGATTAGTCAATTTTTGTTTGTTTATTTTATGCTTTTATCTATGTGTGAAAAACCTAAACATAAATTATATTTTAGAAAAATTACGTTTCTAAACGAACAAACCCATAGTTTTGATACAAACCCTCACAGAAAGTACGCTAAACCAATTTTTAAGAAAGACTATTTCTTGTAAAACAGATCAAGTAACATCATTATCCTACAAATACTATGAATGGAATATCCCGTGAGTATACCAAGAAAATAAAAAAAAAAACTTTGCAAAACATCCCGTTTTAATCCTGTCATTGCTACCTCTTAAATAAACCACAAAAATGGGTGGCGAGTTGTAAATCAATCAACCCGTGTCATGAAACTTAAGTCGTCGATAATAGGACAAAATAGTTGCATTGTTTAACTTGACCACACCCCGCTCGGGAGGGTTAGATAGGATAAGCAGGCTTTTTGTGAATTCTGGGACTTTCTTTTAGAGTAATTATGAGCTATTGGAGTTTAAATATTAGAAGATTTGAAATAATAATTAACTGTTTAAAAAAATGTTAGCATTGTTAAGTTTCAAGAATTTGTGACAATTTTAATTGTATTTTTTTGTTTTTTGTTTTTCAGGTATGTTCTCCATCTTCGTTCATGATGAACAATACGGTAAGATATGAACAAAAAGGTTTGATCAATTATCTCTGCAGCAAGAATTAATTACGAAGATTAAGTAAATAAGGTTCTTAAGTTTGCTGTGGGTACATTTACTTCGACAACATTACGCATTATTGAGTACAATTGCTTCATAAAAGACATCAAAACTTTATGCTCGTCATACATATTACTCATTCGCCATATTTTGCAAATGAAATACCTACGCAGATGACTGCATTCGCAAACCAAGCGTTTATTAATGGAAATAGAACTAATTTCGTTTTAAAATCCCTTTAAAAACAGTTATTAGCTGAGCAATTCCTAATAGGGGTGGGCGGGATTCACTCGCCTATTCTCGGGCGAGCTCGGCTCGGCTCGGGGTCACTCGGGTCGCCATAGACGCCGATAGAATTATGCTTCAATTGTTTTACGTTCGCGCCGTGCTCGGCCAGTGTTCTTTTTTCAAAATGAAATATCGAACGACGCATCGGGGAATTTGTAGCAAGTTGTTTTTTATCGATTGTCTGGTGCTTAACGGTTGGGAATCGATATTGTTTTATTGCTGTACAAAGAGGTGTGAAGCGATGTCGACACGTTTTGAACATCAATAATCGATTCCTGTTGCGTCATCAGATTTCTTGTTCGATTTATGATTCAATCTCTGCGCCCTCGAGACAATAATTACACAGAACCACATTCGCACGCTTATTAAAAATAGTTAAAACAAAATCGTCCGGTTACACCGCTCCCGTAATTAACAAAAGGTTAAACTGTAATCAAGATGTAATTGTATACAATCACTTTTGACCCGAGGCTGTTCGTAATTTAATATCTTTGGAACATTATAAACAAACTACATTAGGGTTGTACTATGTATTAAATACAGACGTTCGTACTTTGATTTTGGAAGTGACAGATGTCATGTAAATGTTCGTTAAATAATATTTAACATTCGGGTCACACTTCAATGTGACAATGAACTGATCATTTGTTCTGTCAAAGTGTAGACATTAACATTGTTATTTGAATCGTACCTACTGTCATGAAAAAACATAATAATTTAATATTCATCACTATGTCAACTGTCCCCGCCCTTGTGTATTACTAATCTATGTTAAACTATACAGAATCAACTTAGTATTAATCAGATAATTGATACTCCCTTTGACACGCTGTTAATAAACATGGACTTTGAATAAGATTCCTTCTAATTCCATCTGACGGGAAAGATAGATAATGTTTATGTTGTGGAATAAAAAATGCATTTCAAGTAATGTTTTGGTCACGGAAAATCTTACCAATCAATTAAAGCATTTCCAATAGAACCTTTGAATTAAACTTACAGATTACACTAAACTAAGCTGTATATCGAGGAAACTGTTAACTGTGTACTAGAGCTGATCCTAAACACAGGCGCCGAGATAACGTCAAAGCATAACTTTCACAAAATCTAATCTCTACAAAATTATAGAAAATTAAAAACTATCTCATATCAAATTCTCTTCGAGCACATCTCTATCAACATTAACATTACCTGTGAGCTCTTAATGTCTCTGTTTGATCTCGATTACCGGCGATTATAACCCGAGTTTTAATTGCGGGTTAACCGTACGATGGCACCGACCACTCATAATAATGTTTTAATATTTGCTTTGAGTTTAACTCACTTATTAATTTATATCGATATCTGATGTTATTCTGTTTCTAATTATTTTTAAAGCATGAGTTGTTTTGATTTAATGTTCTAGTTCATGGGAATTTTCTGTTTGAGTTTTTTTTTAGATGAGATTTTATAGATCACTTAAATGTAGATTAGTTTTTGTGTTATGTAATAACTAGCTATGCTTGTCTACATTGTAAATAAGTATAGCATAGAGTATGCCTCTATACTAAGACATTCTATACGAATATATAGGTAAGTAAGTTTTCCTGAATCCTTTTCAATTTCAGCCGAATTACACCTGGTTGATTTCTCACACTTTCCTCATACAATCCCCCTCAGCCGTAACTGTAACATCTTCAACAGTACCAAGACCATAAAATATCTCGCAAAAATCGTTCCTAGTATTCGGACCATTTCTCGGCTGTTTCCATCAATCCCTTACAGCCTCAACTTTCAACCCATTACAATGAGCCTTAATAACCTCATTTTGTTCAACACATAATAAAGCCATGCGTTTGAACACTTCTTGCAATTTACCAACTTTATTTTGCTGCTCTTCAAAAATTTTAAAAGACCCTCAACCTTGTCTCTCTCAAAATAAAGTTCAATATGACAGGTTGTACAACTTTCAAGGTAAAATCAAGTGCATCTATGCAGTAATATCATCATTGCTGCATAGTGCGGCGCCTGGAGCGTTTGGCACGACTCTGCAGCTGTCCTTTTCTTTCTCATGAAGGTTCCTATCCTCCATCTCTGTCATGCGGGGTTCTCGCATTGTCATTTTTGTAAATTGACCTCTGATCCTGAAATATAGATATTATTTCACAAATGAATTATAAGTAACTTACGGTTCTTGAGTGGATGGCGAGCCTTGTTTTGGTCCTAATGGTAATGGTCCTTTACTTTGCATAAATTATGGCGTTTGATATTAAATTGTATTTATTATTGCGTCTCTGTATTCTATTTTGTACTAGAAATCTTTGTTTTTCTCAATTTGACCATTAATTTCTTTCCTGCTTCAACAAATCAAGATTATATTATTGAACTTTATTTTTCATTTCTAACTGTCACTATTAAACAACGATTAATAAAAACAACTAGTGACAACACGTACTTTGTACATTGTCATTTGTCAATAATCAATCATACACTTCACATAATTCATAAAATCATTTATAGCAAGTACAAGACACACATACGATTTCATTTGGTCTTTCTGTCCACGTATCTCGTCTCGAAGGACGTGAGTGTTTGTGTGTACCAGACTGTCTATTGTTTACACTTGTATCGATCACTATCTATAAAGATTATCTACAAATTGAAAGCCATAAGTCTGCGCCGTTGCAGAGGCGGCGGTTTTCATAATCTTTATTGGGTCGAGGTTAGAGTTTAAGATGGGTGGTGATAGTTCATCTTTTAGAAGTTTAAGCGGTTATTTTTGTGCTACGGCTGGTGTAAGCTTTGTATTATTTTTGAATGTGTGTAATTTTATTTCTTTACTAGCTTCTGCCTGCGACCTCGTTCGCGTGAAGTTGGTAACTCCCCAGATCCACCCCGTCGCTTCACAACGCCTGCCCGCACTATTACTTCGTTTTCACTTAGCGTTTCAACTGACTTTTATTCTTATTGCTGGCTCCCTAAAAGTGCTAGTGTGATATAGCCTTTCTCAAGAGTTAGCCTAACAAATGCATATGGAATTATTCAAATCCGACTTGTAGTTCCATAGATTAGCGCTTACAAACAAAACAAACTAAAAACTAATATCTTCAGCTTGATTATATTAGTATTATAGATTTGAATATTGTCAAGAATATTAAGATGTCGCATTAGGTATGCAAAAGAAGGAATTCATTTTAAAAAGAAACTAAACCAAGCTATTTGGGGTTAAAATTAAAAATGGTAAATCAAAAACAACCAACGATTTATACCGTGTAGCATGAATACAAGATAATTTATAACAAATCTACTTTACTTATTAAAACTTAAACTATCTAATTACATTGAACAAATAGCCGTTAAATCCATATTCATAGAGTATCAATCACTATTTCCATGTAATATTAATACATAGGTTTACGCGCGGAGCCTTAACGAATGGTTTCTCACGGTCCGCCCGCCCACGCCGCCCGCCCAGCATATAGCCTTATTTTAACCTTATGATCATACTTTACACTCCGCTTTTTAGTAATGGCTTGTGTTCTAGATTAAGTTTTAAATTGGAATTTTATGTTTTAAATAAAATATATCTTAGAATTAATTTCAGCTGCATCTGTTTAGACTGGAAGCCGACGCCAACATTTATGTAGTTAATAAAAGGCTAGGCTAATGACGTCTTAAGTAAAATATTTGCTTGCTTTACAAACTTATTAAAATAACAACTCTAGAGGTTATCAAACTTCTCCATAGTTATTATTTTAAGAGAATAAATGTTCTGCCACCAAAGGAGAACTGAAATTAACAGAAAGACGCATCCAATTCCAAACTTCAACTGATTACTACTAAAATACACATTTTCTTTTATCGACTACAGTTTACACTAAGGAAATATTGTACGCATTTATCGCTACAAACAATAACGCAGTAACAGCTGCCAAACACGCCTTTGAATATTACATAGATATAATAACTAAACAAAATTTTTGCATATTATATTACCGAATAATATTAAACAAATGTCCGCCATGGGAGCACAGTACACACTACAGTCAACCGCACATGAGTACGAGTAAAGGACACTTGCTCTACGAAAATGACCTTTACAGCTACTTCATAAAGGCGCTGTCCATGACAAAATTGTTACCACTGGTGTGTGTGCCTGTATCATATCCATTTCAGACGCTTGACTGACTAATGTCAGCGTGACTTTAAACCAAAGAATTGTTAGCATATGTAATTGGTGGGTTTAAAATTTTACTGGTCAGTAATGCTAAAGTTACTGCAAATCTAATTAGGCGAGGAAGAAATATACGGGAGGCTATAAGAAACGGGCGCGCAGCTAGGAAGAAGTGGCCAGCCGCTTGAAATGTTGATGAGTTTTGAGGTTGAGTACTTTTTTATTTTGAAAAGCAAATTAAAAACATAATGATTTTTGTTTCTTTTTGTTAGTCTATAACGTGTTCCGGTGCTTTGCATAGGCTAGCCCTTTTTTCTTCGCAACCTTAGAGAGGTCTTGTGTGATCTCTAGATCGTAATTATTCTATCCTACTTCCTACTAATATTATAAATGCGAAAGTTTGTGAGGATGGATGTTTGTTACTCTTTCACGCAAAAACCTGAACGGATTTTGATGAAACTTTACAGTAATATAGTTTATACATCAGAATAACACATAGGATACTTTTTATTCCGATATTCCTACGGGATCAAAACTTACGCGGGTGAAACTGCGGGGCGCGTCTAGTAATTTAATAAATATACACAGTATTACTAACACTACACATGACTTACCTTTACTTTTTATCTATAACGTGGCTTAAAGTTAAGTACGGATTAGCGATTGTTTAACCATACATTTTTGACGTTTAAACGCCTCTTAACTTTAAGCAACAATTATAAATAAACCTCATAATGTCTGACAATAAACATTATTCTATTTAGGGTGTTTCAGTTAGGTATTGCCATAAAAAGTTGATTTTACAATTTTTATCACCCTGGATCTCATTTCAGCCCTCAAAATCAAAATATTTTATTTCACACAAGCCTACAAGGGCACTTATGAAACGTCAGAAGCTAGGTGCACGGTTCCAATTGGTCGTTTCTTATGGAGAAGAACCGGCAAGAAACTCCACGGTTACTCTTTTAAAAATAATTAGCTTTTACAATGTTTTCTAATTACAGTAGGTATGGGAGTCAACCTTAGTCAAGTAAATTCATCACTCACTAACAAATTACAACTCGATCGAAAAAACAAAACACAACCGTTGCGTCACCGCCTCAGAAACACGCCCGTATATGCGACCGTCCCCAAACAGGTACGCTATCTAAGCTCTTTATATCTTTATAGGTTTTATCTTGAAATATCATCTGTCTGTCTCTCCCCTCAGATAACTAGCGTTCCAAGTTAACTGCTTGGCTAGAATTAATTCTGTGTTGAATACCTTTGACATCCGGAAGCTTTACATTTGAACTTTATGGTCAAGGGGAAGAAGAAACCGCTTTGTAATTAAAGGATTTTTTTTTTATTTTTTTATTTAAAAAAACGTTGCTACATACTAGAAATTACTCCTGTATCGTGATTGTTTTAATAAGTTTACTTCATTCGTTTGTTAGAGATTTGTAGCGAAATATAAACATTAGAATCTATGATTGAGGTGAAGGTAAATAGAGTAACAGAAGTTTGAGGTGAATAAAGTAATTATTGTAATAAAAGTTAAGATGGCTCCATTGATAATATCAATAGAATTATTTCTTCTATCATCAATCTATAGATGACTAATTGGAACTCGGAAAATTATCAACCATAGTGCAAAGCATAAAGTAATTAACCGAACCCAGCTTTTCTGAATCTTATTTTACACAAACGCCCCTACTTATGTTTGATACGGAACTGCTTCAGTCAAATGCTTGAGACTTGAGTGAGGTTCTGTAATTCGGGCCTAAACTTCCTTCAAGATTCGGCCAGGGGCTTATTTATAAACGTGTGCTTAACCACACATCTTTTAAAAGCATCGTTTATAAATAAAGGGTGTTTTTTTACAGTGATTACAAGTTTTGGTCTTTATAACATGCCAAATATGAACCACATAAAAATCGTACAAACTTGCTAAAGACGAGACATAAAGTAACCATTCTACTTTTTCAAATCGAAGTACACCGCCTTCTAATTCACCCACACCATACAACACATATGAACTTGAAACTGTTCCCCGTCCTAAACCAGGGCTTAACCTGGGAAATTCTTAGCGCCGGTAGCTCGAAGCGTTTCGTGGGTCCCTCCGTAATGGCGCACGATTCCCCACACACGACCACTATGGGAAACCAGGGAGGGAACGGGAGGGAAAGAGGAAAGGGTAATTGAGGCTTCTGTGAGATGTTGACTTTATAACTGTTATTGTAAGCGATTTGTGTTTCGGTGTTTGTTCGAGGCTGATGGATGGGGAGGTGGTTTGTTGAGCTGTTGAGTGAGGCTGGGATTTGTGGAGATAGTGTGGACCCTTTCCTGGATGGATGGAATTTCTCTGATGTTGCAGGTAAACAGGTTCTATAAATGCGAGTACGAAGTTTAGATTCGTTTGGTGTTCTGGTTGATAAGATGGGTTTGAAAAAAGATATGCAGGATTTGTTAAATTGTCATTCTACACATTCTAATTTCCTGTATTAGCCATAGATAAGCTTAAGAAATGTCATGTTTTTCTTCCTAACCTAAGGTGTAGTATCTAGTTCTAACATCATATATGTGAAACTTAGAAATTAGTCTGTAGGTACCTAATAGGATCATTATCTAAACCAGACTTTAAAAATACTAATGAGCGAACCAGAAGTTTTAATTCCCCAGATCTTATTACGTACTCTCATTCAAACCAGACATCGCCAAGGGAGAAAACAAGTATCTAAACTGCATACAGATTGCAATCTCTAAAACACGATTAGTAAAGCATAGGTTAACGACTGTCACTAACGGTAATATCAGTAAAGAAAAATATTCGTCGCAAGCGCATAGAATATGTTATAGAGATCGAATCTCAACATAAACATGTGATATTATTTGATCGCGGCCCGATCTTGTACGAAGATTGCCGATGCTCGCCGATCAGTATCATGATGTTTTTAATTTTATGAGTAGTTCGCTGTGAATATAATGATGTCGACTGTCCTGCAATTGTATCGGGGTAGGTAGGGTTACAAGTGTGGAAGATGAGGCTTTGGCAGAGTTGAACTGACGCTGTATATTAAAGTAGACTTGTTATAGCTAGCAGTCCTTCTAGAGATGATTAAGTGGTTTTCAAGTATCAAACGACCTTATAATTCTTGGATAAAAACTACTAAGGGTGAATCTCACCATTGAAACTGAACGCTATCAAGGCATCTAAACCGCGTTCAAGAGCTATCAGTGTGACCATAATATTGTTGGAGCTCTTCAACGCGGTTTCGCGCTCTTAAATTGGTGAAATTCGCCCTAAGATCCAACGAGCTGGTTTTTTTTAGAGTTTGCAGTCTACTTCAGATTAAACAAGGAATTCTGTCGTACGACTTTGTGACGTCACACGACATGCTGATTCGTGGCTACCCTTTCAGATACTTACAAGCCTAGTCGTCACAGCCTAAGTGAAACAAAGCTAGAACCAGTAGGCCACCTACAAGTACTTAGCAATTGCGTCAAGACTGGACCAATACATTAGTAATACTAGTTTACATGACATTATGCATAGGTCGAAGCAATTAACATACACATTAGGCTTGGCATAAGGCCAATATTCTGTCCTACATTCATTGTTTTTCCGTATAAACATATCGATTAAATGCAATCGATACAAATCGATACGATTTACAATGCAGTGAATTGTGATAACTGTGTGTATCTCTGTTAATCGGGTATTCTTGCCTCTTCAGCAAGACACTGATCACATTACTACATAGTTTAAATGAATGTGATCTTGAAGGAAGGACGGTTGTTTGAATCACCGCAATTACGTGTTTACAGTATTATTAAAGAAAATGATTTTCTTCACCAATGAATAAGAAAAGCGCGAATAGATTATTGAGAAACTTTTAAGATTAGCTTTTGCGTCATAACTACTTTCTTAAAATTATTGTTTTCGTAATTTATAATTAATTTACACCGCTGATCAGCTAAGTTCACAATTTCCTACCTAAACTCGATCAAAATCGATTCAAAACTTAATAAAACCAATCACAGTCCAGTTTAACACGAAAAATCACAATATTGTCATAAAGTATCGGATTGTGAATACATTATATAACCTGACTTGGATTTCTGCCGCCTGTACACGCCTTAAAAGTACAGTTATATTATTAACATAAAGTTGAATTATATTTGATACCATAGTTATAAAAACTTTGATATTTCTAGCTTTAAAAACTAGTGTTAACCACGCGACTTTGACAGCCGGGAAAAAAAACAATATTAACATAGTTTAAAAAGTCAAAAACTCACTAAAAACCTTTTTCAAAAACCGTTGTATTCTTTCTAGAAGAGTTGGATATAATATACATCTTCAGAAAAATCTTTTTACATGAATTAGATATGATTTACCACTTTTAGATGACGTTAGAATTATAATTCCACCTTCATGTGTTTCTAGGAAGGTACTGTCTATGACACAGCGCGTGCGACGCGGATGGGTCACCATTCTTAAAGCATATACAACTGATCACACCCATGATACATAAAACAAATTAAAAAAGAACACGTGTTTCGATATTAATTATTATTATTTTTGTACTTTATTATTATAAAGAAATCGACCGTCAGTTTTCTTGGCAATATATTATTGTCAGTTTAGTATATAAAATCTATAGATAATAACTCAGATATTAATCATAAGTTATTTGATCGGATTGAATAGTAATAAGGTAAGAGGTCAGTTGTGTTTGTTTGGTTCGTATACAGGATGTTCTAGATAATTAAAATAGAAAACAGGTATTTTCTAACTTGTTTGTACGTTATTTGGAATAAGTTTAGTATTGAGAGTAAAAAGGTTCTGAACTAAAATAACTTTACAACTTAAATACACCATAAACAACAAAAAAGAAACATTAATTTAAAAATATCTTTCCATAAAGTTATCTCTGGGCTGATCAAACTGCTCAGCATAAAAACTATAAACTCCATCTAGTTCCTTCAATCTGGATCATTTTACAAGTCTCTCAATAAAATACTTTATCATAAAAAATCTAGACGTTATGCGACGCCGGTACATAGGTATAACTATTATACAATTCCAAAGATTACATCGAAACATCCAACTGAGCTGGAAATATAAGCGCCAGCCTCGATTCCTTGAAGTCCCTCAAAGGGCAGAATGTTAAACTACCTAAAATAAACTTTAAAGTGTCTGCGATAAGGTTTGAGGTCATTCGAAGCAGTTCTAACCACCCGCTGAGCGCGTTAGCAGTCCAATTCGAAAAATAAAATATCAATTTTTTAAATAATAAAATCTTAGAGCAGTCACACGAAGTCATAGCGACAAAAATTTATTAATACATCGGTTCTAACAAAATCATGCTGTATTCCACCTTATTTCCATGTCAGAAGGTTGTGATACATGTTCTGAAGATAATAAAATAACTTGGTAACACTGTAAGGAATCGCATAAATTCGAATAAAAACGTCAAAAATGAATTCTCAAGATCGTAATCGCAATAAAGTTAATAATATCGCGATGAAATTTGAAATAAATAAAAAACAAACAATTGATGTGTGGCATCGTTAGGAATTAGTGTACAATGCGGTTTAGTTTTATTAGGGAGTCACTTTTTTGGGTAGACGACAGTTTTTGTAGAATATAATTTTTATTAAAAAAACAACCGACTTCCAAAAAAGACACTACATTGTGAAAAATTACTTTAATTTTGGAAGTCAGTGTCGATGGGTTCGCATTTTCGTTGTTTGCCACCGACTTCCAAAATTAGTCATTTTTTACTTTGTAGTATCTTTTTTGGAAGTCGGTTGTTTTTTTTTTTTGTAAAATTGTTTTCATTTTTCATTTTAAGTTGCACTTACCCCACACAAACAGCAAGTCATTATGACATCATCAATATAAACTAAATGGCAAAAATACGTATTATTGAAGCTAACTCAAAAACTACCCAAGCAAAGTTGATATAATTTTTATGGGACTACCCCTGAGACATACTCTATCCATTATAAGAAGATTTTTTAAAATCGATTTACAATTTCCGGAGATATCACGTAACAAACATACAAAAAAAATTACTGCTGAATTGAGAACCTCCTCCTTTTTGAAGTCGGTTAAAAATGTGGACATACTTTACATAAATTAAAATAAATAGACTAATTAATTTAGAACAGCATTACTTACATATTATTCTACTGGACCATGATAATAAAGTAAGGTATTTATTCGTTATAATATTTTGCTAATAACGTTAAAAAACCTTAAAATTATTTTTAAAAAAAAGCTTAAAACATTATGCTGCCGTGCTGTAGCCACCAACGGATTTAAATTGAATTCTTCCCGTTTTTGTGAAACATGCGCACACGCAGAAGTAGCCGGTACGCCACCTTGTAGTACCAATTACATTTACAATCTATCGGCGAGACGCGATTGGACGGCAAAATGTTAAATTTGATCACTAGACCGACTACTTTATAGTGGAATGGAACGAAAGACAGGAGCGGGAGCGAGCGAGATTTTTGAACGTCTTGGATCTTTTTCAAAATTTTCTAAATCCAAACCGAAAGATTTTAAGCAACAACCCATGACTAGATAATATTTAATAATAAATAAACTAACAAACTATTAAAATAATATCCTAACCTAACAAACGAAAATATGGCGTCGAAAAACTAAAACCCGAAAGGTTGGATTTCAAAAATATTCATTGCATATGGATGAATTTGATATTCTAAAATGGTTATTGAAAAACTATTGACATCGAACAAAGCAGGAAATTAATTAGGAGTTCGTTAAAAAATACTGATGAAGAAGCTCCCAAGAAGTTTTGTATCGCTACGTTTATTTAGATAGCTTAAAGATCGCAAGACAGGAAGACCCTGAACAGCAAAACGTTCATATCAATAGAACCATCAAGATAGGAACAGCTTTTACCGCGTAGGCAGCATTATATTACCAAGATTATCTTAAACCCTGGACACTCCCGCCCTCTGCTCCTCAATCACACCGAAGCCGCGCTATAAACATTCGCGTGTCACCGGATTGACATCCGCCTTCTATTACTTGTGACAAAGCCGCCGACGACGGTGTAAGGAAGTCCCTTAAACGACTTACGCTACGCGCTCAGAACAGATTCAATTTAAATTTAGGGTCCTATCGGTGGGAAGCCTTTAAGTGTTGTCGCCAGTTTAATTGTCACTGCAGAAAGGGAAATTAATGTGGTGGGTCAATAATTGTTACGGCATGCGTCGAGGGTAAATCTTGTGTAATAATGTGTTAGTGATTGTAGACTTATAATTGTGTAGTTCCGCATTCGTGGAACCATCAAAGTCTCAATAGTTTTATCGTCTTGTCGTCACCAAAGATTTGTTTGGCAAAGAGAAATTGCATTATTTTCCTCTATGACGTTTTCAGTGCACTTCCTAATTCGATACCCTGTTGGTCTCATAGTTGAAAGCGCTACTGCCGAGCGTGGGGTCCTGCATTCGGTTTCCATGTCCGGCAAAGAGTTATTGAGTTTTTCCATTAGGAATTTCTCAGTAACAGCCCGGAATTTAAAAGTTGGCGGTGTGATACCCCCGTGCCTCGGAAAGCATGTTAATCAGTGGGTCCTACGCCTGATCTTTCTCCGTTTCTAAGGTGTATAGACCAAATTTCAGATAAAAGAATATGGTTATATCTTGACCGTTTACCATCAAAACACCATAAGAAACTTCGGGAAGGTTCAAAGAAAGCGATTCCCAGCCTAACGGAAAGCATCCTGAACCTTACACTTGCTAAACAGCTTCTAATTATACGCTCTTAATATAAAATTGCCAAGGGAAGGCAGTTTCCATAAACAACATCACAGATCACGGCTAATCATATACCGGAAACCTTCTTCGCAGTTCTGGTCGTGCAAAGATTATTTTTACGAGCAGGTCGCCGGGGTGACATACTAGCAACAAATGCTAATGAGTGGTTATTGACTTATTTGCAATGCAATGTCGCCTGTGCTGGTTATAAGGAAATTGGGATAGCTAGTCTGTAGTTTTATAGTTTTACT
Source organism: Globia sparganii (assembly GCA_949316385.1). Classification (NCBI taxonomy): domain Eukaryota; kingdom Metazoa; phylum Arthropoda; class Insecta; order Lepidoptera; family Noctuidae; genus Globia; species Globia sparganii. The sequence goes on along the minus strand of OX438663.1, from coordinate 1,489,690 downwards.
GCTTATAAATAGTCGCCTTTTTTGGTGTGTCGTAGATAACTTGTGTTTAATTAAAAAAAATATGGATGGGCAGTGTGAAAGTTGGTTGATGGCTGATGGCTGTGTGGAGATGGTGGCTGGAAAGAGGGTGACTACCGAGATGACGAATAATAGAGAAGGATGGAAGAAAAAGACATTTTGCAGCGACCACAAATAAATTGGGATAAGGTCTGGAGAATAATGATGATCTTGTGAATATTGAAAACTTGGTAACGATTGTTCTATGATTTTTTGTAACAAAATCATCTTGCTAAGCTCTATTTTCATTCTCTATAAACATTACTACAATATTAAATAAATGAAAAACGAAACCCGGCTTAATGATGATCTTTATACTATTTAACGACATTTATATCACAAAGTTTAATTTCTTCACGATGTAGGTTACTTATTCTGCCCCCAAGTGCAAGTCAAGATTTTCATTACTGTTCAATTGATATCAAACCAAGGCGTGTTGAAACTTTATAAGTTATTCAATTTAAAGTTCTCTAATCATTCAGTTTTCCTTTTTATTAATCTATTGGTATAGAGCCGCAAGTGAATAATAAACTTGAAAGAGGTTTATTGGTTAGAGATAAACTTTCCTCATTACTTAAAATCATTAGTAAAAGAGAAATATTCAATAGAAAAGGTTACTTTTACCGATTAGTTCAAACTAATAAATATTTGATGATGGTTCTATAATCTCTCACTGCAGTGTAATTGTATAAAATTGTAACCCCGCCCTATATTTAAATACATATATAACATACATAATTTAACCGCACGGTTGGCACAGTGGTTAAGCGAATGACTGCTGCGCTGCGTGTCGCGGGTTCGATTCCAGCACGGAACAAATATTTGTATGATCTACAAGTAGTTGTTCCGTGTCTGGCTGTTTGTGTATGTGAGTTTAATGTTTGTAAACGCACCCACGATACAGGAGCAATTCCTAGCGTGTCACAACGTTTTTTAAAAAATAAAATAATCAGCCTATAATGTTCCCACAGCTGGGGCTGTAATTAACCACGTGGGCCCAGCGCGGGTTATGAGAGAGATGTCACATGTCGACAAATTTTTGGTTTCCTCACGATTGTGAGAGCAGTGGTGATGAAATAAGTTACACAAAGTAAAACGCTTGTCTGGGTTCGAACCCACAACCTACGACTCGTAAGTCGGGGCCGTCACCACAGGGCCACCACTGGTATACTACCTATATTTAAAGATAAGATAAGATAAGATAAGATTTCTTTATTTGTTTAAACATTGTGTACATACAAGAGCATGCAAGATATTATATCGTTTGAGTCCAATCATGTTTAGCCGTAAGTATCGGCGTACAAATATTTCCATAACAATGAAAAGAATTATTAGTAAAAAAATCAAAAAATACAATTACAAATTTTAAATTTAGAAACTTCACAAATTAGAAATCAATTTTATGTCATAATGTCAAAATTCAAAATAAGGCAAACTTTAATGTCAGTCGGATACAAGAATATTATTTAAGTTACTACGTCATGTATGTCAAAATTAAAAGATTGTAAAACTGTAAACAACTTATCTCTATTAAAAATAAATCAGATCTCACTAAAGAGCAAAATCCTCTTCTCTACAGAAACTATGACAACATACTAAACTTATATTCCTTAAGCGAATATGTAAAACAATAAACTCTGATGACTCTATAATAAGAACCAGCATTATAATACAAAGTACCACAATGAGACTAAAGTAATTCCACATTGTGCGCGATATATGAGTCTCCGAGAAGATAATTATAGTAAATCTTTTTGCCAATTATAATGCGAAATATGGCTAAACTGATTTATATTTTTTATTTATGAGCACTGTTCTAGATTAGCACACAATATTATATCTAGATGTTTACTATAGTTTTGTTGGAGAACGGACAAGATTTTATCAAAAAAAAAAGCAAGATAATGTGCCTATTTTAGTGGCATTCATTTGGAAAATCGCTCGCAGGTCCACCAAATACTCGTAGAAAGTGGTTACAGCCACCCATCAACCAATCAACTCAGCCTATCGCAGTCCACTGCTGGACACAGGCCTTTTCCAGGCTGCGCCAGAACACCTGTCCTCCGCCTTCCGCATCCAGTCTGTTCCAGCTACCTTCTTTAGGTAGGTCCAGCCGACCATGGGACATTTAAAATATCAAAGAACTCGCCGAGGTGTTGCCGCCCGAAGATTTTAAAAAGTGTCATATGCCATTAATTACTGCCTACAACAAATAACGATTGTTTCCAGAAATAGGTAAGAAGCTAGAAAAAGTTTGTATTTTCCACGTACCAACGTTTCCAGATAATTACTGTCACAAAGAGCTTTACCTCTACTTCTGCTAATTTATCGCTTCTTTTGGGTGACATAATTTATAGCAAACATACAAGAGTAAACCTAGCCTAGTGTCCCGTTTACGCCTTTAAATCGTGAATAGCCAGACCCAGAATCACACTTAACCAGCTGAACATAATTCTAATGAATTCCGTTTAATCCCAAATCAGTTTTACTATTACTTATTCAACTAGACCCAGACTGGGGTTACTCGAGTCAGACTTTCTAGTGCAAAACCACCACCAGGCAACATCCCACCTTATTTCTCGACTATCAAGATGCAAATTCCTCTACCACATTCGCCGTCATCTTCACTAGCCTGCTATTTAAGATTCAACTTTATAATGAAGTGGCTATGGTTCGTTTCAGGTTGTCAGGGCAACTTTTTCATGGGCCGAAGGTAGTGGCATGGTAGTTTCCGTGAGGGTCGCGGGATGATACCAACCTTTCACGCGTGGTTCGTTCGCCAGTGGGCACAAATCGTTCACAGAGAATGTTATTCGTTGATATTTGGACAAGGGTGCAGTTTTGTGGCCATTGTTGAAGTGGAGAAGCTTTCCAATGATGGTAAAGGTTATGTGGTATCACGTAATTGACCTGCTGTGGCCTGTTATGGTAGGCGTTGGGTTGCATCTTAATACAACAATAGTGACCGGTTGGGTCTGGCATTCATTTGGGTAGCTCAGGTGAGGAACCATTCTCTTCCTGGCTTTTCTCTGCGAAAGGTATATTTAGTCAGACCACTTTCTCTCTGGACCAGAAGTTCTATGAAAACAAGTCTTAATAGTAGTAGGTATTCTTCTAAAACACAGCACTTCCACGATTTCAGGACTTACAAAGATATCACTTCATAACCACACAATAAAACAATGCCTGCACCTTCTCGTTAAAAATCTCTCATAGGGACACTTTAAAAGTTTAAAGATCTTCAAAGTAATATACCCTTCTCCCACTGTAGAGCGCAAACCGCGCGGCATTCAATACATTTCACTATTTCACTCCACCTGGTAGTGTTACTTATAGTTAGTAACGTCTATTGAAACTGCACCGCTAGATTGTATGCTAATACCTGACCATCTGATGCGCAGCACACTGAAGAATGAATGAGGAAGATACTGTTTGACATTATAACTTAATGCTGAAACAATGCTGTCTGTTTACGGCAGTGACGTATGTAAGTTATTTAAAATTGGGAACTGATGGTCAGAGATTCTGAAACCTAAATCATTAGATCAGAGAGGACCCAGAACTGACTATTATCACTTGTTAATTTTTTCGTTCGAACTGCTACAAAACTATGCAATCAGCGCACACTAAATAATCTAACATTACACCAGCTGATGTTTTCTGTAAAAATCACATTGTGCAAAATTTTGGTGAAGTGAGCTTTCAATAGTGTTAATCTCTAGCATCAACTGGATTGACAGCTCACTTCAGACTGACTTACCTAAGTTTTCTACTTCCCTAAGCCATTTGAGACTATTAGGAGCTTAGTTTTGGGCTAACACAATTTATGTACAGACGCCAGCACATTAAGCTACTACAATCTATCAAATGTCTTTAATGCACACATCAAAAGTGTCTAGGGATCAACATATATTTTTGCAATAACTTTTCTCCTGATTGATATTAATTAAAATTTTCTTTAAGGATTCATCAAATAAAGTGTTTTCGTTTGTCACAGTAACGATAAACCAAGTCACCTTTGCATTAATAAAGAAATTTGCCATTTTCCTAATAAAGGAATTTTTGACATTTGAACCACTAACACAAAAGTTCGGAAAAAAGACTGAAATAACAGTTTTCTCTAAAATTTTATTGGGTAACTTAAACAATTAATAATCCGTGTTTCTACCGCGAACACTAACAACACAAGAACATCGGTTTGGCATACTCAAAATGAGTTCATCCAAATCACGCTGTGGAATGGCCGCCCATGTTCGTTGCAACAACAAAAAAAGGTCTTCTTGCGACTGGATACCCTCCATATTCGGCAGAGCTCTTCTCTGTAGCATATCCCATGCATGCTCAATCGGGTTCAAGTCTGGCGACTGAGCAGGCCAGGGCAGGACATTGATGTTAGCTGCGGCGAGAGTCTGTCTTACAACTCTTGCGGTGTGCGGTCGTGCATTATCATGCATTAACTGAAATAAGGGACCGATTTGCACTTGTAGAGGAACGATGACGTCTGATACAATCGTCTCAGCATAAATTTGAGCGTTGAGGTTGCCTCTGATCCAAATCAACTCAGTTCTTCCGCCGATCCAAATACCCGCCCATACCATGATGGTTCCACCACTATAAGGATGGACTTCCTGGCAGGATTTTAATCGCTGTTGGCGTCCAGGGGTTCTCCAGTGTCGTATACGTCTTGTATCCGGTCTCATACCAAAACGAGACTCATCAGAAAAGCACACGAAACGCCATTGTTCTTCTACCCAATTTCTGTGTTCAAGAGCCCATTGATATCGAATCCTACGATTGTGCATTGCTATAGGTGGTACCCGTAGCGGTCTTCGGGAATGAAGGTTCACTTCATGCAAGCGGTTTCTGACTGTTTGGTCGCTAATTAAGTTTCCTGAAGAGTGATGAAGCCTCACGGCTAACATCATGGCGGTTATTGTTGGAGCTCTTCGAGTTAAGATTTGAATGTATCGGTCTTGTCTCCGTGTGGTGCAGCGATACCGTCCTCCATGGCGCTCAGCCACGGTACCAGTGCTGCGGTAACGTGTCCAAAGTCGACTGATAACACTCTGACTTGTATTCAGAGCTAAAGCCACAGTACGTTGCCGGGAACCAGCTTCTATCATTCCCACGGCTCTGAGCATTTCTTCCCTGCTTAAATGACGTCGCCGCTCCATAATAACGTTGGTTTTAATCAGTAGTAGGGAAACAGTAGCACTAATAATGTCTTCAATGCGTTGTATGTTTTTATAGGGAAAATATTGACAGCTGATTTTCATCTTTTACTCGAATTTGATTCACAGTTCCTGATTCAAATTATGAAATGCACCAAAAAGGATCCATATAAATTTATAAAATCATAAATTTATTACAAAGCCACATCTCAATCTCAAGAAATCCGCATAAAAATGCTTGATCCCTAGACACTTTTGATGTGTGTAGATTTTCAACTTTATCGCTTAAGAGTAAACTAGTCGCGATCTCAAACTCACTGGTAGTCATTGCCAAAAAGCACGCTGTCTTGCCTAGCTTCGTGTCCAACAGCGCTAGTATCAATGATGAGCAGTAAGACGCTAGTCTTCACGAACAACGTCTAGTTTTCACGAACAGAAACACCGTTCCAAACTGATAGGCCCGTAAAAAAATTCGAAAAGTGCTTCGGAAAATTGATTTTTATGAAAAAAAACACTGCATAAATCAATTACAAATAAAGTTTATTGATCTCTTCAATAACTGGGCTTTATCGGCACGGACTTGGTTTTGAAAATTTTACAGTACTTTTATTACTTATTTACACTCGAAATTTGTATAGAAAAAATATCGACAAGCCACCACCATCACCACCACCACCACCACCACTTGCCACTTGTCGATATTTAGCATAAGGTAAGGTATTTAGCATAAGGTAAGGCATAAGCATAAGGTTCAAAATTTATTGAGAAAATTTTACACATTCGGGTAGCTTGATGTACTGGCCCTATACAGTGCTACTTGTTGCCATCGGCACGGTAAGACGAATAAATGAAAAAGTAATCATAACTCCATCATAACTTGTTAGACCAAAACCTATAAGTCCTCAGTCTACATACGAGCCGGCGACGTTGTCACGCTAGGGTGGGTGCACGTGTTATTGGCACAGTTGTCGCGTCCTCGGACGACACTTGCCTCACATCCGAGCGCAGCCACTGTGACCGTCCCCGCACTCGATCGTGTACGGGATGATGCACTATGTCAAATGTATTGATACATATGACATATGACATATCGCGGTTTTGTTAATTTTTCTGTCCTTTTTGCACAACTTTAGCAGCTTCAATTCTTTCGGACACGTACTTTTAAAAAGTGAAAAGTCAACACCGTTCCTACATTGAGTACACGTTTGTACAGAGGCCAGCACATCAAGCTACCCCAATATTAAATTTTCCCAGTTGACTAAGAACCTTACTCCTTTGTAAGTAAAGTTGAAAATCTATCAAAAAAATTTGACAGATTGGGGTAGCAGTAGTTGTAGTTGTAGGTCTCTGTAGTTGCAGGCTTGCAGCTTTGCATGAAATAAAAATGAATGTGGCTAACCGGCTGCCCTAAATTAGCAATTTACATTATCTTGTTTTAAATGATTTTATTTCTATATGTAGTTTTGTCCACGTCAATCATATTTTAATACATAAAATTAGATGAGGTCGGCGATTCCTATCTGACTACTTTGAGAAGAAAGGCCGAAATATATTCAGAGTTCACAATCTCTTTTAAAATCTAGAAATATCTTGGTCAGATCATGTGAAGACCATGTAGATTATTTGTTATGTTTAAACTGTGAAATCCTCACGGATTCTTAACCTAACACATAGCTTATTTTATGCCTGCACTGAACAGGGCCGTCTTTGACCTATTGGAGGCCCTGGGCACATAAGCATCACGGGTCCTCTGTGTACAGAGGCCAGCACATCAAGCATGAACCTTATTCCTTTGAAGTAAAGTTGAAAATCTATCAAAGAAATTTGACAAATTGGCGTAGCTTGATGTGCTGGCCTCTGTACATACGAGACAATAAGAAAAACATACTAATATTTCTTATGGGGCTGGAAACTCATTCTAAATCGTACTGCAAATCAGTAATTTTGTTATTGGATTGGGTACTAATAATGCGTAGAATGGAATGGCGGTTGCAAAGATTGTTTTTTTATGAGAGCAGGCCGGGGCCCTCGATTATCGCGGGGCCCTGGACACTTGCCCAGAGTGCCCAATGGAAAAGAGGAGCCTGCACTGAAGTATCTAGTTGTAAGTATTGAAACTATCTAAAATTCTAAACAGATTACTCAACAGATAATCTTCCACTATGAAGAACCCACAACAAAACACAGCCTGTATACAATATCTTGACACTGCGCCGAACATTTGCATCACCGTTTCCCGGACGGGTCGCTTCCACACGGTCGGACTCGGCTGCCGAACACATAAATCGGAAATAAAGGACGGTTTCTCAATCACGTCGGGCTAAGTAGTAACATCCTCCGTTATGATTTAATAGCAATAATAGCTGGAATACTAATTCTGTTAGTAATAGGATGGTTTTTTGCATATAGAGCATGATGGAAACGCAGCATTAGGTATGCTCCAAGGGTCAAGGATTTGAAGTTTTATGATCATTAACGTGTTTACTACAATAAATAAATCCGTTTAAGTAACAGCGATCAAGAGATTACCGATGACTTATCCGTGTCTTTAATTCCTATGTTCGAACTGAATATGATTCTTGTTGCGTTGCTCATTAATGTTATTTTCTTTCGTACATTCTAAATACAATATTTTCTAGTGTTAATCCACTTCTTTATTGGATAAAAGATTTATTTCTAACATTCCAAAAAGAATACCATCTAAACCATATTTTTCTATAGTTATGCCTTCATAGGCGTCCTCGCACGAATGCACTCCAGTGCAAAAATAAAAGGTCACCACAAATATTCAAAGATTCCTAACCACTACAATGTAACACAATTTCCTACAAGACCGTACACTGGCGTCCAACCCGACTGACACACAACATTGATATTATTTAATGTCGTAATAAGAATTTGATGACTCGTTATTAGCCGACGAAGGTTGTCGACGGCAAATGTTCCGATGTGACACAAGGTCGGATAGTAAGTACATGCAACTAAACGTCTTCTGACCTCATGAGATATTTCACAATCCGCACATTTTGTGGCCTTTGTCTTATAGAAATCGACACTGTAATTTGGAGCTAAATGTGGTATATTTTTCTGTTAGATTGCTACAAAGATCGAACGCCAGGTACATTTTTACAGTATGATATCCAGAGTATGCTATTGGTATGTAAATGAAATAGCTGTACACACTGTTATATGCATCCTTTTCTAATGCGTATGCGATTAAATTAAGAGAGCCATTTTCTCTTGAAGACCACACAGAGTCAAATAAGATGTTTATGTCACAAAATTATTCGACAAACTATTTCTGTGGAGATAATCTCAATCAAATTAGTTAATTAAGTAACATTTGCTGCATATTTGAATTCTAAATTATTACACTTTTATGTCGATTTTAATTCAGTTTGATTGACTTATGTTTTACATAAATACTAATGTTGATGCAGCTTGATACCACAAGCTCAGTTACTTTAAAAAAAGACTTTTATTTGTAGACGTGTACATTATTAATGATTTGTCGTTGTGATTTCGTCCGTTGGCTACCAATGACGTCAAGAATTCAAGAAACTTATAAAAACTTTTACTATAAAACCTTCTTTTAATTATAAATGGCACTATTTATTTGCACGGCAGTGTAAATGGGATTATTCTGAAAACGTCATCTCCAAGATTTTATTAACTAAAGTCAAATTCAAGCTTCCTTGACTAAAATATAAAATAATATGACAGATACTATTAAAGCTTCCACAAACCGGCGAACAAACACAATTTTATATATAAATACATTAAATCCGACGTTCTATTTATGAATTCGAATTCGCGGCGCAAGCGCACGAGCGGTGACAGTTGAATGCGCGCGCATCCCGGGCGCCCCTCATCCATATTGATCCATCGATCGATCTATGACTTATTGCGGCGGCACTGTGTGATCTAGATCGCGATATATTCTATACGAGCGTGTTGTCTAATGCATTTTAATATTGCCCACGCGTGGGAAATGGATCATGGAAATGTCACGTTATGGAATATGGCGGCCTCTCACCACGTTTTTCTTCGGTTTTCTGCGGCTTTGCCTTTGAAGCGAGGTTTAAGAGAAGGATACGTTTTTGTATTACTATTATATAGCGATGTGTCTTAGTGTATATCATTTTTTGTGAAACCACTAGAAGTAAAACTTATTTTATATCGACCCTCGCTTCTTTCGCAGTTTTTTTGGACCCTAAAATCGGCATAATAATGATTTCTACTAATACGGGGTGGCAGCTAGTAAGACGCTCAAACTATAACCATGAATAAAACACAATGATTACAGATCCCTAAAAAAAGATGAAGACATAGAAAATTGCGCACGTGGTCAAAATGTATGGGACAGTATTTTTTTTTTTTTTGTAATACCTAAGCGCGGACAATTTCAACGTTGGTTTATCTATGGTAGCAGGCTGCGCGTCGGTGTCCCAGCCGACCTGTGTATGTCTTTTACATTATTTGCATTGTTTTACATACGATAATATAAAAAACCATGAATATTGAATACACATTAGGAATATAAAGTCTATTCAAACTTATGTTTGAAATTAATATTAATTCAAGTTAAACAAATATCGTCTTTATTTTAATGGTGATTAAGTTGATTTCAGAGTGACTGAAAAGTTATAAAAATGTCTGAAGTTGTAGCGTAAACTGAACTTTATTATGTGGGATTTAAAATTATTTTTCCATAAACTCATATTTGTTTACATTTTTGGCAAATAAGTCGTGAATGCAGATTACACATTATTATATAACGCAAGTACATATCGATGCCTTAGTTCACAATTGCACTAACTATGAATTTAACATTTTTGAGGAGAGCTTTAAAGTTTTTTAAAGTTTAGACGAGAACAGTAGAAAATCCAAGTAAAATAACAAAAAAATATGCATATATTATTCATAAGACTAGTCTTGTTACTCCATCTGTCTTGATTGGTTTTACAAAAATAAAGATCATTAGTATAATACCACATTCATGGAACATTAAACGAACTCATTTAATACAACTGTGACGCTCGTTTTTGGTAGAAAGAAACGGAATACCGGTATTTCGATGCGCGGAAACGAAAGAGCATGAAATTTAGTTTACTTGGCATTAAAAAAGTAAAAATTGAAAATTTTGTAGTTAGTGCAATTGTGAACTAAGGCATCGATATATCTCTTACTTTACGTGCGCAAGTACTCACATTCCGTTTAGTCAAGCTATAATTTTCTAACAATAATTGTACCTTTAAGTATCGTTATTTATAAAGCGAAATATATGCTCATACACTTATGCACCTTGCTTACATATGCACCCGACTGGTTATAGAGGCTAACAGATGTAATTGTTGGTCATTTGAGTACCTACGTGCATCTAATTAGGTATTATTTTCTTGTAATACAATGAAATGAAACTAGTTTCTATTAGCTAACGAGCTAACTATATCTACTGTTGAAATGGAGTCTTCGCTTTACGTTACTTGTCTTATGTGTCTTGTCTTGTGCAAAAGATAGTGAATTAGGGTTAAACTAACCAGTGGATCTACTTCGATTAATTAGCTGCTGTCCGCGACTTCGTTCGCGTGACACTCTTTATATGCGCGTGACACTAAATCTCTTTCTCTCTTTTCTAAAATAAAAGCACAGTATAATTATATATTATACCGTGATAAAAGTACCATAAGTTATTATTATTTTATATATTTGGGAAAACAAACGGTTACACACTACAATATTGCATAAAATATGAGCTACAGAGTGAGTAAATGTATAACCCACGACATTTTCCACATATTACTCCTATTACTCCTTATAACGTCAGCTAACTGCCAGAGAAAATTCCCGTCGGGGATTAGCCGGAACAAACGGAAAGACAAAATTTTTTTAGTTGTTTTTTTTTTTTGTTATAACTACATGCTTTCATATGCATTTAGTAAAAAGCTGTTGTTTTGACATTACAAACAGACACTTTAATTTTATTTATTTGTACATATATCGTATAGAGATTCAACGACACTTATTTAGTTTCTAATTAATCACATTGCGGCACACACAACTGTGGCACTGTACTTTGATTGATGTTCATCCAAAGGTATAGTTGACATAATAGGTCAATTATTCAATTAATGAGTTAAAACCGATATAAAACCCTTCAGAATTAGTCAGTTTAAACTTTAAATTCAACTCTTGATTCGTGCCTAATTGCTCTGAAGGCTCGTCAAAATCCAAACCCTTTAGAGACTTGTAATAACGTTTAAAACCAGTTCGACATTAACAACTAATTGTCGAGCCCGAGTGAACGATAACGTGCGTCGCTTGCGCAACGCGAGGCGGGGCGACATCGACCAATCGTTCGTCAGCGTTGCACGCATGCGCGGCGCGTGGCCGCTATACCTATCTGTCGTGGATCCGGCTTTTTGGGGTGACGTCATCAATCAATAGACTGATATCGAGATAAATATAAATACGTGGATATTGATCATTTTCGACGCAGATAAGAATTTGGATTATGTCATCTACATCGTCATATTTATCAATAGCTGCCTTCACACACACTAATGAGCAAAGGCTACTTACTAGACTGCATTGATCAGTCGTCTTGAGACAACATACAACAACAGCTTCAGTAAGGAAAAATAGTGTATAATATTGAAAACTTTACTAGAGATACTTGAATATCTTCTTTGATTTATTCAAATTGGGATACAGCGTAGATATATTGCTTCTGCGTTCATCACAACATGCCAAACATATTTCCAATACGTTTAAACAGCACATTTTCTTCAAACATGGTTTCAGCTGCTTCCACAGTATTAGTTACTGCTGCACCTCGCCATAAGCGTGATGGTACAGACGTACTTAAATCTGTCTTACAGTAACCACTGGTAGCTATAAAAGCAACATTTTCTCAGCGGCTTTCCGTCAAGCGGTGACTCTAAAGGCCAGCACAATGCTTCGCTAAAGCGTAACTTGTGCAAAATTTCTTTTCTGCGAATAGATCTGTTTTACGACAGCATTTGTTTCGGCGCGCGCGCAGGCCGCCTTTGTCGTTTCATGTGCCGACACTTGCGTTTTTTCACTCGCACGCCCGACTCAATTACTCATTGTTAAACCATTTTAGTGCAAATTGTTTTACTATTCGCAAACTTTTAGGTTTATGCTTGAAGCGGTGCAGCGGTGATAAGACTTTTTAGTTTAACTATTTCCTTTACTGTTGCTATTACACATTTTCGCATGTTAATTTCTTCTATTTGAATTAATGAGCTTGTATTGTTAATAAATAGTGTTTTGTGTTTGGATATTTGAAGTCGGCCGACTAACTTGTTGCGATATTTTCGTTGTTTGATGTGTAGTAACGTTCGTCATAAAGAGTTAAGTGTTAGCCTGCACCAATACAAACCATTTCCTGAGTTAAGTCTTACGACTTGTGCAAAAGGTCGAGCGTTCATACGTTACTTTCATTCTTTGATCTGAATGGAAAAGGTTTATTATTACAGTAAAAGCTAAAGAAAAACGTTTTTACTTTGCGGCTGGTATTCACAAAACCTGCTTGCACAATTCACTTCAAACCATAATATTGAGACTCAAATCAATTGAGTGCTGTTTGACAATATTGTTTAGACCTTAAATTATAAAGAAACCATGACGTGTCCAATACCTGTAAATATACATATTCAGGTAGATAGATACTGAGGCCATTTAACAACCGAACAATCATACCTGCCTCCTAATAACAAAATGCATAAAAAGCCTATAATGTTCCCACTGTGGGTCTACCACGAGGCCCTAGTGCGTCTTGGTAGATGTCACATGTCTTTAAATTTTTTGGTTCTAGGACATGGCAGTTTCCTCATGATGATTCTTCTCTCCTTCATCGTTTTTGAGAGCAGTGGTGATGGAATTATTTACACAAACTGAAGCGCTTGCCGGTTTCGAACTTATGACCTATAACTCGTAAGTCGGGGCTGATACACCACTGCTCAGGTGTACCAAATGCACCTACACAAATAAAACAATAGCACTTGACTTCAGCACGGGTTTCTCTCAGATGAAAATTAATCAATTAATCAGTCCAAAACACTACATAATACTTTTCAACGTTACCGAACGTACCTACTTGATTGCGTGGGTATCGGTATCATTGTATTCCGATCCGATTATGAATTGAATCGGTTCGGTGCAGTCATTGTGACTGACAATGACACGCTTGACAGTCACTTACTTTGACGACTTCATAGTAGTAATATATTCATGTTTTTAAATTAGATTTGTTAGTGATGTCATTTGATCGTTTTCCGGGTGTAGTGGATTGGATATTAGTGTAATGAAGCAGCTGTCACCCAAATTAAAAGGAATCATTTTAATATTATACGGATTTTATTACCGTTTGTATCTCTCATTAGCTATGAAACTGCTTATTAGATTTTAGATACGCTTGTCTCTGGTTGAAATCTTTCGATGTAAATGAATTAATAACAAAACTCTTTCGTAAACCGTAGCCGACTGTAATCATGCTGTCGGACCAAAAGATTTCTTATCAAATAAATTCATTACTGGTAATGGACAAATATAGGAAAGAAGGCTTCAATATGATGGCTATACCAAAGACAAGTCACTACACAAATAAATACATACATAAAACCATTACTATTCCTCTATTTTGCTTCTATAGTCTAGCACCATCTAATAAAGGATCTATTTCACAAATGGTATCGCTACATATTGCTATCGCTAACATCGCGATGCTCCACTAAGATAGCCACAGAGACACAGGTCACTTGTCATGGGAAGCGAGCCGGTGACTAAGCATTACGTCCAGTTCGGATTAAGGTACTGTTCTGCTGGTGCGTTTAGCCGATTGATAGTCGTTACTGTAGCTATTTCAGTTTAGTCTTTTTAACAGGTTACATTGATTGATAGTGTTAATGTATTTACTTAAAGTCGCAAGAATATCTTATGATCAATTCGAGAGTTATACTTTATTTTACATCAGCACAAAACTATTCTGCCGACTTCATCTATTTACACTACTGAACCGTTTATAAAATTAGACATCATTAAAAAAAACGCGTTATCAAAACTCCTCCTCAAAACCTAGCAAAGTATAAGTTACATCAAACAATAGCAGTAATAACAAAAAACTAGTCAAGTGATGCCGCGGCACATCATAATACTCTGAATGTACCACTCATCGATTTGATTCCAAAGTCAAAGGTCGACGCCGAACTTAACAATAATATAATAGATGTAGAAAGGTCTAATCTAGTCTATTATTTAAATCCGTATCTAACATAATGGGATTTGTCCGTCTATTGACATTTTTAAGAGACATCTGATGGCTCTATAGAGGTTAATGAATTAATTCTCTTTGATATTTCGCTGGTAATCGTTGATGAGAAGATAAGTTATGTCGGGAATGTCCGTTTGATGTTTTCGTTATAGATGTCAGCTGTATCAAAAGTATATATTCAATTTTAACTTTTAAAGAGATATATAGCTGCAATAGCGCCTGTAACATGTATAGGAATTCAGTGAACATTAAAAGTATCAATCTTAATTTCAAAAGACATAAATAATCAATCCTAAATTAAAATAACTGTTACTTTTAGAATATTGGCCAAATCATGTTTGGCATTCCACACTGTTGAGCAGATGTCGTTGAAACATTTTTCTTTTGATAACAAATTGAATTCTTTCAAAATGCACGCAATATGCATATCACAAATTCCAAGTCATCGAATGCTAAGCATAATGTCGCTCATAGATGATCAATAACCGTCTACAAATCCAAACTCAAATTCATTCATTCGAATTCCAAAAATTTGAATCGATTGCGCAATGTCATAGGTCCCTTTTTCATTCTACTTTTGAACGACAATCGCAAAAACAGTTTTCTGTTATATTTTGAATTTTATCACAATGGTATAAGAGTGAAATATCTTGTATAGAGAAAAATTATGATTGTCGAGCTACGTGGGATTCCATATAATGAGGGTTGTTCCAATACCGATTGACGCAACTGTTGAAATATTTTGTCACAACAATTTGTCACGGACTGTCAAAAAATCGCGTGTCACGCTGACAAGTCACGTGACAGACGTCCCGCTGCCAAAAGGGATGAATTATATCAATTAGGAACGATTAATCATTCGTTTTTATCGATAATCGATTGGTTAACGGAATCATTTAAGATCAGAGGTGAGCCCCTTTTGATATGACAAATAATAGAATGAAAAATCGTTGAGTTTGTGTGTGCCCATTTTTTATTGATGACCTTTTCGTTGCATATCTCTTTTCAAATCTTTATTTCATTCATCATTAACAATATTATAGGTTATGGTAACATTTTACGAGATGAGTTTACATTATTGCGCAGTGACATTTTGTGCAAACGTGAGAAAAAACATTCTGATATTTTTAATCTGAAATATGTGCCATGCCTCATGCATCATAATTCATATTATCATATTCCAGCCTTTTATAAAAGAAAGACAGAATTTTTTTTCTTTCTTTTTCTTTTCATCGCTTCACGTATTTCTTTCATACTCAGTTAACTTTCAAGTAATATTACAAGATATTAAAGAAACAAAGTAATTTCCCCATCAACCGTCAATTATCATATTAGTGTAACAAACGCTCAAGCAGAGCGGAAAAATAACGCTTTAGTGCTAAGTATTAATTACAAATTACAATTAATTACTATAACACGTGCGTTCAATGAGTGCGCTATGTTCATGAACGAATGAACAAGAGTGATTGAGTGGATGAGTGAATGAACGAGTAGTGAGCAGCCTTTGTAATTAAATTGCTTGTAATCAATCTATAGTTGTGTGCATTAAATATTATTGTTTATAGCTTATTTCTAATTAAACTAGATTTATAACAAGCCAAATATTTTTTCTCGTACCTTCGGGTATTTTGTTCTAATTTGATAAAAATAAATTTTAAGTAATTAAAACCGGAGTAACTGATTTATTAATGCTATAATCCAATGCCATCGAACAGCTTACACAATCCAGATGCTCTCAGCAAAGCTAATTAACTAGAACTATATATGCACTACCTACTAGCTACGCAATTTTAATTGAATACTAGTAGCAATTACAAAAAGAAGGAATTCACAAATAAAAAAATTACCTACTTATCTTTCCAGAAATAATCTTGATAATTTACATACACATTTTAGCGGGTATAGGTCTTCGTAAACCTAGACCAATTAAAGTGGCAATATTAATTGAACTGTTCGCCACATGGTATTACACTAATTGAAGCTGCGTGTACCGATTGATCAATTTAATTGGACATTTGTACACGTTTCGATGCGCAGGAGTACCTTTGAACTTCGGTCCTTTTGATGTCCATGCGCAGTGCGCTTTACATTTGTTGCTTATTTTATTCTGTTACGTTTACTTCAACTTCATTAGTTCTATTTTGTAACGCTAGCTAATGATGCGGAGTGATATTTTGTTTAATATTTTTGAAATTACATTTATACAAAAAATTGCCAACAGAAGTGCTTTTGCGTTTAATATTATAGCTGTCTTTATAATCATGATAATCGTGATTTAGATAATAACTTTATCGATAAAATCAATAAACCTCATTATTATCTTATCCTGTTCTTTTACTTTTACGACTTAGCATTCATTCATCTGTGACTGTTGATTCTGCAAGAAATTATTCGTCCATAATTCATTTAGTTACAATACTTCTTCAACCCACAATCACACTTCGAATAAAAACCTCGTTATCTACAAAAGTAACTTAGCAATTTAGTATAGTTTTCAAAATGACATACGGACAGACGAACAGACGGTCCGTAATAATATTGTTACGGTTAACAGGTGTAATGCGCGTGAACCACAAGAGCATGACAAATTAACACCTATCAAAACGAAATCAAGAGTAGAGCCGACTCTATGTAGAGCCAGCAATGTAATGTAGAGATGGTAAAGGGATTTAATTTTGATCTAACTTTTATAACTAATGAGTCGTTAAATATAACTGAGAACCCTTGAAGAAACTGATATATAAAATTACATAAATTATACTTATATCTTTTTTTTCTGAACTCACTTCGTTATTCTATTTAAAAATGATATCAAAAACAAAAATAATTTTATCATTAACCAAAATCACTCGAAAACATAACAAAATCATTAACATAAACTCCTCGTCTATTTGAACATAACCCACACTTTGATCTAATATCCAACTCAGCTTAAATACATTTTCTCTCCACGTCTTGTCCTCCGTAGCCTCACCGGTTCGGTTCCCGCGCCATTACATATTCGTCTCGCTCACTTATAACTCTGCTTGTACTTGTCTTTGTGAGAACCTTGCCTGTTCTGGTAAGCTATGGGAATTGGAGGAAAATATGGGGTTCTATAAGTATTGGCTGCTTTTCTTTCTATTACAATTCGATGGAGATTATTGAGTTCTTTCTGCTTAGTTGTTATATATCATGTTCTATATCAAATTTATTGAAAATATTATTTAGACTGTCTCCTTTATTATCTGTATTATTTTTATCTTTACCGTTTGTATTCAAAACAATTCTCGTCTTTAATTTTACCTCAATATTGTTTACTACACGAGTGTTTATGAGTATTATTATCACAAAAACTCAACATACTCATGTGTCTATTTAAGCAATCTTCTCGAACAATCTTCAAGCAAAAAATATGCTCTAAATATTTCTCATACTATAACATGTTTCGGATCAAAGGTTCTCAAATGTCTGACCATTACATTAATGTAGTATCAAATTAGTTTCACGTTCGTGGTGAACTACGACCGTATGACAGCTGTGACGTGTGAACGTCAAAATACAAGTTTATGCATCGGAGAGAACATGTCTACTGACTTCATTTATATTGTGTAATCTAGTTTAGATTTTACACGGTGATATTTTTGTAACATCACGATTAAAATTGTAGCAAGTGATTATCTTCTGATTTAACTGTTGAAGCTAATATGGAAGACGTATTTAATTTAGCTTTTTTAAATCCACCATCATTTTTAAAAACTAATACAGCCACAAAATCTCAAATAACACTTCTAATCCAAACACTATCTAAAAAGCCACAATCTTCTACAGGAATAACATCACAGACACCACTTCAATCCACCATTACGACATGCCATCAGTCAGCGCTTGCCTCTACAAATGCACCTGTTAACCCTGCCTCAGAATCCCATAAACCCCATACATTCCCACGAGGTCACCGCCGAGCCGCATCGATAATGGTGGTCACGCCAAATGACAGGCCGCGTCGTCTTTCACACGATACAAATAACATGTCTACCGTAACATCGACAGTTCTGGAGTAAGTTATATGTAGCTATATATATTATATAATATAGTACGCGCACCATTAGAGGAAGTGACCCTCGAATAAGAATATAAACTTGTCTTATAGCAAGCATACAGCAATGAAGTTATTGATGAATCTCTGAAAGCATGTCTTGAAGACAATCTGGTGTGAAATGTAATCGACACTACGGATATTAATATTCGTACCGTTACAGGAAACGCGTACAGTCCGCTGTTCTGCCCCGGGAACGTTTAAATATGTAGATTTAGAAGCTCTACCCTATAAGCAGTATCTTGAGATGTTTATAGCATAGTACACGTGTACACGGATTTGTTACAATTTATTGCAATTCACACCAGTTGGTGCTGCCTGGCATTTAAAGTTCAGTGTTTTTGTGTGCGTTAATTCGCTGATTAACTCATCTCCGTCCACCGATCTGTTTATTACATAAATAATGTTCTCTCGTGTATTGGTACGTAATCTCGATCTATACAAAAACGGTTGTATTATGATTAATGGAACCTATAAACCGATGATTTTGATTTAAAGTGCGACCGTTAGTGCGGAAATTGGTCCTCCTACTGTACAAGATTTAATGTCTGTAAGAGTGCACACATTCAGTATTTAATGGATTTCGCCACGACGTTTCATGCTAAAGATGATTTCTGGAAACGATTCTAAAGATTGTAATATCGACACGTTGCAGTGAAGTGATTTACGACATAATTTATGCAGAAGCCGGTGTTAATAAATGTTTTGAAATGACATATTTTAAGAAGGGAGTGCGGCTACCGCCTCCTGCGCATTCAGGGATTTAACTATCGATTTTGTCTCAATAGACTTCCAGCTAACACGATGTCGGCAATACTAGTGAATCGGCGCGGGCGGCCATTAAAATGATCAGATTATAATACTTGTTAACAAATTAACTCGTCCAAATTGATTTTTATTAAAACACAGAATGGTTATTAAACAAAAATTAATTAGTAATAACAATAATAACTAATCACACATGTTTGGATTTAAATCCGGCATCCTAAACGAATATAAATCAAAGTGAAATCGATTTAAATAAAAGGACGGTTTTAATCATCGAAATATGAAGCGATTAATATGCTAATTATATTTCCAGATTATAAACGAGATATATGATTGGCGACGGACTGACAACGGTGACAGCCATTTCGACTGCGAAGCTTTCGCGACTCGAGACTTGTCATGATCATTCAATTTATTTGCTTGAATAAACTCCAAATTGGTTTACTGTAATATCCACTTTATTTTAACCACTTATGGGTGGTTTTGAGTTGCATTATTTCATCTAAGGAGTGCCCTAAAAAGATGAACGCAAGCGAGAATTAATTAAGACATGTAGTAAGGGAATCGATCTGTTGCGTCGAGTTACACGGAAGGATATCGAGATTATTCGGGCCGTGTGCGCCGGCGCTGAATTTTGCGTTTATTAGGTCATTGACCTTGACGTGTCAAAATTAAAATATTATTTCTATACACACGTGACGGACTTCAATCACAAACTTTTCGATCCAATTATCCGTTCATTGAACAATTTGGAACGCTTATTTAAAATCTTTTTTTTTTCATATGGCACAGGCCATTCGTTCTTGTTCCTTTTATATGAATAAAAAAATATAATAATTACTCAAAAGTGATCCAACCTTTTTGGATGTGGTTGATTGGGCCAATTATCGGTGATTACCTGATGTGGTGCGGTGATTATTGAAATCGATCTCTATATGTGCGCAATACTGTGACATCACCATTTAATCTGTGCTGATCTTGATACTAACAAAACTTTATATTAAAGTCGTTGAAAAGTCAATATAATTTAGGAATGATTGCTAACGCCGTTTGGTGTTCATACATGATGTTCACTTTTGTCAATTTTCATAATAGTTTTAATTCAAAACACTTCGTTTTTTATTATCATTAAGATGTAAGTGACTATACTGACTGATCATCTGCCTAGCCTTTTCCCAACTATGTTGGGGTCGGCTTCCAGTCTAACCGCATGCAGCTGAATACCAGTATTTTACATTTAGCGACTGCCTATCTGACCTCCACAACCCAGTTACTGGGTAATACGATACCCCTTGGTAAGACTGGTTGTCAGACTTTCGGGCTTCTGACTACCCCTAACGACTGTCAAAGATCTAGGAATGACAGCCGGGACCAACGGCTTAAAGTGCTTTCCGAGGCACGGAGGGGTCTCGGAATGGAAAGACCCATCCACAGACCAACCGCGGCAAGCGTAGCTTAACCTGATCGATCGACCTGTGCGGCTGTTATTATTTAGCCACGGGCCCCTATACTATACTGACTACACTTGCCTAAATGCCTGCATACAGTGCCCTCAAAAAGTTAGTCGACATTTTTTCACTTCAGCTGTGATGCCAAATTATGATTAAAAATTCTAGTTTCAATTGTTTGAACTGATTAAACTATCTATGACTTATTTTATAAAATAATCTGATTTTTTTTTATTTTTTATTTTTAACCGTAATTTGGACAACTAAATTTTGGAGGGCACGTAACAATTGTACATACATTAATATTCTCTCTTCCACCATTCTTCTGTTCATATAAAAATTGAAATGTAATGTTTAACGGGCATTAAACTTACCGAATTTTCAAAAAAGCAACCTAACCTGAAACTCTGCTGACCCCTGAGACCCTTTGTTCTAATTTAGAGCTGCGCACGATTCGAGGAGCGATAGGCGACGGTCGCATGCTGCGTGATTTACTTCACGTTGACGTGGACTTGGAACAGAGGGTACGTGGGGAGTAGTGTCGAGTGTTTAATTATTATAATGTTATACAACTTTGTATTTTGATAGTACGGGAAATGTGAAGGTTTGTTATGAAAACTGATGTTGTCATCCTTTCTTATAATAATTATTAAAAGCCTGTAATGTCCCACTGCAGGGCAAAGGCCTCCCAACTCTCTTTTCACTTCTCTCTGTTTTAAGCTGCTAAGGAGCATTTCTTGTTGAAGGACTCCAGCTCATCCCGCCATGATCCTTTAGAACAAGTTAAAAAGTTGATAAAATTATTGTTAGACTGTCCTCCCACAACTGGGAAAGGGCCTATATTACTGACAATAAAATAACAGCGTTGAAAAAAAAAACACTAGTGTTTTATAAGCACACCTGCTCGAAAAATGGTACAGCTCGAAGGAGTTTACAATTACTACATATTTATTTAAGAATAATTAATCAGACAGTACTTATACTGTTAAGGACCTTTGAAACTTCCTGATATGATTAAGCATATAAGTACTAACACAGTCACACACATGTAAATCTATGTTCAATTCAGCATTAAGGTAAAACCAAGTCTCAAAAAAATCCTTCACTATTTTAGCGTTTCTAACGTTTTAAGTCCCTAGTCCCTTGTTACCCTGCGCGTACGCATCCACCTGCATCTCTGCCGATCCCCGCTTGCTAGATAAACGGATTACTTCGTTGCCAACTCGCCTTTGTTTGTTTTGTCCCGATTGGAATCTCGGGAATTTTCTCAAAGTTTATTCGCGTGTCTTCGGATAAATCTCGCGATGTTTTGTACGTTTGCAATTGTGTACTATTGGAAATGTTTTTGTTTTTAGGGGAAATGTTATCAGCTGTCTTTGGTAATGTCTGATTTGTATGTTACTGAATGATATTGTATTGAGATTCTTCTCTCGTACTAGAATTGCAAACTCTATTCAGCGAGTTTGATAATGGAGCTGACTAACCAAGGCACACTGGGCGAACATAAATATCTTGGAGACTCGTAATAATACAGCCTAAATGATTGTTTTTTTTTGCTAATGACCAAGCATTGCCCTCATTACTTAACTTTTTACCCTTAAAGTGTTCAACAAATTCCTTAATCATTTGTAAGCATCTATCCTTAATATCGGTGTACGTTACAGTATTTTTCCCACATACAGTTAGGCGCCTCATGACATATAAACTTTAATTACTTAAAAAACAAGTTAACCCAAAATGCTTTCGCGTCGCATTATATTACCTCCGATAACTATCGCAATGACGCACGGGACTTGTTTCAACGTTTGGTTATAGTATCAGTTCATTTTATATAGAAGTAACTGCGCCCCGCGGTTTCACCCGCGTAAGTTTCGATCCCGCGGGAATATCGGGATAAAAAGTATCCTATGTGTTATTCTGATTTATAAGCTATATTACTGTAACGTGTCATCAAAATCCGTTCAGTAGTTTTTGCGTGAAAGAGTAACAAACATCCATCCTCACAAACTTTCGCATTTATAATATTAGTAGGATAGGATTCCGTAGGTACAACTAAAAGCCAAGTCCAGCAGTGGGATGATTATGATTGAAGACTTTTTAAACTGTGGATCATTTGGACATGGTCATCGTAGCATCTTTAGTAGATAGGCATTTAGCATAATCAGCCTATAATGTCCCCACTGCTGGGACACAAGTGTCCTCTATTTTTGAAAGGGCCCTCACCCACCACGCGGGCCCAGTGCGGGTTGAAAGATGTCACATGTCTTCAAATTTTTGGTTCTAGGACATGCCGGTATCCTCACGATGTTTTCCTTCACCGTTTTCCTTCCGTGGTCCTTAAAAGGTCCAGAATTCACAATTGGCATCCGACAGAAATAAAAGTAAATACCCTTTACCCAAACTATATCATCATTCTAATGACAAGACGTCACCAACGTCGATGACAACCAGATGAATTGTGAATAACTGACGTAAAAGGCAATAAGGAAACAAAATATCATAAAATAAGCCTAGACTTTTGCCCAACTACTCTGGTGTCAGCTTCCAGTCTAACCGATGCAGCCGAATACCAGTATTTCACATGGAGCGACTGCCTATGTGACCAACACAACCCAGTTACTGGGTAACACGATACCGCTTGGGAAGATTGGTTGTCAGACTATTGCGCTTCTGATTACTGGAAACTCATTATGACATTCCAAGAATTGCAGAAATCACTAGGTAACCAGAAAATCGCAACACAGAGTATTAGTGATGCAACGAATATTACTTTTACGAATACGAATACGAATATCAAACCTACTATTCGGCGAATACGAATACGAATATCTCGCTATGGTAATAAAAGACTAATTTATTGAATTTGATGAATTTCTATTCTTCTAATAATTAAAATTTACAATAGGCAAATTTTTATTTTAAAAAACATAAAATTTGTAGATTTTATGGTTTTAGGCGATTTCTTTTTTCAGTCAGTTTGTTCGATGTTCCCAGCCGTTGAAAAAAGTCTTTCCGAGGCGACTATCGTGTCGTCGTTGCGGTTAAGGCCCTTGCACACGTCGTATTTTTACGTGCCGACGACGCGCGTTTTCCAAGTCTGTCAGTAATTAGATTTGCGTACAAACATATTAATTTTTAAATATTCGTATTAGTATTCGCCGGATACGAATATTCGGTAAATGTCTACTATTCGGCGAATACGAATATTCGTATTCGTATTCGTTGCATCACTACAAAGTATACAAATAGCGATGACGACACCAGAAATACTCTTACTATGTACTTTATTGTGCCTGAATAAATAAATGGATCCTAAATGACACATTAGTGTGGCTTGCTCAAGGACCCCCAACACACCCGGGATCATTTTACGACCTGACATTGTGGCCATCGTTATATGGTAGCCATCAGCTCGTAACTCCTCCTTTTACTTCAACTCTTACATATTTTCAGTGTTAATCACATAATTTCGTTAATAACAGACGTTTTTCTGGATTTACAATGCACATTACATTATATTACGAGCTTAAAAAAGTGTAAAAACCGTTGAAAGAACCATTAAAATGTGATACCGCCATTACAATAACTCCCGCGATGACAAGAAAGGCACTACTTACGACTTTATTGTTATTCTTATACGAAACAGCCGTCATTTTGTAAAAAATAAGTTCGATTTAATTAAAATTGTTCATTTATGCATATTAAAGTTTATTCATTCTGAATTTTATGCAAATGAAAAGTTTTTTTACGTTTTTTTTGCTGACGACTTTGAGCGATGCCGACGGATTGACTGTAGGCATTCACTTTGTGGTCCGCTTACCTCATATGGCAAGAAAAAAACACATGGTGACACATAACACGATCGTATAAAAAGACAATTATAATGTGTCAATGCGTATATTATTAGAAAAAAAAAAACGTAATCTAAATGCGTCGCAGTAAGTTTTCAAATATAGAACGCGTAGAGCGCGACACGTAACGCATATAAATAAATCGCAACAATTAATATCGTTTAATCGATACATACAAAACGATTTTATCGCATATGCAACCAATAACATGCCCCATGCTCTTCGAAATTAACAACTAAATGACTGATTGGAAAATGGCCGATCTCGGTCACGGCATATTAACAGTGAATTGGGTTTCTGTGGCGGATTTTCAGTTGCATATTCGTTTATGTCGAGCGATAAGAGCAACAATATTGGTTAGTTCAGTGTGCGGCGCGAGTGTATTTTTTAAATGCTTTTTCTTACTTTCTAATTTTTAAATGTTTATTATCCATTTTTTTTGCTATTTAGCCTAATCAGTAGATGCATCTAAGGCCCCCTAGTATTTTACATTAATTTATTCTGTGGCAACATTAAAATTTTTTGGTTATCCTGCTTTTTGCTACATTTCTGACGTTTTCATGCCCTTTTTCAAATTCTTGCCATTAAAACGCCAACACCCAACCTAGACCCAACTAATTTATGATACTGCAACATGCAACCTTGTACCAATATCTATCGTTAGCGATTGTTTATCATTTGTACCATATTCTCTTGTCTATTCCAGATGAACCAAAAGTGCAAAGTCTGCGGGGAACCGGCGGCTGGGTTCCATTTCGGCGCGTTCACTTGTGAAGGGTGCAAGGTAAATATCTAAGATTTTCCTACGTTAACTTCAAAATTGACTCAAAAAGTGCTTTTAGGCATGATCTCAAACTCAAAGTATTTATTTCAATGAAACCATTTACAGGCCCTTTTGAATTGTCAAAGAGTCGGTCAGTTAGACAAAAAATAGAACTTTTTGTTTCAACCCATTCCAAAACGTAGATCTCTATGGCGAAGAACAGGCTAGAAACTCCAAGAACATGAAGTACAGCCCTCTAAATCGCCCTTCACCACTTGATAAAGTAAAGAATGTTAAAAAGAAATGTTCCTCGCCTCGTGTTTAACTTCTTACTGTCTTCAGTTACCGAAATTACCTATAGCCAAGAAAACGAATGATCGTAAGTTACAAAAAATTAAAGTTTCCGAAACCGTAATAATCAATGTTTATGTAGGTAACGCCACGTGTAACATTGAATGTGTTCAAATGTGTCGCTAGAATACTTCTGCTAAGTAACTGACATGATTTTCTCACACTTCTTTAACGACAGTTCTAGGCTGAATAATCCTATTGTCATCAAGTAAGTTGTGGGTCGTGAGTTCGAATCCAGACAGGCAGACTACCAGACTTTATGTATTTAATCATTACTACTGCTCTCAAAACGGTGAAGGAAAACATCGTGAGGAAACCGGCATGTCCTAGAACCAAAAATTCGAAGACATGTGACATCTACCAACCCGCACTGGGCCCGCGTGGTGGATTACGGCCCACTCCCTCTCACTGAGGGGAGGCCTGTGTCCCAGCAGTGGGAACATTATAGGCTGATCATAGTGATCATGCTACTACACTATCTTTAGGAAAAAAAGAGAATTTCGTGGTAAATTAGTTAGTAAAGGACTATAGTACTTAGCCTGTAAGGATATTTGTATGTTTGGATTGAATAAATAAGTAATAATTCAAGATTCGGATTAGGGATTCAAGATTAGGAAAGTTAATTCTCTTAAAGGTACAATAACAATATAAATGCAGTACAAATCGGGCAGTAATTAAAAATCTGTGTAATCATTAATTTAACAAACACTTATTTTCTAAACTAAAGTTATGCGATTCGTTCTAATTATTAGGAAACGAAAACAGAAAATCGGAAATGTAAATTTCAACAATCGTATCAAGGACCACTGGTAGTTGCAAACGGGCGTTTATTAAACGTTTATGGCTAACAACAAAACCTTTTAATGGTATTATTAAATTAAATACATCAATTATTATAGCTACGTGATTAAACTTTAACATCTGTGAAACATAATAATACCAGCCTATAGTTCCACTGCCGGGCAAAAGCAGAAGCTCTTGGTATGCCTTCTTTGTGAGAGATGAGTCTCACACAGAGAAGCCAAAAGCATTGATCACAATTATTTTAAACAAGCTACATCCAGTATCCAAATCCAAGACCTTGAACATAAGCCTGACCTCATTCGAGGCACAAGACCTGACCAGAAACCAATTATTACAATAGCAGAGGTCTTCAACCTTTCTTTAATAAACATGAACCCATAATTAAAACTTCTCGTCAGCTATAAATGGCGATTAATAAAACTTTGCGTGACTTCATTAAAATGACGATAAATCGATTGACACCTTATTCGAATATATGTAATTAGTAAGGCCAACTTAACCGATATGGAACATCTGATTAATGTTCTAATTCTAATTTGGTTGCCAAAAGAAAATTTGCGTGTTGACATTTTGGTGGATTTTGAAGACTTTTGGATCTAGCAAATGCAATTAATATAAGAATGATTTTAAAAAATAAATTATGCCATAGATTTCGATATTTATATAAATGTTAAAAAAAACGCGTTAAAAACGCAACATCGTCCAAAAACCCCAATTGTTTTGATAAAAAAATTGCATTCCGTGATCGATGATTAATATCGATAATTGCTTTAATTCCGATTCTAACTCGATCCATCCTTAGCCCTACTACTGTTACTGCACCATAACTGAGCAACTGTGAACTTTATTGTTTCAGTCATAAGGACTTCGTAAGCTGCAGACAAACAGGCCAATGTGTAGATATCGACTATGTCCGGGAGACGCACACCGATAATTCGATCAGCACGCATTATCATCCGTTATACTTTTTTTGTTAATGCGTAATAAATGAGGTTATTTTTTGGGTAAATCGCGTGTCTCACACTATTTTAAGACCTTCCGCAAACGTACGCTAATACATTTTAAGAAAATTAGTATTCATTTAATACAAACCAAGTAAGCACTAACATACGTTAAAGAAAAACAGCATTAGGAAAGCTGGACTCAGGACTTGTAACAAAAAAAAAAAATTGTAACCTCCAATCCTCTTTGACCAAGCCAGGTCATCAATGCCTTCTGTGTTAGAAGAGGCTTTTGCTCGGCTGTGTAAATTGGTAATATTTTTATATAACAAGCAAGTGTTTAAAGTATCTTTATATCATACACAATGCTCTGAAACTACGTCAAAAAAATTAATAAATCAACTCAGCCTATTGCAGTCCACTGCTGGACATAGGCCTCTCCCAGGCTGCGCCACAACACTCTGTCCTCCGCCTTCCTCATCCAGTCTACCCCAGCCTCCTTCTTCAGGTCGTCCATCCGTCGCGTCAGCTGGGGGCGTCCCACACTACGCTTGGCAATATACGAAAACTGCGTACCTAAAGAAAATCTCGTTCAATTCAGTTAAACAATTCTCGATTACCAATCAATCTTCCGCTACATTTAATCTAACAAGGGCGAACCGTACTAAACCCACTAGTCCATACAAACGACAATTTCCTTCTTGCGCAACATCAATTTGTATGAATGCAAGTGGAACTGACCGACAATGGCTTGTGCAAGGGTGGATACCAGCTCAGGATGTCTCGAGTCACAATAGCTACCAAGGTTATGTAACCAACTCGTTTTTGGGTTAATGAAGTAGGTTATTTAAAAGGAAACGCGATTGGTTTTTTTTTATTTGACAAATCGATTTAGGTTAAGATAGATTCAGATCATGTATGGGTTTGGATCGGCAAGAAAAATCTGTCTAGACAACGTAAAATTAATATGAATAAAACCTGTATAAAATGCTCTTAAACGCCCACCAGATGCTACTAAATATACCTAATTATTTTATATTTTTACATACCCCAACAAAATATTATAGGCATTATACTGAAGTTCCAGCACAACTATTTAATTAAAACATAAAAAGAACTATTTTATCCCTTGAGCTCAGTGGTTAGTGGGGATCGTTAGCGGGCGGTCGTCAATTTGTCTCGTGTCGTGTAATTAACTGTGGCGTGCGCCCGCGCACCCGTTTGTATGTAAATACGTCGCACGCGACTCGAACCCACGGACTGAACGGTTGATTGTTGTGCTTGTTGCTTGGTAGATTAATTTTTTTGTACGTTTTAGCCATTTACAGTGAGTACTTGATGCAGTATAAGTAGTTTAAAAGCTATTCAACCGCATCTGCTCAGAATTTAATTGAAGGCTCATGAATAAAACTTAAATACAATTTTAGCTTAGTTGCATTGTGTTACTTATCCCTTTTCCACAGTCACCCAGGACAAGATTATTACCTGTATCATCTTACAAATCTACTAATTCTTATAGCCTAGACAATTATTTAATTTCAATGACAACGGCAACTTTTTTTGAGAGGTTGACAGCTAACTGGCATAGCTGATGAAAATGGTTAATAATGCATAATATCATGTACAGTCACCAAAACAGATAAGTAACCAGGGTCGTCGGTATATCCTACTTATGTCCTTTGGTGACTGTACAGTACCAAAAGGAAATGCCTCTTTAGTACTTCTTTTTAGCGTATCGATGGCAAAAAGTTCAAACGTCTTTGTACCCAAAATTCAGCTGCATGAACTCCGCTCACTGACGCAGTCATAAGATGGTCATTGCACAGGTGACATTTGATTTTGTAAATGTGAGGACTTTGTAGGCCCCGTAGATTTTAGATCTGTAGACCATTTTTATTTTATCAAGTACCTGGTACTTGTTGACAGGCCTACGCTGTCCTCCCATACCTACTGTAATTAGAAAACATTGTAAAAGCCAATTATTTTTTAAAAAGTAATCGTGGAGTTTCTTGCTGGTTCTTCTCTATAGGAAACGACCAATTGGAACCGTGCACCTAGCTTCTGACGTTTCATAAGTGCCCTTGTAGGCTTATCTGAAATAAAATATTTTGATTTTGATTTTGACAGCGCATTCGGCGAAGGATGGTAGGGTATCCCACAGACACCTACTAAACTTTTCAAACTCGAAATCCCACCAGCACCTCTACTTTTCAAACCTAGCTATCTAAATCCAAGATTAATACTAACCAAACCAATTTTCAGCACTGGTTTCAATAATTTCACGGGCAAATTTTTAACCCAGATCTCTCATAAAGTTGCGTAGTATTTTCAAAATGGATTCTAAATCAGTTTCGATATTTCGTCGACTATTTTCCGGCTCGTGAACTTAAGTGGCGGTTTGGCAACGTTGCTTGGTACACCATAAACCTTTGGGTTACTATGATGGTTATCTGCTGGTTACTGGGTAATGGGCCGTGGTTATTTGGGTTAGTAACGATGAATTGTTTGTGGTAGACGTTAATTTTTGGTGAATAAACTTTGAATAGATATAATAGGGTTCAAACCTAAAGGGTGCCAAAAAGACCCTATTACTAAGTCTCCGCTGTCCGTCCGTCTTTCCGTCCGTCTCTCTGTCTGTCATACGTAGACAGTTTAAATTTTCACAGTGTGTATTTCTATCGCTGCTGTAAAACATATAATAAAGTTAAAAATTAAAGGACATAAACTCTATACTTACAAGAAATGTTTTTTTTTCGGTACCTAATATACAATGTGATTTTGTAGAATACGAGTGGAGATATGGAAAAATTTAGTCTATTACAGCCTAATTATATCGTCCAAACCACTTCCCAAATAAGTTCCTAGTGACTGCTCTTTTCAACCATGTTAGCTACCATATCTGACTATTTCTACGTCACTGCCGATGAAACTAATCTCTCTAAGGCCACTTGTGTTAAACAATCCTTCACCTCAGCTCACCTCATAAAGCAGCAACCGTAATGATAACGTACAGAGCAACCAAGAGTTACGCAATAATTGGAGCACAGCCACTAAGCCGGGTTCACACGTTTTTGCCGAGGACAGGCGATCAACATCAATCACGGCTGCCATTAGCTGGCCGTCTGAACCCCACCGCTAGCCGTAACTATACTGTTGATATCTTTTTTAGTTCACCTTCTGTCCTTTGATGGTGAATCGTCGATTGCTGGATAGGAATAGTTGCTTTTTTAGGTTTTCTACAGATTTATTTTAAAGTAATTCTGTTGTGAGATACGAGGAAAGGATTCTACAGCTGAACCAGCTTCGTTTTACAGCTGTACCTATGTGTCTGTATTTTATTACATTGAAACCTAGAAGTTTTTGTGGGTTCACCAAAAAACTGATGTGGGTAAGAAAGAGCGGAAACGGCACAGATAATAAAAATATAATTGTCAAACATCAAAACAAGGCTGTCACTGTCAAATGCGCATCCAATAAACGTTCTAATTCGCACGGCCGCGCGTCATCGGGGCGAAACGAATTATTTTCAAATTTGGAGCACATTTAAATTGCGGTACGGCACGCGATCGGGAAACACTGGCGGAAAAGATATTTGACGGTTAGGACGCGTCTATAGTGTTTGGTCAGTGGAATAATGTGATGTAATAATTGGATTAGGTATCATCAGCCTATCTGGTCTGACTAAAAAAAGAATATACGCGACTCTTAAAAAGTCGAGTCTATGTTTAAACGGCAAGAAGTTACAACGGTATTGTGTAGGTAGAGCATCTCTTAAATTGTTTACTGAGATTTTAACTGCCACGTTTAAAGATTGTATTCCTAAAAACCAAAAGCAGCCAACAGAAATATTTAGATTTACAAAAAAAAAATACACACAAAAACGATACAGTTTTACCAAAATTCAGACTACACCACTCACTGCCAGAAACCGAAACATCTACACAGACCCTAAACGGCACTGCTCAGTTACATTTCGTAACCCGTTCAGTAATAAATCATTCTCTAATTTGCTTTTAAAGGTTTTTCTAGAATTATCTGTGTGTGTAATCGTATTGTACGGAGACAATTGCCCTCTCGCCACGAACTCGCCATGAAAGGCACCGCGCGCGTAATTTGTCAACGTGAAACCTTAAGCGAAAAGAATAAACCTTAATAGCCTCGTCGGCTAATTAATAGGACTATTTTAATTGGCTTTAATGCTTCTATATGTTTAATTATAGTTAAATCGATAATGACCTATATTGAGTTAATTAGTTTTCAATTAGATGTTCGAGTAAGTACTGGTTAGGCTTTAATTGGATTCGCATGGCGCGGGATCTGTGAAAAAGTATTGCTTGATTAGGTATGTGACTTTTTATGTACAGTAATCGCAAGTCGTTAATGTAAGTACCTACTTGAGTATAAGCTCATTTGCGAATTCCCTCTATTTCCTAATGGGATATGGTCTTGCTTGACATGAGATTCACATTGTGAAATACAAATACAAGTTATTGAAGAGTCTTCAATTTAACGGTGTATAACTATTTGACTCGATAATCCAGAGCTATAGTTTCAACATCTAAGTACTTTAAATAATATTACAGTAATGACATTATCAATATTTGTTTAGCATGCGACCTTGCACCGACAAGGTATCAATTAAAAACGAGATCAATATAAAACGGTTCATTTGCCGCAACGGCCGTCACAGTAGCGACACACCGCCTATTCACTTTGCAATACAATTCACGGGGTGAATCGATTCGTCTCGATTCCGCAGCGCCCGCAATCGATTCAAATTTGCACTTACTCACTTTTGCGTGTGCGGTCTTGTTTTATTTGTATCGATTGGCGAAGATTAGTCACGCAAATTTGAATTTTAAATAATGAATTTCTAGTCTACAATTGATTGGCAGGCCGGTTAATGATTGTCATTGTTTTAGAGAGGTTTCATGTCGAAATTGTCAACGAACGCAACGCAGTTGGCACACCGATCAACTTATTGGAGCATGGCAATAATTTTTATTCCCGTCACGAAATCTGCAGCGGCGTCCGACGGACATGTTGTACGATTAGTATTGTTGCATAATTTATACGATTGTGCCGGGTTCAAGGATCTATTGTTGTTAATAACGTCAGCTATTGTGTAACTCCTAACGTAAATTGATAGGTCAGTAATTAAATGTTAACAGGTGAATTTATAGCGGTCAGCTTAACTCACACATCCTATTAATTTATTTCATCCTGGCAACATTTGTAGCTCTCAAATGACTGTAGGTATTCTCAATTCGAATTCTGAGAAGTGGATCATCATCATAGTCTTGGCATTTGAATAAAAAATAAAATGTTCCAATTTCGAATGTGAACGTCGATTTCCCCGACGAGCAAATCACGAGCGGTATCGATTCAAATTAAACGAATAATCGATTGTATTTGAATGTCAGAGCCAATCAAAACATCGCGGTGCGGTGCAGGTCAGTGCTTCCGAACGCAAACGCGGGATGACACGCGCTCGCGTTTTGAGCCAACATCACTTTACCATCGAAAAAACCCCGCTGCAATCAATTTTAAGGCTTGTCAAGTTGGGTTAAGGTTCATTATTGATGATCTTGAAGTTGAAGGAGTGCAAAATGATATTGGTACGGGTCACCACAGTAGGAGAAAGGTCAAAATTTGATGTTGTTAATGTTATCTGCTCGTTCTCACGCTTGTTTCGCGTGCGTGATGTTGCCAACGGTTCATTTGGAAAGTCTACACGGGGTCTTCACTCGATTTGTCACACTTATCGATAAAAAATCGCATCGAAAATCGATATAACAAAATGAATCATGTGTTAAATTATGATTTGCATTGTGATGAGACGGTAGTATATTTTAACGTTTTCCTTGATAGTCTAACAATGGGTGGATTAGTTAGGATGACCAATTTACCTCTAACTTGTCTAGTTTTAATGACTGTCTAAAGACTGGTATTGGAAATTGAAACACTAAGAGTGAGTTGCATCAACTAACGATAACAAACGTCTTGACTTGAGATCTCCGGTTAAGCTAGATTCGGGTTGCATCAATATGACAATTGTTAAAATGACGCCATAAATAACTATAACCAGTAATTATAACGATAACCAAAGCCTTGACAGCCATCAAATTGCCGGTTAAGCGAAATTCGGGTTGCTTCACAAATAAAGATAACATTAACCGCCCAACTTCGGCTGGTTAAGGGGGCATCAATCTTATTAATAATTACACCATGATGGACCAATAACGTCCGCTTTCCATCATAATTATAACTAGCAGAAAGTCTACTGATAAGAATAACCAAAAAATCCCATAGACAAATCAAATCCCATAATGAAATCTCTTCGTAGACCACCATTCTTTCTATCGACAGTCTACCGACCCATAGCTACCATGCGTTATATACTTACAATAACGTACAAAGTAATCCCCATAAACATGTGGGGTCCATCACCTATTAATACACCATAAAGCGCCACTACAAAGTTATGGCGCCACATTTTGTTGCGATGAGGACTAAAAGACCAGTTTTAGTGCACATGGGGCTGTATTTCATAGGTTATGGGTATGATACTATAAATTTTCGCGGCACCACCGTGTCGTTTGAGGAAATTTAAGTTTGTTAGGCTTATTAATGGGTTATTAAAACACCCACGGTGGTGGGGATTTTAGTCTCAGCTTCTGCTACGGTTTCTAATACAGGGGAATTTTCTAGGTTAATTATTACAGTTAATTATAACAATATATATCCACGCAATCAGTGTCCAACCCAAGGTTGCCTGGAAGAGATCGCAAAAAGCTATAAGGCCGCCCATTGTATGTTTTGTAGTGATAATCATATCGTTTTTTGTACAGTCAGTCTGACAAAGGGTGTCGCAAACTAAAGGGACTAACTGAATAAAAAATCAGTCGTCCCATACAAAACTGCAATACCTTATTGATCAAATGTATGGGACGACTGATTTTTTATTCACGATTACGATATTAGTCCCCGGGCAAAAGTTGTTCAGTTTGATGGTCTGTACCATACCCTTAAGTTGGCGACACCCTTTCTCAGACACCCTGTATATGCAGGGTGTAACAGAATAAACGCAAGTCCTGAAAGTAGTTTGTTCATAATTGACTACTGAATCGATTTCAGTAACTTTTAATATCGGCATTTTTTTCAAAAAATATATTTTAACCGTCGATTGAGCCAAATAAAATTAAACCTTATATCAAGGCAATAAGACTCAATTTTAATTGCATAAAGTAATGCTAGTGTCAACACGATTTCCTTGATAAAAATAGCAAGCTTTAAAAAAAATAAGTTTGGGTCATTGTATTATGCTTTTAACTCGATACTTTAAATTGGGGTGTATGAGGTCTTGGGTTAATTGTGTTACACCTTGTATAAATAAAAAATGTATAAATAGAAAAGTTTTTCCACCAGCCCCAGCCCGATATATATCGTGTCATTGCATACGACAATACACTTGTCCCCTTATAACAGAACTTGCCGCAACTTTTAAAGAAAATTTTAAAAACACTTGTGATGATATAGGTATGTCTTGTCGTGATGGAGGGGCCCGTGGCTAAGTAACAATAGCCGCACGGGTCGATTGATCAGGTTAAGCTACGCTTGCCGCGGTTGGTCTGTGGATGGGTGACCATCTTTACATGCCGAGACCCCTTCATGCCTCGGAAAAACACGTTAAGCCGTTGGCCCGGCTGTCATTCGTGGATCTTTGACAGTCGTTACGGATAATCAAAAGCCCGAAAGTCTGACAACCAGTCTTACCAAATCGTATTACCAAGTAACTTGGCTATGGAGGTCAAATTCACGTAAAATACTGGTATTCAGCTGCATCCGGTTAGACTGGAAGCTGACCCCAACAAAGTTGGGAAAAGGCTAGGCAGATGATGACATGCCTTGTGATGATGGTGGTCTGAAAATATCGAGTATGATCATTATGTAAAGGGTTAAAGAGCGTGAAATAACTGTCCTTCACCAGCGCTATTATTGGTCCATTAAATCTTATCACCGAATGGCCCATAAATAATAAACAAACCATAAAAATGTTAGTGTGGGTCGCTCTAATACACGTTGATACTGGCAACATAAACGGTACATTGATTAAATACCTATGGAATTATTTAAGCCTGCAGTACAAGATGGCACTAAACATAATGGAAGATTACAGTAAGATTACATGATAAATAAATAAAAACCACTTTAGGTACCGAAATGGCACAACGAAGTATACTTTACTGAAAGCGTGCTGATTAGTAACTAGTTTCTATATTAGGACAACTAACGCCATCTAGTGATATCAGCCGACATCAACAATAACTTGTGTAATTAAAAGTGCTTACATAGTTTATTATATTACCACGTGTAAGTAATATGAGAACAAAGTTTAGAACCACAATTAACAAAGTAGCGCCTACTTTATTAATAAATCTATCCCAAATCATTAACTTTTTAGTTACATTCCTGAACTGTCAATAGCACTAAGGTGGCCACAATTTAAACAGTTTCTGGTAAAATCCTTAACAAAATCAAAGGTCTAACAAAAACAATAGTGTTCACGTTTCGACAGTCGCCCGCGTTGCCTAGCAACGGATAATTTATTGTTCTCTTACGTTCACCTCTCGCCAGCGATGCGCCCGCGCATCCTTTGCCTTTATGACCGCGAGCTAGCGCTTAGTGTACAATTGCGGACTAGGAACTGAAATATATTGTTTTTTGTTGAGAGAACTTTCTGCACTGTTTTGTTTCATACTTAAAAGTAATATTTTTGTAGCTCCATGCATGGTTGTTGGAAATGGTTTATGAACAGATTTCTTATATTCACTATTGAAAATTCATAACACTAAAATCCTAAATCATTTAAATGCGTCTATTCTTTCAAGGATTTGGCGTAGTATCTTAATTTCAACTTTCCATAATCAACCTATAATGTCCTCATTGCTGGGACACAGGCATCCTCCACTGTGTGAGGGAGTGGGCCGTAATCCAACACGCAGGCCCAGTACGGGTTGGTAGATGTCACATGTCTTTGAATTTTCGGTTTTAGGACATGCCGGTTTCCTCACGATGTTTTCCGTCACGGTTTTAAGAGCAGTGGTGATGACATAATTTACACAAAGTAAAGCGCCTGACTGGGTTCGAACCTGCGACCTACAACTCGTAAGCCACCACTGCTACTTTCAACTTTAGATTCACTGAAACTTTCACTGTTCCACAAACAATTTCCCAAAAACGTTTTTATTTACTCTTTCCCAAGCTCCACTCAACAAAGCACGACATATAAAAAACACCAACCATAACTTCTGAGCCATCAGCACCTACCCTTATCATCTATCCCCCCACCTGTAGGTAAGCGGCGCGCGCGCAGGTCATAGGTGGCTGCGGCCAGGTCGCTCGTAACTTCGCCCGTCGCCCGGCGCCGCCCGCGACTCTTGCGCAACGCAGCCAATTTATGCACATACTGATTATTAACTACGGGTACTGTGACATGCACAACTGTGCACGGTGACTTACGGGGCTATAATGTGCTGCTGAGGTTTTTGGATTAAAGTCAAAAATGAGCTCGAGCATTTTTTCATTAAATTACTTTCAATTGGAGTAAAAACTAATTGACTTCTAAACGTCTTAAAAAATTTACTTGCAGCAATTAATATTATTGTAGAAAGACGAGTTTTTAGTCTATCTTTTCAGGTTTATAGCATATCAGGTTTATAGGTACTTTAATTAGTTTTGTAAAAACGACATCTGGCGAGCAACCAATGTAATTTTTAATTGACAATTAATATAATTGAATGAGTCTAAGAATATTAAAATTAATTATCACCTTTTTTGAAAAGTGCGAATAGGCACCTACTATTAAAGTGGCTATTAACAACAATTATCGTTATTTACTAACCAAATAATTATTATATATAACTCTTTGTTCTTTGTTTTTGTCGGGACAATGATTTTTCAAGTGCTGCCAGTACATAAACCAACAGTAATGTCTCTATCAATGTTACCAATGTAAAAAATCTTCGAAACATTTCTATACCGACCTGTACCTTAGAATAAAACATATGATGCAATTAATATAACGCATGCGACGGCTGCGATTCCCCTCGCTTTTATCTACTCAATTAATTTAAATATCATATTGAATCATTGCACGACACTTTACTTTAATTACTTTAAACGATTTGAATATGTTGGCGTGGGGGATTGTCGATTGCAGCTGTGTCCGACTGTCCTTTACTGGATTTAGCTACAAATGTTGGAATATTGTTCTAGTATAAAAACAAAAGGTAGGACTGCATTTGATTTAGGCATGTAAGGCTAAATACATTTACTGGTTCGTTACCTAATGTGTCAAAGTCATACCAAATACAGAAAATACGAATAAATGTCAGCATTGTATAACAATATAACACAACGTACTTATAAGTATTTATTATTATCTTTTCTTTTAAATTAGCGATGTCATCACCAGAATAAAGCTTCGACTGCCAAGCTGAAATCACACTTTTGTACACAAAAATAAGGGATAATTTCCTTTGGGATAATGTTATGTCGAATAACGCCGCGCGCGCGCAGTATAATTCGCATCACGCACGCAGCACGTTCAAAGATGGCATTGTTTCAGTTTAAATTCTTCATCTATGACGTGATCCTGCAATTGGTCAATTGTAGGGTCACCATACCGGGATTTCCCATAATTTACCGGCATTTTTTTTTGCCATTTTTACACATATTTTCTTGGTATTTTGCTTCCAAGGTTTAGGTCAATTTATTCTTTTATTTTAAATTGAAGATGGTCATAAGCTGTATAATTTCTTGGTCAAATGTTGAAGAACGTAATATTTCATAAGAAATAATAATACTCTTAATACTTCTTAGCATATTCAACTGTCAATTTTTCAGAATGAGAATGTCTAGTTTCGCAATTACAAGGCCAACTCAGAAATTACGCGAGGATTTAAATATGAAACTTAAAGACTGAAAATAAATTATTTTACTGACGCATTTACCGAAGATAACCAATCAATTTTGAAATTGTTTCCAATATTTTCAAGAATGTTTAGTGTTTGTTAACAGTCATTGAATTCTTGTTTATGGGCCTTACTTTGAATTAGTTGGTTTAAACAAAAAACATATTTTACCCTGTGCTACATTCTGTTTGTGCAGGAATAAATATGAAAATTAAAAAACAACTAACAAACTTGGACAGGCTGATAGCGATGCGGACGATATGTTTGATGCCTTATGATTCTTTTCCCTCTATTTTTATATAGGGTGACTGGTAAGTAGTGACCGATACCTAAACACGTGATTGTACTCATGATAACAAACAACTTTTACTATGGGACCAAACCTGAATTCGCGAAAAAAAAAATCTGCTGTTCAGTACCTACATTTTGACCAGATAGGCGAACATAAATAACTGAACAGCAGATTTTTTTCACAATTTCAGGTTTGGTCCCATAGTAAAAGTTGTTTGTTATCATGAGTACAAGCACGTGTTTAAGTATCGGTCACTAATTATCAGTCACCGTATATACAAGTACCTACATGTGATGTATATTATTTTAAGTTTGTTGACTAACATATTAATTCACGACAATTGTAATGTATGTATACAGGTAATAATAGGTAATACGGGCTGGTGTCAGCAACTCCACGTCAATGCGCTTATTTTGCGTACGGGTGGATATATATATATATTGTATTTTGTGGTGGTATGTATATAAAAATCATACAGTAATCATACACTTTAATAAACAAATTATAAAAAAATGCATACATAATTGGGTATTTTCCTCCACCCATTTCGGGACTATCCCACTAAACGAAACGACATGGCGTCAGTAGCAGGTGGCAGTTAATTGTCATTCATGCGACGGTGTGGCGTTTTGCAACCATTTTGGTAATGTTAACGCGTGTATGTTTAGTTAACGCTCGTTTTTCATGTTACTGTGCAATTATTTGTGGGACTTTAATATAATACACTATTAATGTTAGCCTGCATCTTTCCACTGCTGGGCGAATGCATCTCCACATGACTTCCAGCTCTTTCGATCCAGGGCAAAAGTGGACCACTGGGGCCCAAGTCTGCTATTTTTATAAATTCGTCATTCCAACACGATCCCATTGTCATTTTGCTAAAAGTTCGTAATCTGCTAAATTCATAATGGTCGATCATTGGTCGGACAATGGTCTGAGAAAAACTACTACTTTTCATGCTAGATTTCATTTAATATATATTTTTACATAATGCGTATTAATGTTTAGTAAGAAGTTCGTAAATAGCAATAAACATTACATTTATTCATTTGTCATTATGTGCGAGATTACCATTTTATGCCATTTCTTTCAATGGAGTGTCAGTGGTTGACCATTGGAAAGTCATAATGACGCCATTATATTAGTAGATTACCAAACTTGTCAAAATCAACAATTATGAAATCAATGATAGACCATTCTGACACTATTGTAATAGCAGACTTGAGGCCCTGGTCGTTTGTTTTGTCCAGCTCGTCCCGCTATCTTCAACGGGCTCTGCCGCGACGCCTTCTAGCTGTGTCGGGGCTCCATGTAGTAGTTATTTTGGCCCACATCTCATTCGCTCAATTTAATATAAATATTGTAAATTTAGGTTAGATGGTTGTTTTGTAAAAGGATTTAAACGCGAATTACCCAGCTTTTTGAAATTAGAACGAGGTTTTCCCCTACAAGACCGCAAAAAACCAGCAAGGATAACCAGATACAAACCTAAGAAAAACTGTAAAAACTACAATAACTGAATAGATCGTAACATTTTAGATACTTAAAAACTCGTAATACAAAACAGTATCAAGTACAAATAACGATTACAATCAAACAAATCGAGCACTTAAAAACTCAGCAATCAAATACTCATCTCGAAAAAACTCTAAAACAATAGACCACACTTATGTAAGAAGTTCGCCGAAAAATCAAGGTCAAATGAAAACAAAACCATAGTTAAACGCGTGTAGCAGACCGGAACCGAACCGGCCCATATCCACCGGAGACCGGAAGTGACGTCTTAAACCATGAACACGACATTTGTAAGGCGATGTTTTCACTATCGGAGTTACGCGGTCCGGCGAGCGTTAACCGGCCGTGTAACTGCGGGTTTAGGTCAAACTTTACCAAGTTGTCTTGATAGTGAGTCTTGTAAACTCATTTATTGGAACTTGAAAGGAAATAATGTTGTATGTCATTTTAGCACGTTAGAGAACGTGTAAAACTTGACCGGTTGTTTTAATAGTGACACGACGGGTTTCTCACTGACTCTCATCTGACCTCTATCACCCTTTGAGAAAATAGATTTTCACATGATGCTGCGAATCGATAGACAAATGAATCTTCAATGCCCCACAATAAAAAACCAAAAAGTTTCATTCAAATAGTATTTACTTCTTTTTCATCCAGCCAGTCACAATAAATAAATAAAATAAAAGCTTTTTAATTTTGATTCATTA
The DNA here is from genome assembly GCA_949316385.1 of Globia sparganii. Classification (NCBI taxonomy): domain Eukaryota; kingdom Metazoa; phylum Arthropoda; class Insecta; order Lepidoptera; family Noctuidae; genus Globia; species Globia sparganii. The sequence continues at coordinate 1,448,673 of OX438663.1, read as the reverse complement.
ATATAATTCAGATTTTCAAGTCATAGAATGTTAGTGCCATATGTCTAAACATCAAGCTCATTTCCAGTTTTAGCTAACCTCACATTTTATAGGTTTTTCGTACAATCAGAAGTCCGCTTATACTGGTTATGTGTAGCTTGATGTATAGCCGTGCGTACAAATTACGAATCAAGTGTTTGTGGTTAAAAAAAAAACTATATCTCATTCAAAACCATCAAAACTGAAAACAGCAAACCATCGTTCACAATACCGTAAACAACACCATACTTCTCCAATGCATTCACCCAGGAAAACATACACCATAGCCACACATTCCACCAATAACGAGCTTCATATAACGTGATATTTATTAATAACGTTGTCATTTTAATTAGCCACGTAAGCTAGAAGCAACCTACGACCTCTCATTTTCAATTTTATCCACGGCCTGGAGCATAATTCTTGGCCATCATATCAATTATACATATTCAATTGAGTACTATGCATATGCATGCAACCGGTAGCTACCCGTTTTGCTGATTAAATTTTAGAGCTAACAGTTATTTACGGGCGGTTAATTAACGATATGACAAACAATTGCTAATTGATCGTTGTTCATTATGAACGTCGGGAGTGTGAAATGTGTTGTTTCATCGTATATTCCTAAATATCCGCGTTAAGAGGGGTTGCGCGTTGATTTATACTTCATAGATATTACATCAAATAATTTTAGAGGATATTGCCTTGTCTTGGTGGCATGTAGATTTGTGACTACAGTATGGTATTACGGAGAATGGTTAATAAACTAAATCTTGCAAGAAATGTTTTTTTTTTTAATTGTATGTTCTTGTGAAACTTGAAAGTCAGGATATTGATTTGATTTAAAATTTCACATCAATTAACGTAGTTTTTTCTCTCTCTTTCCAGTCCTTCTTCGGCCGCTCCTACAACAACCTGAACTCCATCACGGAGTGCAAGAACAACGGAGAATGCGTGATCAACAAGAAGAATCGCACGGCTTGCAAGGCGTGCCGGTTGCGCAAGTGTCTCATGGTGGGCATGTCAAAGTCCGGCTCGCGGTACGGACGCCGCTCCAACTGGTTCAAGATCCACTGCCTCCTGCAAGAACAACAGCAAGCTGCACAGTCCCAGTCGCCTCCAAGAGTGCCTTCTTCGCCCCACCACCCGCTAGCGCCTCCCTTCCCACCTCACCTATTTCCAGGACTCGCGAGACCAAGGTCGAAAGAAGAACTCGCTCTCCTCGGCTTAGACGACTACAAGCCTCCATGCTCCGCGTCCCCAGACTCACACAAAAGTGGGTCTTCGCCAAAATTAGACGAAAAATCCAGGCTTACACAGTCGCGGCCGCCGGACAGACCGCTGACGCCGCCCAGAGATAGCTACGTCCCCCTCCACCTCGCCAACATCGCCTCCTTGCCCCACTTCCCCCACTCGCCCTTCTTACCCCCGCCGCCGTTCAGCCCGTTCGCCCACAACCACCCGTTGCTGTTCCCGCCAGGCTTCCACCCAATATACTCAAGACATCTATTAGACCACGCAGCGTTAAGGCAAGCTGCTGAAAACAACAATGACGTAAGAATCGATGACCACAATGAGCGAACAGAGTCGTCGAAACGTTTCTTCCTGGATGAGATTTTAAAACAACAGCGGTCTGCACAGCCCACTCCTCAGGAGGATGTGATTTCTGAAGCGGAATTTGTTCCGACACCTCCGGCTGAGAGGAGAACCTCTGAATCTCCGCTGCAGGAAAACCCCATGGACTTATCAGTTAAATCTGATGGTAGGTCGAGTTCTGCGCGACGAAGATCAGACGACAGTGAAGTTATAGTGCCAGACAATGATGACGGGGAATCCGGCAGCGGCGCGGGGTCCGCCAGCGAAGAGGAGGACGTGTCATATTCACAAATAAAGAGGATCAAGCTGCACCCTCTGGACCTCACCACCAAAGTCTGACGTCACACGCCGCGTCACCTAGTGCCGTTACTATAGACTGTATTACACGTCAGTGAATGATTCAAAGGCCAGTAGAGGAATGTGATTTTTGTTTAAGCTCAAACACTCGAATGTTGTTTGATTTGTTATCGCTTGAAAGAGTCTATCCAAATACGTATAATAAGTAATGTTTAGTAAATACAATGTTATTGGTACTTAGCGAGCCCGGTATAAGGTTATGTACAAAACGAATGTAAATAAATAAATTATTCTCTGTATAGTATAAGTTAGGTTACTATAGTTAATGATTACTGTTTTTTTTTGGAAAATGGAAACAGCCGGGTGTTGCAACATTCCATAACTAAGAAAAGAATCTTATATATTTTTGTATAAAAGTTTGAATATAATTTATTTTTAGTAGAATTTCGAAGTGTTGTTTGTGGTTGTAAAGTGTTAACTTCGGGTGCATTGTGAAGCCTTTTATATTTCTAAGTCTTCGTATTCTATATCTGTAGCTAAGTTCTATTATTTAATCACGACTGTCGGCTATACTTTTATATTGATTTAGTAAAAAAAAACTCTTATTATCTCTTTTTGATTTTGGAGTGTTACCTAATTTTTTGTTGATAAAACTCTTTGTTTTTTTTTTCATTTCTATATTAAGAAGAGATGATAAGACCTTAAGGATATACTCGATTGTGACACAAACATTCCTATTTTTGCTCAATATCATTGATGTAAACTCTTTTATATACATTTCCATTTACTCAAGGTAGTGAAATTATCTACACATTCATACTCAAATGTAATACTTTGTTTGACAAACGTGTTTTTTTTTTGTAAATATAAATATAGGTAGAGTGTTTTTTTTTTATTTCGTAAACAAATGTTTGTAATGAATATATTCCACGGAGACGTACAAAATAAACTATTCATGCACTCGACTTTGGTTTTTCTTTAATTATATCCCCTTTTAGCATAGAAGAAGCAAGGCACGGCTTATTTTAATTTATGTATTTTCATTTCTGAATTGTTATTTTTTAGTACGGACGCCTTTAACGTGCACGTCTTTCTGCATCGTTCTCACATGTATAATTTCAACATGAATGATGTAACCAAGATTTTTGTAACAATTTTATGATTTAAAAGAGTGTCCGTGGAGTTTCTTACCCGTTCTTCTCCACAAGTACCTACGCTTTGGAATGGGCAACTAGCTTGATCTTTCTGACTGACCGACCCTTGACAATTCAAAAGTGCCTATAATTGGTTTATTTGAAATAAATGCTTTGAGTTTGAGTTTCAAGATGATGTTTTTGATAGAAGCAGCTACAAAACTGAAACATTCCTGTAAACATTACCGAGGGGCGATTCCCGTATTTTTACGAAAGTTCGCATTGTGATCTGTCTCTATCTGTCAAAAATACCTTTAATATCCCTAAATTTTTTTGGGATATTATAAATTGCATATCAAATAAATAATCGCCTATCAATACATACTCATCATTTATATTCTTTTTTACATCAAATAACTTACTTCACTACAAATAAACTAAATGTTTAACAAAACTCAAACTGCAGATAATTCGAAATTATACATCAATATGACATTACTTTTTTCCTCATAATGCAATACAGTTAAATTTATTTTTGTACAAAAACACTACATACATAGCATAAATACTGACTGCACAGCAAATTTTCCATATTTTATTTCAAATTTCAATTTAATTCGCATAATACTAAACGACGTCAGGGGCACCCCGAGTTTCGGTTTGGTTAGGATCCTTTAAACCCTGCAGACAGGAATAGGAGCCCCGCGCAGCGGGTCTCCGTCGACCTGACGTAAAAATCGCTGTACGCTGCGAAAATAAATTGTAGTGTGTTTAGTATATTTTGAGTTGAATATTTTGCTGTGCAATCAGTAATTTTGATGGGAATTCGGAATCTTATTGCATAGAAAAGGATATTTTTTGATTTGCGTTTAAATACTACCCAATTTTTTTCAAGTACGTAACGTTGATTATCGCTGAAATGAAAATGCGACTAGATTTTTAATGTTTTTGATTACGGGTATTGGCCTTCATTTGAAACTTAGATATAAACAGATAATTTCAAGTTGCTACACTCTATAAGTCTATAAAGAACTATTGAACTCACAATTTAGAAAATAAAAATTAAAAATTACCGCTAATCAGCCTGTATGAGTCGTAAAATTCAACTAATTAATGCTTATAATGGTTTCAAATAGAAATCTTACAATAACTGGCTTATCGCAGCCCTCTGTTGTATCGAATACTGTTTGAACCCTTAGATATATCTAACGGCCAATTCTCGTGATTTAAAACGTTCAAAATCTAGTCCCAGTCTCATCTCGGCGACAAACAAATGTCAAAAAGTTGTCAAAATGTAGGGAAATTAGAGGTATTTTTGACAGATTGAGACTGAGATCAGACTGTGAACGTTCTTAAAATTACGAGAATTGCCCCTCAGATCAGGTCTGAACTATCTACTGTAGGACTATCATTAATACCGACTACCTCGTTGGTTTAGTAGAGTGAGGTCCTGGGTTTGATTCCCGGGTCGGGTAGTGTTATTGGGTTTTTCCATCCGGAATTTCTCAGTTATTTGTGCTCGGTTGATAGCAATAGGCTCGCCCCCTATTACATGGGACTTAACCATAACTGGCGAAATGTGGTTGTACTATAGGTACCTACACCTCTGCCTAACCCTTCAGGGGATACAGGCGTGATGTATTTTTAATACTCCAGAATTCATCTTTAGCTGAGAAACGATCCACACTCTACAAACTATTGTTTACATCACATCGTAGATAGATAGATAAACGATTTATTTGGCGCGCACAAAAATCAGCACAACACACAAAAGTTCAACACTAGGTGATAAGATAATCAATTACCTACATGTATATAATATAAAAAACAAGGTGGCGATATAAAAACAAAAGGAAAAACATGCATATAGAAATAAAAGTGATACCTAATAGGTACTTAAAATAAAATTAATAACGAATCATCTACCTAGCTTTTTCACAACTATGTTGGGGTCGGCCTCCATTCTAACCGGATACAGCTGAATATCAGTATTTAACATGAAGCGACTGCCTATCTGACCTCCACAACCCAGGGGTATCATATTACTGGGTAATACGATACCCTTTGCTAAGAAGACTGGTTGTCAGACTTTCGGGCTTCTGACTACCCGTAACGACTGTCAAAGATCCACGAATGACAGGGGACCAACGGCTTAACGTGCTTTCCGAGGCACGGAGGGGTCTCGGTATGTAAAGATGGTCACCCATCCACAGACCAACCGCGGCAAGCGTACCTTAACCTGATCAATCGACCTGTGCGGCTGTTATTATTTAGCCACGGGCCCCTCAAACTATTACACTATTGTAAACTATTGTTTACATAACAATGCAAATTATTAATTGCCAAATAATAGAGACTGGGAGGAGCAGTGGTGGTCCAGTGGTACCGGCCCCGACTTACGAGTTGTAGGTCGTAGGTTCGAACCCAGACAGCGCTTTACTTTGTGTAAATTATTTCATCACCACTGCTCTCAAAACGGTGTAAAGAAAAACATCGTGAGGAAACCGGCATGTCCTAGAACCAAAAATTCCAAGACATGTGACATCTACCAGCCCGCACTGGGTCCGCGTGGTGGATTACAACTAGGGTTGCCAACCGTACTCTAAAATAGAGTATTGTCCTCTATATCATGTGGTCGTACTCTATAATCTATAACACTAATAAAGTACGCTAAAATACTCTTTTTTACAAAATGTTTAGTGCACGTCTGTAATAATACGCAAAAACCTTAATCAGAATAAAAAAGTCACAGACACAAATTTTTCATTGTGTATAAACAAATGTTTGACTTATTTACAAAAATGGTTTGATTTTAGTAATGATAACTGGCTGTATTCACTAAATACAATATCTTTAAAGACTACTGTTGAATTTAATCATTTAGAACAAATTATAGAAGGAAAACTTAATTTAAAAAGACTAAACATAGACATGGATACTTTATATTCAGAAGTAACAATTTTAAAATCGCTCCAAGCTGAATTGTTTAATAACACAGACTTTATACAAAAATGCACCGCTGAAAAATGGCAATATATTTTTTAAAAATGTCCTCAAGAATTTGATTGTTTAAAAAAAAATATTAGCTATATACTCTCTGTTCCCGCCACTTCAGCATTACAGAAAGAGTCTTTTCGGTCATGAATGTGAAGTGGCGAGAAGAGAGAAACAGAGCTTCATTGAATTTAATCAAAAATGAGCTCTTGATATATATAAATTTAGAGTTAGAATGTTTAAACTCATTCAATACCTTTAAAAATAATGAAAATTTGTTATGTGCCGCAAGAAGTACTAAAAAATACCTTTTTAAAAGATAAAAATAAATGATACTCTTTTTTATAAGTGCATACTCTTTATTTACCTCCTTTAAAATCAGATATACTTTATTTCTGCTAAAAAAAGTTGGCAACCCTAATTACAACCCACTCCCTCTTGAAGAGAGGAAGCCAGTGTCCCAACAGTAGGAACATTATATGTTGATTATGGTTATATAATAGAGACTAATTGAAATTGCTGAACCAAACTATAAACATAAATTAAATTAATACAATAACGGTTTCCTCCTAGCCAGAAGGACCTTGTCTAGTTTTATTGTATCCAATCCATAATAATAATTGATAGATTGACATGCAAATACAAGACAGAGGTGCGGCCACTAACAATCAATTCACTAATAAATCTAAGGATTTGTAACAACAAAAAATAGACAAAATGTCAGGTAGGTATTTTACATAAATATGACAGAAATAATGACGCAAATTACATGAAACCAGTAATTTGCGTTCAAAGCCAAGTGCCATATTTGTTGAACGACGTAACAAGATAACATTTGCGAAAAGTTCTAGAAATATTTGAGAGGAAAGAGTGAGATTCTTGCATTTAACATAAAATTAAAGTAAAAACACATAATATACATATACATAAAAATTAGGGGCTCAAATAGCTGTAAAGTGGAACTGATACGAACTACTTTAAGTGAGTATTGAAGCTATCTAAGATAGTTGGCAATACATTATTATACTAACCTCTGCCCGCGACTTTTTTCACGTAAAATTTCACCCTCTTAGGGGTGGAATTTCGAAAAACCATTTCTTAGTAGATAGCTACTTTTCACAAAGAACACACCCTCCAAATTTCATGTCTCTAGGACCAGCGGCTTAGGCTGTGCGTTGATATATCAGTCAGTCAGGACTGAATTTTATATTGAGGGTGTCCCTGAAAGTATGAATCAAATCAAATAGGCCCCGTGGGCAAGGTCATTTCCAAACTTTTTAACCCTGAGAATGTTGGTGAATTTTTTTACGGTTCAAAAGATATGACCACTTTTTATTTTTTACCATCACTTCGCATAATGCTTAAAGAAAAAAAAACTAAAAAAAACTATCAGGACTATCTAAAAAAATTTTATTGATAGCACTGATAGCTTTTTTTATGTTTTTTTTAACACTGCGGCGAGATTGAAACACACACAGAAAGGATACAGAAAAGCGTGACGTAAATAGTGAAGTAAATTATGTTTTAAAACTTTAAGAGTTCCATGTTTTCTATTCTAATACCCTGAGAAAAAAGACCGAAACAAACTCAGAAGAATGACTAACAATTGGAAGATAAAATTAATTAACTTGAAGACCCTACTGCTTCACGCAACCTACTCGTGAATGTTCTCACATAACTAACCACTTCACCTACATCCAAGTACAAGGGATCGCGACACCCATTAACCACCACGTTATGGCGGACCATGGCCCAATAGACACCACTCCCACGTCACTGTGTACCGTCACATTGTTGTTGTGTATATAAATGTCATAGACACGCGTGATGAGACATATCAAATAAGAATCTTGACAGCATTATTATTTTAGAAAATTGTCTCTTATTAGATATAGTTATTAAAGCTATAACGGTTTAATATGATCTTTATTAAGCACTTATGCGTGTGATTTCTAAATCAAAAAAAAATATGAAATTGCTCTAATTAGCTTATGATTGCAAATACCTAACATATTTTTATATATGTTTTTTTAGTTATAAAAACCTCTCTTATAACGCCTTTACTTACTTGTACTCAATATATATTGTAGTAGCTTGATGTGCTGGCGTCTGTACATCTACATTTTTCCAGATATATTTAAGTCCTATGTAATAGCAATTTCCTGATGGAAAAACCGGATAACACTTTACCCGCTCTGGGAAGCGAACCCAGGACCTCATGATCGGCAGTAACGCTTGCGACCACTACACCAACGAGGCAGTCCAGAAACACAAGAATAGTAAAAATATAAAAACAAAGGAACAATATTGCAATTTGCGAATTCGAAATATTAAAATTACTTAGATATCCAAAAAATAAAGGTCACAGAAATGACGTAAAGTTGAGTTTTCTCATAAAACCAGAAAACCAAAAAGGAAAAAGACAGCAATTTTGGCAAAATTATATAACTTTACTAGCTGACCCCCGCAAACGTTGTTTTGCAAAAACAAAAAATAGCCTGCAACCTATTCTCAGACCTACCAAATATACACAAAAAAAAAATCATGAAAATCGGTGAAGCCGTTTCGGAGGAGTTCGATAACAAACACTGTGACGCGAGATTTTTATATATTAGAATATATTCTACAAAGTGAGATATATAAAATATTTAAATGTTATAACTACGTCTTTTTTGCCGTAACAAAAACCCGCGCGAATAGTCGCGAAATAAATCTTTATAACTATAATTCAAGATTCACACCTAATAACTACTTAGCGCAGTAGGTTACAGAAAAATATGATTCGAATATACGAATATACTACGTATACGTATCTCAAATATTTAAGTGACGTAATTCATATCTCATTGTGGTTTAGTAGCGGTATGTTTATTGGCAGAAAGACAGAGTTATCATCTGCTTAACCTTACCGGGTCGGCTCCGAGTCTAACTGGATGAAGCTGAGTGATTTTCTAACCTCCACAACCCAGTTACTGTGTAACTCGATGCCCTTTGGCAAGACTGGGTCAGAATTTCCCGTAACGACTGTCAAATATCTACAAATAACGGCCGGGACCAACAGCTTAACGTGATTTTTGTGCTTTCCGAAGCACGGAGGGGTCTCCATGGTCAACCAAGCACGGATTGACTTCGGCAAGCATTGCTTAACCTTGAAAATCGACCCGTGCAGCTGTTATATTTCAGACACGAGCCCCGAAACGACAGAAATGACGTGAATTGTAGAACAATAATCTCTGAATTGGTTCATAGTCTAAACCATCTTGCCCTGATTATCATTCTCTGTTTCTTCAGATAAAAGAAGAACGATATTATTTAAAGCATCTTACGTTACATGAAATCCTTTTCATTGCAAAAGGTTGAATAATAGAGACCCCTATACTACACTCTGTAGTTTAAAAATACCTTAACAGAATAGTTTGAAAACCATTTTTATTGAAACCAGTAGGCCAAAAATCCAGCCCACTTTATCTAAATTGGAAACCAGTAGGCCAATTCTGCTAATTTAAAACGTTCAAAATCTAGTCGCAGTCTCATCTCGGCGACAAACAAATGTCAAAAACTTGTCAAAATGTAGGGAAATTGTAAGTATTTTTGACGGATTCTCGCCACGGTGTTCTTGGATAGCACGTGTGATTAGAATTTTTAGCTATTTTTGTGTTATTGTTGATACTTTTTCGACTTGTTCTTGTTTAAGTGTGTCGTTCTTGTGTTTGTAACTAGGTTTGTATTGTGACTGTCTTGTTTTAAATCTCTTTTTATCCAGGATGGATGAGAATAAACCCCCTGATCCTGACCCCCCAGATCCTTCAACTCCTTTTTCACCCTTCTCTCCGAATCCATTGTCTCAATTCGCGGATGTTGTTTGTAGCGTTACAGAGATGGATGTAACACAATCCCAACAAAATTCACGCAAACGTCCTGTTAGCGAAGAAATATTGACACAAACCCCCCCAAGCAAACAACCAAAAAGCCAAATTGGTCGGAATAAGTACTCCGTAATGGATAAGGTACCTTATATTGTCCACGTTTCTCGTATTGAGAATCAACCAAATGCTGGCACCACCCTACATCCTGTAAATTTCGGTAAATTCCTTTTGAATAACAATATTGCAAACATTGTTCGTGGTGGTGTTAACAGAGTCGGTAGAAACCGTGTCTCGGTGGAGTTTGCTTCCCCCCAGGACGCTAACTCTTTCCTGGTAAACAGTCTGTTGTCCAAATATAGTTATACCGCATCAATCCCTACATTTAATATCACAAGGATGGGTGTTGTTACCGGTGTTCCCTCAGATATTACGGAAGAAGAAGCTATCACTTATTTGACTGTGCCCTCAGGCTGTGGGCAAATACTGAAAGTCCGTCGTATTAATAGGAAAACTCAACGAGACGGGGTTAATGAGTGGAAACCCACTGAGACATGTGTTCTGACATTTGACGGACAAGTTTTACCAAATAGGATTTACTGTTGTTACACATCCCTCCCTGTTGAGCAGTATGTATACCCGACAATTCAATGCCGCAAGTGTTGCAGATTTGGGCATGTGGCGAATACATGCAGGTCTAAACCACGCTGCAGTAAATGTGGCCACGATCACCCTGGTGATGGTTGCAACATTTCTGAGGGCGAGGCCTTCTGTGTGCTTTGTTCGGGTAATCACTTCGCCAATAGCAGGTCATGCCCCGAATATGGTAGACAGAAAGCTATTAAGACGGTCATGGCTGAGAAATCCATCCCTTATGCCGAGGCTAGTAAGATTATCCCAACAGCTTCCCGCAATTATGCCAACATCGCCAAAACCCCAATTTCTCAGTCCTACCGCAAAACTGTGACACTCAAACCCAAGACCCATGCCCCTCTTTCCCCATCATATGACAAAGTTGCTCATCAGCAGATAGTCAGTTCTCCCCTACCTTCACAGCCTAATGGCTGCGCTCTTAATCACAATAATGTTTCTCCCAACCGGGACCCGGTATTAACCGGTTCTATTATTGAACTCCTTATAAAACTCATACCTACTATTATTTCTTCTTCTTCTGCTATTTCCCAATCACCGTCCAACGTTGCCGATCAACTTATTTCACTTCTTCTTCAAATTAAAAATGGCGTCTCGCCAAGTATTCCTACAGTGGAATGTGAGGAGCGTGTGGCATAAAAAGCACGACCTCATATTCCTTTTAAATAAGTACAAGCCATTGGCTTGTTCCATAGCTGAGACTTGGCTCACCCCAAGTCTTAGCTTTCGTATGCCACACTTTAACATTCTCAGATGTGACAGATCTGATGGCTATGGAGGATCGGCTCTCCTAGTTAACAATCGGGTCCCTCTTTTGCCCTTCCCCTTGTCTTCGCTCACAGGTGACATAAGTATTGTAGCAGGAAGGGTGGAAGGCATTACAGTGTTTTCGATTTACATTGCTCATCCACATCACGATTTTTTGGCTATTCTAAAAAACACTTTTTCCAATATTCATGGACCAATTTTGGTCATGGGTGATTTTAACTGCCACCATTACAGATGGGGGTCTGAACGCTGTGATGCCTTTGGTGTAGCTTTGGTTGATATCTTGGACGATCTGGATCTCTGCATTCTTAATAATGGTTGCCCAACTCGCAGATCTCCTCCTGGTCAACAAAAAAGTTGTGTGGATTTAACTTTTTGTTCGGTTGAATTGGCTACTTCGACCCAATGGGAATGTACGACCTTGTCGCATGGTAGTGACCATTACCCTATTATCATATCTTTGATTAATAAGACTTATTTAGAGAAAACTTCCCCTCCACTCCTGAAATATAACCTGTCCAATCCAGATTGGACAAAATTTGTATCATTATTGGAGGGCAAAATTGATGTTCTTCCAAATTTAAATTCAAGTTTATTAGATACTTCTGGTTACTGCCATGCCATAAGCTGTTATGAGGGATTTGTTACAGCCATTACTTCCAGTGCAGATTCCTGCTTTCCGCTGAAAAACAGTGCCCGAGACAAAATACCTTCTCCCCCATGGTGGGATCCAGAATGCACTTCGGCAGTCAGGGATAGAAATGAGGCAGAGCAGTGTTATAATGCAGATATGAGCACTGAAAACCTATTGACGTATTTGCGGATAAATGCTAGATCCAAGCGTCACCTTCGCAAGAAAAAACGTGAGGGTTGGGTTAAGTTCTGTACCTCCTTATCTCCCTCTACTCCAGTGTCGTTAGTTTGGAAAAGCATCAACAGGTTTAGACGTGGGTGCTCTCCATCAGTCTCTTCACCAATCACTAGGGAAACAGCTGACCTTTTTTTTGACAAAATTGCTCCACCATATGTTCCTCTCTCTTCTGAATGTTCTATTAACATGTCCCTGCAAAGTGTTTCAGAGGATCCTTTTGATCTGCCATTTACTTTGAAAGAATTGAATGTGGTACTCAGACATGTTCGGGACTCAGCCCCTGGTATTGACAGTGTGCCATATTCTTTTATAGTTCACTCTGGAGACAAGGCTAAACACTACTTCCTTGACATCATTAATTTTTGTTACAGTAATGGTTGGGTTCCAGACCAGTGGAAGTTACAAATTATCATTCCGATACTGAAGCCAGGCAAACATGTAGATGATCCGAATGGCCTTAGACCAATTGCTCTGTCCTCAGTCTTGGCCAAACTATTGGAACACCTTATTAAGAATCGTCTTGAATGGATAGTCGAATCGAGAGATTTGCTGCCGAATTACCAATTTGGTTTCAGGAAAGGGCTCGGCACTATGGATAGTGTTGGCGTTTTAGTTGCGGATATTCGCTTAGCGTTTTCCAAAAATGAATCCGTTGTTGCCGCCTTCCTAGACATATCCTCGGCATACGATAACGTTCTTCTTCCCGTACTCAGGCAGAAACTGCACCAGCTGAGTCTCCCGGTTAAGATGATCGAATGCATCTGTGCTCTTCTCTTGTCTCGTTCTTTGGTTCTGAGGGTCCAGGGCGAGGAGTTTGATGAGAGGCAGACTTGGAAGGGACTCCCGCAAGGCTCCGTGCTTAGTCCCCTTCTTTATAACTTATACACAGTGGACATTGGCTCCTGCCTAAATAATAACTGTCACATCCTCCAATACGCCGACGACTTAGTTTTGTATGTGACAGATTCCTCCATCATAGACGCTGCGTCATCTCTATGCCTGTCTCTGGACTCTCTGAACCAGTGGCTTTTAAGCCATGGTATGTTATTATCCGCACCAAAAAGTTCGGCAGTAATTTTCTCTCGTAAACGATTGATCCCTCACATCTCAGTGAACATTTCGGGCCACGATATTCCGTTAGTTAACAGAGTAAAATTTTTAGGCGTTTTTCTAGACTCAAAATTAAATGGTAAGCATCATATTAATTTATTAATTCAAAAATGTGAAAAAGTTGTTTCGATTTTAAAAGCCCTTGCGGGTGTCTGGTGGGGTGCCCATCCCTTCACTATGAAATTGGTCTATAACGCTTTAATTCGTAGTGTTTTAGACTATGGTACGTTCCATTTAATTCCATGCAACAAGGGTGCTTTGGCTGGGCTGGATAGGATTCAGTCAAAATGTCTTCGGATCATCTCTGGTTGCATGAAGTCTTCTCCCATTAATGCATTGCAGGTTGAGTGTGCTGAACCTCCCCTGGCCTTGAGACGTCAGTACCTGGCCTCCCGTTTTCTGGCTAGATTAATATCTAGATCTTCCCATCCCCTTTTAGCAAGATTGAATGAGTTAGATGCCTTATGTAGAAGCTCAAATTTCTGGAAAAACAAAGAAACTCCCTTAATCATTCAAGCATTTCGTCAAATTCATAATTTAGGATGTCCAGTAGAACAGTTTCCCCGTTTACCTCTTTTTAACTTTCCCTATGAAGTCTTACGTTTCACCCCAAAAATTTTCTTTGACATCGGTATTTCCAAAAAGTCCCCTTCAGCGAATTCAGCCTTCAATGCAGCGGTGGGAGAACGATGGACCGGGTTTCAAAAATTTTTTACAGATGCTTCAAAATTTAATGATCTCAGTAACACTGGCGCTGCAGTTTATTATCAAAGCTCCAGAATTATTTTACAGTACAAATGCCCTCAGGAGTCTTCTGTGTTCACGGGCGAGTGTGTGGCTTTATTGGAGGCCTGTCTTTTCATAGAGTCACATCACAATATTGACAAAGCCGTTATTTTCACTGACTCTCTTAGCAGACAGCTAAGAGAGTCAGTGAAAATAACGGCTTTGTCAAAACCCTTTCAAAAGCAAATTGCTTAGTCCACTTGTTCTAAAAATTAAAAAATCTTTATTTTCTTGTGCTAGTAGTCAAAAAGAAGTTCAGTTAGTTTGGATACCTAGTCATTGTGGCATTAAGGGCAATGAGTGTGTCGATGCTTTGGCCAAAGATGCTTGCTCTTCAGCAACAGCTGATCTCACCTACAACACTCACCAGGGGTATGACTTGGTGAACCTCCCAAAAACTAAGCTACAATCCTCATAGCAGGAACAGTGGAATACCACTGGAAGGAAAAAGGGCAGATTTTACTATGCAGTACAACCTTTAGTAAAATCAAAACCTTGGTTCTATATCTTCAAAAAAGCCTCCAAAACAATTATTTCTACCCTTTGTAGAATTCGCTTAGGTTTTTGTTGTACTCCTGTGTTTTTGCAAAAGATTCGTGTTCGAGACTCCTCTCTCTGTGAGTGTGGGTTGGAAGAGGGCACTCTGGACCACATCTTCTTTGAATGCTCGAACAACGTTCCAACTTTAGATTTATATAGGCGCCTTCCAAAATTTAAGATCCCCCTTCCGACTAATTTCCCGTCTTTATTAACATACTCCTCTCCAGATCTGCTTGTGGCGATGATGACCTTCATCCGCCACAATAACATAAAATTATAAATTATTCTGTATGTGTGGGTGTGGTATGCGTGTATTTTACGTTTTAACAATTATAATATTTATTTATTTATATTTTTTTGTTTGTTTTAGTTCCGCACTAATCCAGCAAGATCTACATTGTATCAACTGGATCAACTAAATATTTTTATTCATTCAAATCCTTTATTTCTTTTTTTTTTAATTTTTCTCTCTCACACACTTGTTTTTCCAGCTCACTTTAGACATTGGCAGAATAGTCGACATCGGCTTTAATTGCCATATAATAAAAATAGAATAGAATAGAAGTATTTTTGACAGATTGAGACTGAGATCAGACTGTGAACGTTCTTAAAAATTACGAGAATCCTCAGCTGTTTAACAAAGCGTTTAGCTAAAAGCAATTAGGTACACGTAAGCTTTCCAAAAGTTAAGCTAATAAATCACAAACTCGTAAGAGGAAAATATAGTAATATTTATTTTTTTTTTATAAATGCCATACTTAGCATCATTGAGGTAGGTCGCGTGCTGAGGTCATTAGCGGTTACAACTAATACATATTCATGATAAACCCGGAGATTTTTTGCCGTCTACAACTGATTCCATAGATTGTGCTCTGAGATTCAATAGGATGAATGTCCAGTGTCCACGTTTTTTTTCTGGCCATCGGTACGGCTAATTAAAGGGACTGGTTCGTTCCCTGGCAAAAGCCTTCATTCAGTATGTGAGCTTGTTTATATAGAGTCTTCCTTTGAAGTTGTTAAGGAAGGCAGGTTGTATTCTTGTTATGTAATGTTATCAATGGATAACCTTTCATTCAGCTGCATTCCTGCGTTTTTTATCAATATCCGATTGTCGTAACGAGAAAGGAAGCAGAAAAAAATCCAGGGCAGAAACAACTTTATCCTATTACGAATCAAGCCCAATCAAATACAAAAATACAAATAAATTAAAATTGAAGTGACTGTTTGTAATGTCAAAATATTTTTTTTTTTATATATACATTAATACAAATAAATAAAATTCAAATGTCTGTTTGTAATGTCAAAATAACAGTTTTTTTACTAAATGTATTTATTTATCTATACATTAGATACTTATAACAAAAAACTTTTTTTTTTTAATTTTGTATGTCTGTCTGTTTGTTCTGGCTAAAATTAAATTCATAATTCATTCATCATCAAAACGGCTGGACTGATTTTAACAGGACTTTCACTGACAGATAGCTGAAGGCCAATTCTCGTAATTTAAAACGTTCAAAATCTAGTCACGTCTCATCTCAGCGACAAACGAATGTCAACAACTTGTCAAAATGTAGGAAAATTAGAGGCATTTCTGACAGATTGAGACTGAGATCAGACTGTGAACGTTCCTAAAATTACGAGAATTGCCCCTCAGACGTCATGAACAGTCACAAGTTGCTTTTATTTTAGAAAAATTAAAATAATTAGGGTTCCTCGCAAAAAAAAAAACCCATGAAATCCAATTTGTTTTCCGCCTTGCACGCGAATAACATGGGCACAGCTAGTTATATTACAAACTGAAATTATTCTTAAACATTCGAAAACGCGCACTTGACCCCGGTAGCGGCAGTCAATCAATCAATCCTACATGCACACATACTATTTTTTGACATTGGCCCCGATTCAGCAGTGCGATTCTGTAACCACCTCACCGTGAAAACATAGGTGAAGTGAGCGTGGAGTGAGCTGCCAGTGTCATCCTGATGCTAGGGATTGATACTCTTGACAGGTCACTCTAAGCTCACTTCACCTAACTTTTCACGGTGAGATTTTTTACAGAATCGATCGGCTGTTGTTCACAAACTAAATTAAATTTAAGTTCTGTGCATCTTTTTCTTTCTATTTCATTATGAAAAGGACAGAAGATAAATATTAGTTTAGTTAAAGTGATTACATTCTGTAATCACTTTAACTCACACCCTGAATTATTATTACTTGTAAATTCTTTTTGAAGTGAAACTTCTTTACGCACGCTTGACTTGGGGAGTAAGCTGGCGAACGCGTGACGTAAGCGTTACGAAAAGTGTGATCGGGCAAGGCGAACGGAAGTTAAGTGGGGGATATAAGCAAGAGACAGCAGTGCGCGCGCACATTTTCTTTCTCTCTTCCTCTCATAGCCAAATACGTTCCGTATATCTAAGCACACTGCAGGCTTATTGTCTGTATCACAGTGTAGGAGCAAGAGAGAGCAGTGCGCGCGCACATTTTCTTTCTCTCTTTCTCTTATAGCTAGTAAATGAAATATAAAGTCAAAGTCAAAGTCAAAGTCAAATCATTTATTTCAAATAGGCACTTAAAAGGCACTTTTGAACGTCAAAATTTAAAATGAAAAAATAGAATTGATTCTAGTCGCCCATTCCAAAATGTAGTTTTCGTGTGGAGAAGAATGGGCAAGAAACTCCACCGTTACTCTTTTAAAATGTTTTACAAGTTTTTGTATACATTGTTTATATAATTATATGTGAAGACGATGCACCTAAAATAAAATTTAGTCTACAAAAAATGGTAAAAGAATTAAAAATATAACAGACTACAGGTAAATCAATTATCTGATAGATACATGGTGTCCACATATTTACAAAGATTGAAAAATTTTACTAGTATTTTAAAAAGTGTGTGAGTTACATTTGTCAAAGAATGTAAAAAACAATGTAAAAAAAAAATGTGTATGTATAAATTAAATTAGCAACCAGTTTGATTTTGTCTAGACTCTAGATTGTCCTATGGAGCAGGACCAGCATGTTTCCAAACATTGTTATCTTGGATATAATCCTCCAATTTGTAATATCCTTGTTTACAAAGTGTACTTTTTATATGAGTTTTAAATTTTCTTTCATTTAATTGTAATATATCAAAAGGTATTTTGTTGTAGCATTTAACACAGTACCCCATAAAAGATGTTTGCACTTTAGATAATCTGAAAAAAGGTTGATCTAATTTATCTTTATTTCTAGTATTAAAATTATGTCTATCACTTATTTTATTAAAAAGATGTTGATTTTTTCTTACATACATAATATTTTCATAAATGTATTGGCAAGGTACCGTCATAATATTAACATTTTTAAATAGTTCCCTAAGAGATTCACGACGACGTAGATTGTAAATGGCTCTGACAGCTCTCTTTTGCAAAATAAAAATGGATTCAATATCAGCAGCCCGACCCCACAGTAAAATGCCATATGACATAATACTGTGGAAGTAACTAAAATAGACCAAACGCGCGGTTTCTACATCTGTTAACTGTCTTATCTTTCTAACAGCATAAGCGGCCGAGCTTAGCCGCCCCGCAATAGATGTTATATGAGGCCCCCATTGTAATTTCTCGTCTAGCGTGATTCCTAGGAAAACTGTCTGATCAATAAACTCTAGTTTTTGGCCATTCAATATCGTCGACCGTAGGTTCAATTGAGGTAAGGGACAAAATACCCAAAATGAGTTGAGTATACAGTTTTGTTCAGAATTTTTCGCTCTTTCGAATGGTAGATATGAAAAAATTCTAGCTTAAAAAAAATGTCCCTTACCCTACTGATATTTTGGGTCTAAATTTCGAATTAGCCCCATAATAACAATGTATCTGAAAAATTATGCAATATAGCAACTTAAAATGATGTAATTACCGCCGCCAATCCACTTCAAATAAGGTAAGGGTCTTCCCAATCGACGAATTACCATTATATGGTTTATTTTTGTAGAAACCATAATAAAACTGGCCTTACAATAATGTCGTTGTTATCTCAAAAAATAAATATCATTCATACTTTAAATGGATTGCACGAGTTTTGACATAGTTGTCCCTTACCCCAATTTGCATTGTCATACTTTAAGCAGTGTCAACGTTACACCAATTTGCTCGTGAGAAGTAATGAATATTATCCCTGTTACCTTTATTTGCACACACTTCATAACACAAGATAGCATGTGCTTGCACTATTACCATCCTTTTCTATCTCACAACGTCTTTCTGTGTGCGAAAGAGACGATGATACCAATGCGAAAGCAGCGCGCGGGCATCAAAAAAGTCTCTATCAGTGCGAGTTCACCTATCGTTTGGTCGGGATTGTGCATGGTTTTTGACAAAAAGAATGTGGTACAAATGGAAAAACAAAACCATCAGTTGCTTCGACGCAGACAGAAATTAGTACAATCACTTTAGCGCAATATGGTAGCATCAAATAATTTTTTGATGAAATCTATTAGGCATAGCATTCACGCTCAATTTTTTTTAATGTTTGTATTTTGCCAACGATACTGGCAGCCTGGTATTATACAAAGGTCTTCTACCTTCTATGTTATGGATTTGGTTTCCGCACTTAGTCCTTCAAATGGACTATTGCGTGGGCCATGGCAGCCGTCGGTGTTCATTCCAACCAGCCCACCTCCCTGCAGAAGCTGATTAAGTCTCCTGGTCTTTTGAGAACATTTGTGTACGATCTGGGTGTCCCGAGGGTGTCTGACTCAGTCTGGGTGACGCCTTTGCACTCAAAGGGCACATACACAACAGTTTCATCAGCCTCCATGCAAGCCCTGCACAGGGGACTGTCTGTTATGCCTATTGTGTGGAAGTGTTTATTTAGCGAGCAGTGTCCCGTGATGGTCCCCGTCACCAGGCGCAGGCGTCTTCTGTCCAGTCATAATAAACGCCTGCTTAGCCTGCCATCTAATGATGGCATAGCTTCTTTAGACTGCCTGCAGTCTGGTGACGACGTCCACCGGTTTTCTGCTTGTGTGTGGGTGCGCTCCTGTAGCCACCTGCGTAGTTGTTTGAAGGGGATGGGCACGACAGGTTCCGGTCCACAAACCGACGTACTGGATGTCCTTGTGACCAGCTCGTCAGCTGCGTCGTTAGCTAGCGATCCACTGTGTCCTTTTATCCATTGTAGCGTCACTATATTGCGGTTCAAAACAGTTACCTGTTCAAGCGTATTGTGACATTCTAGTATTAGGTCCGATGTGATGCATTCCTTTCCTAGTGATTGGAGGACTGAGGCACTGTCAGAGGGTATGCGAATACGGGCGTCGTTAACTCTCCTGTCTACTATGGTATAAGCCACTTGTATTATGCCCACACACTCCGCTTGGTAGACAGTGTTGAGCATACCCAGCGGTCTGTATATTTTTATGTTGAGATCGTGTGAGGAAACTCCGACTCCAGTTCCGCAGTTGGTCTTTGAACCATCAGTGTGAATTCTCAGTTCCTTCGGGCTTGAGTAGTCGCACTGCTCCTCTTTAAGCACTATATTGTAATGCTTTTGAAAGCGGTATTATTTCGGGGCTTTGTCGCAGGGTGATACCATCATTGGCTGCCGTTTGATTGCATCTTCTTTTTAACTTATGTGTTTGACCCTAGAGTCTATGCTTAGGGTTCCTGATTCAAAGAGCCTAAAGGCAGCCAGAGCCGCCTCTTCCCGCACTATGAGGTGTAGGGGCGGCAGTCCAAGCATAGCCTGTAGGGCAGCAGTGAGTGTATTTCTCATGCAGCTAGTGATTGCCACACACATGAACTGCTGCAGTTTTCGAGGTCTTTTTAGGCTGTGCTCAGGTCTGTTCTGGGCCACCAGACTAGTGAGCCGTATGTAATGATTGGTCGGATAACTGTGGTGTATAGCCAGTAAGTAACCCTGAAGCTAATCCCCCAATTCTTGCCAAGCATTCACTTGCATTGCCTCAGGGATATGCTGGCTTTCGTAGTAATTTAGTTGGAGTGTTTTGCCCAATTCAGCTGTTTGTCCAAAAAGATGCCCAGGTATTTCGATTCAATTGATAGGCTTAGGATTGTACCAAATAATCGGGGTACTTGTAGTGTCGTCATTTTCCTCTTTTTTGTGAAGAGAACCAATTCGGTTTTTGTGGGGCTCACTGATAGTTGGTGTTTACCATACCAATTCCCTATTATTTAAAGGCCTGATTGAGTCCTTCGCCTTTTGTGGAAACAGTTTTTCTGTAACGGGGTCCCAGTCAATGAAATCTATGTGCTCCATAACGGTTACGATGTAGGGACGAGGATCCTTTCTAGCACATTCCATGTGGCCATAGTCCTACACTACTGGAATGTGCTAGAAAGAATCCTCGTCCCTACGTCCTTGTCCTCATCCTCGTCCCTACGAACTAAGACGTTTGTATAACACTAAGCTGCCAATATCGTTGGCAAAACACAAAGATTTTTAAAAATTGTGCGTGAATGCTATGCCTAGTAGATTTCATCAAGATTATTTGAAGCTACCATATTACACTAAAGTGATTGACAATTTGAATTAAACGGACGTAGTAGATAATGTTGATGAAAAAAACCTTTAATTCTGAAACGTTTATTGATCTCAATTTTTTTTAATGATTATAATGATTAAACATTGATCTCATATTGAAGGCTGATTATGCAGTAGATGTAAAATTGTTTAATTTAATTAGATTAACAAAGCATTATAGGCTCTATTATGATTATTTGCAGTACTCTTTTATTTGAGTAAGAATTCAAAGTAAGTCCCTATAGGTAAAATTGGTACCATTTTTTTAATAATTTGATTATAATAAATATATTTAATTAAATACAATTTTTTTTATTCCAACAATAGAAATTGGCTATTACGATGTACAAACATCGCATGTAAGCGACATACAAAAAAACACACGGTTCTAATACATGTTAATGTTGTCTCTTAAATGATTTTTGTAACGATTTCCAAATTTAAGATATCCGTACGTCAAAAGTGTGTATTTCATTTTCTATCAAAAATCTCCTTACACTGTATTTTCTTTCATACATTTTTTCAACAAGTTCTTTACACTATTTATTCATTAATAGATTGGATCCAACGTAGAGGTTAATTTAGTGTAAGGGACAGGACTACAAGTTACTTGGTTAGTAAGGGACATTACTATCAAAATACGTTGGTGTAAGGGACATCTATTTTCTTAAATAGCTAACTTATTTAAATACATGTTACACAGATAGATAGAGCACTAAAATACAAGACTATGTGTGAAATCAGATCCGAAAAAGGTTAATAACAAAAAAAGTTATGGGCGATTTAATCCGAAAAAAAACTTTGTCGGTCTCTCCTGAAAAATCGTATTTTGTCCCTTACCTCAATTGAACCTACGGTCGACGATATGATGTCGCATTCGCTGCTTCTAACATTAGGCAATTTAAATCTAATGCATTTGGTTTTTTTTTCATTAAGTACTAAATTATTTACCGTAAACCAATATACACAGATGGAGCGAAAGAAGTTTCACTTCAGTCGTGTGGTCATAAGCACACTCGTTTTTATATAAAAATCGTCTACCTTTACCACGTTTGTAAATATGTGAGCACCATGTATCTATCAGATAATTAATTTATATGTCATGGTTTTATTTATAATTCTTTTACCTAGTGTGGTATAGTAATTTTATTTTAGGTGCATCGTCTTCACATATTATCCTATAATTATTGTATGCAAAATATTGTAAAAACTTTTAAAGATGTAACGGGGGAGTTTCTTGCCCATTCTTCTCCATACGAAAACTACCTTTTGTAGGAGCGACCAATAGAATCAGTTCTATTTTATTGTAATTTTTGACGTCCAAAAGTGCCTTATGTGCCTATATGAAATAAATGCTTTGACTTTATGTAGAATTGGCATGCAAAGAATAATTAAAAAAATAAATAAAAAATAAAAATTTTATTTATTTTTCCACACTAATCAAAACACAGTACAGACATTATTACAATAAATGCAGTGGACTGGAGCCTAAACTAGGGAAGCCCTGTATTTCAGGACTCCAGGTCTTCCTCCCGCGGCGAGTAAGTTGGTACAATTTATTAATTAATGACAACTAGAGATGTAATTAATATATATTGTGTGGGTGAGTGCGAGTGTGTGTTGTGTGTTAGGGTGTGTGAGTGCGTGCGTGTGCTGTGTGTTAGGGTATGTACATGCGTGTGTGTGTTGCGTGTGTGATGAGTGAGAGTACGGTTGCGCGCATCTGTGCTTATGGGAGTATGTATATATATATGTATACTAGCTGCGCCCCACGGTTTTACCCGCGTAAGTTTCGATCCCGTGGGAATATCGGGATAAAAAGTATCCTATGTGTTACTCTGATGCATAAGCTATATTACTGTAAAGTTTCATCAAGATCCGCTTAGTAGTTTTTGCGTGAAAGAGTAACAAACATCCATCCTCACGAACTTTTGCATTTATAATATTAGTAGTGTAGAACTTGAGGAATGCTGGCAGCGAAGGGGTGGACTCGTTGAAGTGTTTGTTAATGAGACAAGTAGTTACAATAATGATATAATGACTCTTAAAGGTTTACAATAATGAAAGTAAAATAAATTGAGAGTTCGACGCACGACTAATGACCGGTTGGTGCCGTCGACAAATTCGCTCTGGTGATGGTCTAACCGTCGAACGGTGGGGCGCACCGCGCACCCCGCGCGCGCCGCGGCCCTCTGCTACCGCTGCGCGCCGCCTCTCGCGCCGTGCCGTATGCGTGTGTGTCGTCCGTGTGCACACACACACATGCAAGGCGTCAACAAGTTGCCCCCCTCGGCAAGGGACTGTGGCTTGCAGATACATCAGGCCGATCTTCCACTGGTAGCGGGCACAGTCTATTGAATGCACGCCGAAGAGTGCCCGATGTTGTCTTCACGTCTGCTACCCTGTTCACACCGTCGGAGCCTGGATACACGCTGGTTATTCGCCCGAGCAGCCATCTGTTTGGCGGCAGTCGATCATCCTTGACTAGCACCATCTCTCCAAGTTGTAGGTCTCTTCCCCCTTTGCACCACTTCTGTCGTTTTTGTAACTCTGTAATGTACTCTTTATAAAATCTATCCCAGAAATGGGTCTTCAACTGTTGAGTTCTCATATATCGTGAGAAAGTGCTCAACCTTGTAGTGTCTTGTGCCTGAGGAGAGGGTAAAACCGTTAATGTTCGTCCAAGAAGGAAATGTGACGGTGTGAGGGCTACTAGGTCTGAAGGATCAGATGATAAAGGAGTTAGAGGCCTTGAGTTCAAGATAGCCTCTATCTGAGTAAGTACTGTGTTCATTTCCTC
Source organism: Globia sparganii (assembly GCA_949316385.1). Lineage (NCBI taxonomy): Eukaryota > Metazoa > Arthropoda > Insecta > Lepidoptera > Noctuidae > Globia > Globia sparganii. The sequence continues at coordinate 1,424,722 of OX438663.1, read as the reverse complement.
ATAAGTAAGGTTTGCAAGAGCAAGTATACGTTTCAAGTGATGTTTGACTGATTTCACAGCACCCTCAGCTAAACCATTAAAGTGTGGGCTATAGGCTGGTGAGAATTTAAAGTTAATTGATAAATTTGAAGCGTGTGCACTTAAATAGTTTGCATTTAATTTTAAAAACCTAGCCAATTCATTACATGCTCCTACGAAGCATGTACCATTGTCCGAGAAGATGTTGACAGGTTTTCCTCTACGGGCAATAAATCTGTTTAGAGCAGAAATAAAGGTTTCGGAGCTGAGATCTGTCACAAGCTCTATGTGTACTGCTCTAACAGCCAAGCACACAAAAATGCAAATATATGCTTTAATTAAATGACTACCTCTACCCTTTCGGTTCAAAATCATCACTGGTCCTGCATAATCTACTGCTGTGTTTATAAATGGATAATCAGCATGTAGGCGCTGCTCAGGAAGGTTGCCCATTATTGGCTGTGTGATTCTGCCTGAAAAACGACAACATGTAACACAGCTATGTACTGTTTTTCTAGAAAGATTTCTACCATTTAATGCCCAAAATTTATGACGAACGTTTGACAGCAGTAATTGTGGACCAGCATGCATGAGTATTTTGTGATAATGTTTAAAAATAAGTACTGTGATGTGATTAGATGCATGTAGCAATATGGGATGTTTGGTGTCATACCTATAATGTGAATTAGAGAGCCTACCTCCAACTCTAATCAGATTATCAGAATGTAAAAATGGATTCAAATTAGTTAATTTATTTTTTAATGGCAATTCTTGGTTGTTTTTTAATAATCTATACTCGTGATAAAATGACTCATGTTGTGAAATTCTACATAATGTAATTAAAGACTGATTAAGTTCATGTAAAGTTAAAAACCCTATACATTTGTTTTGTGGATAACGACAATTATTTATAAATCTCAATATATAGGCTGTAACGCGCTGTAGCTTACTAAAATCAGAAAATCGTCTCACGAATTCGACTGATTGTTGCTCTGAGACATTTAAATGACTTTGAACCTTAAATTCCGGCAAGTCATCTTCCTTGATGTTTGTTGGTGGGCCAGGCCAGTTAGCCTCTGGTTCTTTTAAAAATGCTGGTCCTGACCACCACAAGCTATTGGATTCGAGATGGCGAGCATCTGCGCCGCGCGACCCTATATCAGCAGGGTTCGACTTTGTAGGTACATAACGCCAAGTACCTGGTTCTGTAAGAGACTTCAGTTCATGAATTCTGTTATAAACAAATGGTTTTAATAGATTGGTCTTGGAAGTATTAATCCAAGCTAATACAATGGTCGAGTCACACCAGTAAGTACAACTGTGAACTCCCATTAATGAAGATTTTACCTTATCAGCTAAACGAGCTGCTGTTAGAGCTCCACTCAATTCCAACCGTGGAACTGTCATTGGTTTCAATGGAGCTACACGGCTCTTTGCAGTCACCAACTTCACTGTCACTTCATTGTTTTGGGACACAGACCGTAGATAAACACAGGCACTGTAAGCTTGTGTTGATGCGTCGCTAAAGGCATGCAGTTCACAAACGACAGGATAGTCACAGGTGACATGTCTCGGTATTCTTATTTTGTTAATATCACCTAATGATTTAATAAAGTTACACCAAGCTGTTTGAATCTCACTTGAAACATTTTCATCCCATGTTATTTTTAATGACCATAATTTTTGTAGAATAATTTTAGCTTGCAATATGCAAGGGTTAATGAGTCCAAGTGGATCAAATATTTGAGCCATGGTAGACAAAATTGTGCGCTTTGTAATGTGTTCATGTTGCTTAATGTTTGCAGAAAATAACAACACATCTTCTTTACAACCCCAAAGTAATCCTAATGTTTTTGAATACTCATGGTTACTTAAATTAAGCAATTCATCTTTGCTATTTTCCCCTATGAGTTGTTGCATGATACGTGAATTATTTGAATTCCATTTTCTTAAATGAAGTTGTCCACTTTCAAGTTGGTTAATGACGCCTCTGCAGATGTCTACAAGCTTAGCCATATCATTGTCCCCATAAATAAAATCGTCAACATAGAATCCTTTAATGATAGCATCTGAAACAGACTTATCAGTGCATTCCTTTCCCAGCTGAACTAGACATCTTGTTGCAAGATATGGTGCAGATGCAGTACCATAAGTTACAGTGTTGAGTTTGTACTGTTTAAGTTGTTCATTAGGTTCGAAACGCCATAGTATCTGTTGTAACATATGTTGGCTTTCAATTACCTTTACCATTCTATACATTTTTTCGACATCTGCAGTAACAACATGTTTAAACTGTCGGAATCTAATTAATATACTAATGAGGTCACTTTGCACTGTAGGGCCGACCATTTGAATGTTGTTAAACGATAACCCAGATGAAGTTACTGCAGATGCATCAAAAACAACCCTTAATTTAGTTGTTAAACTTGTTTCACGTAACACTCCATGATGTGGCATAATGTATGTGTATTCATCTTTATCTGGAGTTGTATTTTCAGTCATGTGACCTAAAGATATATATTCTTTAATGAATTCAGCATATTGCTTTTTGAATAAAGGGTCACGCTTGAATCTACGTTCTAATGATATGAACCTAGACAGGGCTTGTTCATATGAACTACCCAGCTGTTGAGGCGATTCTTTTAATGGAATTGTTACAATGAATCGACCATCATTTCCACGAGTAGTAGTTTGTATGAAATTACTTTCACATTCCTGTTCCTCTTTGGATACAGGTTTGTGCATTGTAACTGTTTCAAGTTCGAAGAACTTGGTTAATTGATCCTGAAGTTGATCATCATAATGTGTACTTGAATGATTGCAATGGACTGTATTAATGCTATGTTGTAATGAGAGTGTGGGCCCAGATATCAACCATCCAAACTTTGTTTCACTTAATGTGGGCTTATTTTTACCTAATGAAATATTATTATTTAACAATACACTCCAAAATAAGTCCGCTCCAAGCAGCATATCTACTTGTGACGGTGTGTGGAATAAAGGATCCGCTAATGTAATATTTTGGGGTAAAGGGCTAGCCTTTATGGTTGACTTGTTTGCAAGGTAATGCTTGAGTAATGTGTGGAACCACAAAACAATGTATACTCTCAGAATATGAATTAATGAGTGATGATATAACGACATCACATTTTTTAGATATACAACTAGATTGACGATTTAACCCTTCAACTAAAGTCGAGGTTGAATGAGTTGGCAATTTGAGTTTGTCACATAAGCTCTTTGTAATGAAGCTTGATGTGCTACCATTGTCTAATAACGCACGGACCCTATGTTTGTGACCACTGTGATCAGTAACATTAATGGTGGCCGTTGACAGCAATATAACGCATTGAGGATTATGAGTGGCTGACAGAACCACATCATCTTGTAAGCTTGTTGACAACTGTGTGTTTGGCTGTGCTGTGCAGAGTACTACACTACTAGTATCAGGAGTGGGTTGTGTAGAAGTAAGTGGAGACTCAGTACTACCATTGTTTGTATCCTGTGTACTGGATGGCCCATTCAAATGCAGCATGGTATTATGACGTTTATGACAGTGGCCGCAGCCACCCATCCTACACTTAAATGATTTATGACCATTACGTAAGCAGTTAAGGCACAGGTTAAGGGATCTTGCCTTCTCAATACGAGCTTCAATGGAAAGCGATTTAAAACTTGAGCACTTATAAATGGCATGGTTACCCTTACATAATGGACAACTATACGGTTTGTTATTGGTTGAAGACTCCGAGTTGACAGTGAATGTCTTTTGCTTATGTGTACCGTCACCTTGTTTTTGTGTACTCCCACTATGTCTTCCTTTCGAACCATTGTTATGAACTTCCGCAATGGTTTCTAATAAATCTGCTCGATTCTTAAGAAATTTGTTAAAATCAGCAAGTGTGGCTAAGTCATCTAATGCATTACGGTAAGTTTCCCATTCCCTACTAGTCACTGGATCCAATTTACTAGAGACTATGTATATAATGAGCACATCCCAACCATCTGTGGGCAACTTAAGTGTTTTTAAAGCTCTTATGTTACGATTGACTGTATCAATAATGTTGCGCAGAACTTGAAATGATTCTTGTGTTCCATGTTCAATATTAATGATAGCTTGAACATGATTGTAAACTAGAAGCCGTCTGTTATTATAGCGGTCACATAGTAGCTGCCATGCAACATCATAATTCTCATCGGAGAAGTCAAGAGAACTTATTATTAAAGCAGCACTGTCTTTTAAAGCAGCCCTTAAATAATGAAATTTACTTATTCTCGGAATAGTGTCATTTGAGTGTATTAATGAAACATAAGTGTCATGGAACTCAAGCCAGTTTTGATATTGACCTGAAAAGGTAGGTAAGTGTATTGTAGGAAGTTTAAGTTTTATCCCACCTTTATTTCCAGAAACAGTACTAGCACCTGTACCCGATCCATTGCCCGCAGAGGCCTCCTGCTTACTCAACAGCTCCTGGGCAACAGCAATCGCAGCATAATACCGGATCTCGAAGGTTTCGCGTTCTTTATACTGGTCCTCTGGAATATCAGATAAATTCTCTATGTCACTTTGTATACTATCATATTCAGGATACAGCTCCTCTATTTTTGTTAACCTTATTTTTAATTCACTAATTTGTAAGGAACTCAAAGTATTACAACTTGTTACTGTTTCTAAATATGATTTAAATTGAGTTAATTTTGCCTTATAGGTTCCACGTTTTTTAAGTAATGATTTGTAATCCATGCTAACGATCCACTTAATGAAATTAAAGTTCAAGACAAGCTAACGAAAATCTATAAAGTAAAAGTGCAAGCTTATACTTAAATGTTATGTGCAAGGGAGCAGCGAGGGTGCGCATGAAACACAGGCAAACAAACACCAAGCAAGCGAGTGCGACGCGCCTGCAAGAGCCCCACGGCACGCAAACATGCCACGCAGCTAGCCAACCGCAGAAGGCAACAGCAACCACGTTCTCACATTAGAGGTTTTGAGCTGTGAACACGAAATAATAATTATGAGTTTATGAACACAATAAATAACTGCAAATAGGGGCGTTACAAGATACTAAAGGCCTGACAGACAAATGACAATGGGATTGGAATTTCTAAGAAACGACTCGAACACTGTCGTAGGTACTAATAAATTAGTAACAGGGACGTAGCGTTGGTTAGCCCAACGTTATTTTAGGGAATTTATAATGAAATAAGGATTGGCTTTGCACTAAAGGTTGGCACTATGATCCATAAATTCCATCCATGATGTATTTTCCTTCCAAATTAATGATTTCTTCGTTCGCACGACTCCACGTGTCGTGCTTGCGTAGTCCACGTAATGGCCGCCTCGTGCGCAGATTCTTTGTTCTTGTCGCGTCGCGTCGCTCGTAATCCGGTTCGATTGGACCAAAATGTAGAACTTGAGGAATGCTGGCAGCGAAGGGGTGGACTCGTTGAAGTGTTTGTTAATGAGACAAGTAGTTACAATAATGATATAATGACTCTTAAAGGTTTACAATAATGAAAGTAAAATAAATTGAGAGTTCGACGCACGACTAATGACCGGTTGGTGCCGTCGACAAATTCGCTCTGGTGATGGTCTAACCGTCGAACGGTGGGGCGCACCGCGCACCCCGCGCGCGCCGCGGCCCTCTGCTACCGCTGCGCGCCGCCTCTCGCGCCGTGCCGTATGCGTGTGTGTCGTCCGTGTGCACACACACACATGCAAGGCGTCAACAAGTAGGATAGTAGGATATATTAGTAGGATATTCATATCCTACTAATATATCCTACATAATTAGACTGAATGTACAAACAAGTAAAAATAACCATGATCCAACACTTCCTAAAACGGTACATATAAGTAAATAAATATAAAACAAAGGCTTAAAAAGGTTTGTTTTTATAAGTCGCTTTAAAAACTGTCCAATGACGTTAATACTCTATAAATTGTTGATTATTAAAGAAAAACGCGTTTATCCTCGCGTCACAAAGACGAAAGTACCTACAGGGTGATCTATGACGGTTGTCTCCATAATTCAACGCCCCGCGGCGCACGCGCACCGCGCACTCTCATTATTTTTAAAACATAGCTCACTTATACGGTGATATTGCTGCAAAAAGTTGGTATATATTGCTGTAAAAAGTCTTCAGTCGCGGGAAACTTAATGGCTGCCTGTTATACGAGATTCCTTGCGCCCGCGCATTCATTGCCATTAATACGATTTTCGATTAACTGAATGTGTTATTTTTTATGTAAGGCGCATATTTCATTCATAAAGTGTGATTAACGCCTTATTATGTAGACTGGTTTGTTTTGGTGACGTCAGTTCTGCGGAGATATGTTGTTTACGATCGGTTGGAGTAATTTCTATTTTTTCTATCTACTATGAATCTACTAACCGATCTCATGTTATGTGTTATGATAGATTGGCTGAAAAACATCATTTATTATGTAAGGCCTTAGAGAAGCTTTTGTCAAATTTCATCATCATTAGCGTCATCATCATCATTAGCTGTTTGTTAGATCGGGCTAATAAAAACATGAGCATGAGCTGTGGGCCAAAATAACCACTACGTGGAGCCCTGACACAGCCAGAAGGCTTCGTGGCCAACACCGTAGAAGATGGCGGGATGAGCTGGACAAAAGAAACGACCAGTGGTCCACCTTATCCCTGGATCGAAAGAGGTGGAAATTATGGGGAGAGGCTTTTGCCCAGCAATGGATGATGCAGGCTAACAATAACAGTAATAACAACACACGTCTTTATGAGTGCATTGAGGACACTTTCTTCAGTCCTTCCCCGTAATCAAACTTTTTTGTCCAACTCATTTGATCACAAGGAAATTATGTCAACTCATCTCTATGCATCTATACAAATAAATAAAATTGAAGTGTCTGTTTTTAATGTCAAAATAACAGCTTTTTACTAAATTCATATGAAAGTACGGTACGGTATTTATAAAAAAAAAATCTATTTTAAAATTTTTGTCTGTCTGCCTATTTGTTCCGGCTAATCTCTGAAACGACTGAGCCGATTTTCATGAAATTTGGTATGGAGATACTTTGAACCCTGGGGAAGGACTTAAGCTAGTTATAGATATACCGTGGTAAATACACAAATCTATGCGTGCATCATACTATAGATTTGTGTATTTCATAACCGTGGGGCACTGCTATAAAAATCGTTAAACTTCTACACAATTACGTAAGGTCAAACACCACAATAATTAATACAACATCATGAAAGATGGCCTCATTTTACTGCATTCCTATTACAAATCTATTGACATCGCAAATAAACTTGAAGTTTATCTACAGAGAGACATCTGTCATAAAATTGATCCACACGGACAAATAGATTTTATTGTCAGCCATTCAATATGAGCTAACGATCGGAATCATAAACTTGGAATCATAAAGTTTTTTTTAGAGCATGCTCTTGGTTTAGATATGGTTTAAGTACGTGCACTTAAGGCTCATATTATAAATCACTTATTTGAAAGCTCGTCTTAAGTATGCCATAACAAATGGGCACTAAAGTATGGTCTGTATATTAAGATACATCATGGACGATATATCTTAATATACAGACCATACTTCAGAGAACAGAGCTTCACATATTGCGAAAAATTGGCGAAAATATTTAAAATTCAGTAAAAGATAGAACTGAATGATTGTCATTCGCAGTACGGTTCGTAAGTTCTATTCCTGCCTATCGATTCTGAAAAATCTCACCGTGATAACATAGGTGAAGTGAGCGTGAAATAAACTATCAATGGAGGCAATCACATCAGGTGGAATGACAGCTCACTTCACCTTAGTTTACACGGTGAGATTTTTACAGAATAGCACTGCTGTATATAATTCATTAGATAAATGAAATAATATTTTCAACATGAATCTTCTACCACAGGCACTGATTAGATGATCTTTTCGTAACAGTAAAATATGACAACGAAATTTCAAATACGACTGGGAATCCCAGATCCTAGAATGATATTCAAGCTCATGTTAGGTATAGTCTATCTATAGCCTTTCTCTAGAATTGGGCTATCAAATGCAAAAATCATTTTTCAAATCCAACTGGTAATTGCAGAGCTTAGCACGTTCAAACAAACAAAAAGTTCTTTAGCGTTATTATTAGTATATGTTACACATAGATAAATTCGATTCATAAACGCTCTAAAGTCAACCTCTTGTTATAATAATATTGATTGGTAACTTTAATTTCAACACAAAACAGTTGATAATTTACAGAAGTAGTAATAACAAAATAATAAGACCCAATTCACTTGCTTGAAACAACGTAGGTATATTACAGCCAAACCATTTGAAATATAGGTAAAATATGCTCATTAAAAACACAGTAGGACGTTTGCCAGTCGTGGGCTCGGCTAGGTCGACTCGTAATTACGTATTCATCTACACAAAATGACCTATAACATGGTTATTGTGCGCACACTTTACTACTGTTACACAAGTGGTTTCAACTTGCGTTAGGCATCGTTTGTGACATAGATGCAGGGAACTAGATGTGGCATTAAAGATCCCGGAACTACTACTCACCATTTTGTCGAGGGGTTTTTGGAAGACGGGTGTCTTATATTAACAGTCAGCTTCTTGTATCATGGGGCGTTATCTAGAATTGGAGGTAAGATCAACACAGCCTCAACTAGTAAAGATAGGTTACAATTGCCTCCGGCACTTACCTAATCAGTTCTCGTTTAGCCATTATTTATTGCTGTAAAGTTAAAGCAAAAATCGTCTTTAACTGTTGCCGCTACTCTGTTGTCAACCAACTAACTGCAAAAATGGGAAACGACACTTTTTGAAAGAATTTTTGTCACCAAGTGGTATAAACTCAAACTCGATGCATTTACTTCAATTAAACCAATTACATAAAGGCAATTTTGAATAGTAAAGGAGTCGGTCACTCAGAAAAATGAAGCTAGTTGCCGATTCCAAAACATCAACTTTATCATCATTCATCATTTCAGCCCAAAGACGTCTACTGCTGGACATGGGCTGCCCCCAAGCACTGACACTTCGACCGGTTCTGTGCTTACCACATCCAGCGGATTCCTGTGGTCAAGGTCATCGGTCCACCTTGTGAGAGGCCTTCCAAAGCTTACTACAACACTTTCGACCCTATCGGCCATCTGTTCTGCGAGTAATTTGCCCTACCCACTGCCACTTAAGTTGGGTAATTCTTCAGGCTATATTACCTTGATGCTCCTGCGGAATCCTTCATTTCTGATTCGATCACTTAGGGAAACTCCAAGCATAGCCCTCTCCATTGCCCTTTGTGTGATTTTTAGCCTTACAATAAGGCCCATTGTGAGAGACCATGTTTCAGTGCCATATTTCTTCACTGGCAACCCGCACTGGTTAAATACTTTCGTCTTGAGACACTGCGGTATGTGAGATGAGAAGATATTGGCCCCGATTCAGTTGTTCACAAACTAAACTAAATTTAAGTTCAGTGCATCTTTTTCTTTCTATTTCATTATGAAAAGGACAGAAGATAAATATTAGTTTAGTCCTGTCAAATTAGATAATCCATAGACAAGTTTAGATGTGATTAAAAATATGGCTTCTAAAAATACGTCAATTTACGTCAGGCGCTGACTAATTTGACAGGACTAAACTAATATTTATCTTCTGTCCTTTTCTTAATGAAATAGAAAGAAAAAGATGCACTGAACTTAAATTTAGTTTAGTTTGTGAACAACAGAATCGGGGCCATTGTGTAACTTCCCGAACACTACCCAGCCGGGTTGGATTCGACGATTGACCTCTTTCTCCACCACCTCGAGAGTAGCGTTTCCGATCTTCATGACAGTGGGTTTTACATGGGCATTTGACCATGACCTTTGTCTTGTCCATGTTCATTTTAAGACCCACTCTTTCAGAATTTCCACTGAGGACATCCAGTATTGAACTGAGGTCCTCCATAGTCTCAGCTATGACTTCTATATCGTCGTGAGTGATGTACTTGCCGTTGATGTTGATTCCAAAATATACTAGGTTCTTATGGGCAAGAAACTCCAATGGACACATAGACTCTTTCGAATAAAAATATTGAAATTTATATAATTATACATCTAGCCCGCTACATCCTCGTGAGGAGATGTGCCTGCTCGTAGTGCGGGTCAAGGTGCGCCGCTCACATCACACGCGACCCGCGACGCTAACAGTACTAACTGCAGATGCAATACGCCATAACTCTTATTTGGAGACGTTTGCTAATGAAAATCTAGTATTTTTTATATGAGTTGGAGGCGTTGATTTAGTATGTTTTCATCGTCAAAGAATCTGTGAAAAGAACTGTCTCGGGCGGTAACTGAAGTAGAGCCCAGGACGCCATCTTTCTATTTCCGTCAACGAAGATTCGGGCCAGGCCGAAAGTAGATCGATGCTTTGGAATAAATACTTTTTAGCGCGGGCAGAAACACATCGGGAGAAAGGACAACTGTCAAATCGTGTCGTCATTCATTCTTAGTCCGGGGCCCGACGTAATATTACGTCCGAAGGTGATATGTAGAACGAAACGCCCGTAACTTTGGCAGGAATTACGGATTTTGTGATTAGAGAGTAGACAGTCTGATACAGACATACAATAACACACAACGCACCGTTTTTATTTCAGAAAAGGGTAATTTCGTTCAGATAATGTTCAAGATTTCTTGATGGATTTTAAATACGCTTTATTTCTTTCAGTGTCAAATCACTGTCTGACACTTCTTTTCGCATAAACGGTATTATATTTCTGTATTCCCGCAATTTTTATTACTACCGACGTACTTATACATGTATTCTATTTTACAACACCGAAATATCATAAAAAATACACGTCAGTATTAACACCCTGACGACGAAAACAAATCCTACCGCGGTTGACAGCACTTAAATTATTGCATTTATTGAGATACCAGCTGACCCGGCGAACTCCTACCGCCTCAGAATCAATAAATATTGTATGAGAAAATTAATTATCCTAATTTTATTTCTTTCGTGAATTTTTTCCCATGTTTTTTGTTGTGTCATGTTTGCGAAATAAAAATCAGCTGTTTCCTACATTTATCTTCGTCTATCTCGTCAAAATGTAGGGAACAGCTGATTTTTTTTTTCGCGATTTCAGGTTTGGTCCCATAGTAAAAATTGTTCATAATGATGAGTACAATGACCTCTGAAGAGGTTGCTGGTGTTTTTCAAATAACCCTGTATAGGTCTGGAACAGGGTTTAAAATTCACTCACCCTCCATAGAAAAGGGAGGATCCTCCGACCAGACGGCTGTTGTGTCTGATGTGCTACTGCCCTACAATTGATGTCGGGACGTTGTATATATACCACTTGCGCGGTAAACTCTGCTTGCGTGATGCAGGATTTTGCGTGATGTAAGTGTGATGCTTATTTCGCATGTGGCGATGTAGATGTCGCCCCACATTCACCACTACGTCATCACGATATCACCACTCTGAGTGGAATACCTCCTAATTTTTAGACTGCACCTTGACGTCAATAACAGAAGGCAGGAGTGATGCTTCGTATGTTATGCTCGCTGAAAGTTATCGTGCATTTACATTGGTCACATTAGCAGCTTCGTAATTGTTTGATGATTGATGATCCGTGAGATTATTGCAAACAACCGATCTTGCGCTGCGATTAGGCTTACCATCCATCGAATTTGTCCGGATAAGTCCTGCTTTTTGGCCACACAAAGATCTTGCCGTTCATCCAGACTTTTTGATATACTTAAGGGTTTTTTTTTTTTTAGAAAACATAAAAACTTAAAGGACTTTTGAAATAGAAAGATAAAAAAAATAAATGTCCGGATTTTTATGTAAATGATCGACTTTTCTCAGGACTTTTAAAATGTTGAAATGGTTACCTACTCTAGCTATGATACCCTATCATGGTTGGTCCCATCGGCGTGTATCGTATCTTAGCGCGAAGGTTCGTGAAGATAGACGCTGCCGCTGGTGCGGCCCAGGTATAACAAACACTATCGAATTACTAAACTAGTTAATTGTTTATGATTTTATGTATTTTTTTTTGTCTCCTTTATTCTTTCACACGCTGTCTACATCTCTCTATTTATTGTCCTATCGCAGGTATGCTGGAAGAGATTTCTTATGAAATAAGCATCACCTTTGTACCTATCTTTCTGTTTTTTTCTTGTCTGTTTATATGTGTGTACATAAATGGTAAAATAAATAAATAAATATCCTTGCATGTCCATCAGACACACCACCACACGCATCCTAACACCGTATCATATCAAAAGCAGTCTACAAGATACCGCCTTTTATGAACGAAAACGTTTAATAAACAGTTTTCAATATAACCGTTATAGCTAATAACCGTCGCAGTGTTTACGAGATAGTCGCGTGACTGTGGCAGCCCGGCAAATTGATAATTATATGAAATTATATGAGGAGTAGAAATTATGCGAGATCTGTGCGATTCGTTTTTGATTTGATTCGTGCAGTCTCTGGGAAGTTCGTATTATTCAGTTTCAAATCCTATTTGATTATCAAACTCCCAGTAGTATCTTATAATCAAATTTATACGTACTGATAATGTTGATAATGCTGATTTGTGATTATCAAGAAAGGCGACATCAGTCCGATATTCCTAGATTCCGAGTCTCCGATATTTATTTTTAAATATCGCAGCATCATGCTGGGATAGGAGCCTTTTGGCCTCGTATAGGACTTTTAGTTTCATTTTACTTTTTGTTACTTTTTAAATTTTTTTTTAGTTTTTATTTTAGTATTTTATTTTAGACTGTGTTTAATTTAGTTTGTGATCCTCCTGTACGAGTCGCAATAAATACTTTTTCTTTCTTTCTTTCAGTGCAAAACCTTACTGATCAATAATTAATTTTATTCATAAAAGTTTCAAGTTATTATTTTTTACATATTTTACTCGTGGATTTAAATAATTTCAAATTGACAATCTACAAAAAACAGATTGTTTTACACATTGATTAGAACTCACTTCAAGAGTTATTTTTTCAGTAAATTACAAATAATATACATAGCTACAATAGTGGTACACTTGCTTCATTTTAGCCTCGAACCTGCCAACAATTTGTTATGTAGATCTTCAATCACTCTATGACAGAATAAAACGAAGACCTTCACGCCACACTAACGACCACCATCCCAAAGAAACAGCTTTCAATAAACCTCCAACCAATAACACTTATATTCCTAATTTAAACTCCAACAGCCCATCAACTCTCTATACGGATGTGACGTCATTGCGCAAGCGCAGAAACATTGGAAATGGCACGCGACGTAATTAATACTGCGGGGGTCACGACTTGGTGTCACCCGGGTCACCTGAGGTCTACCGATTGGATTTTTGGCCGATATTCAATACAGTATTGTGAAATATTTATAGAGTGAATTGTGGGTAATTGGTATTAAAATTGAGGCGGTGTATTTCTGTATGTAAAGGTCATATTTGTATGTAGATTGTTGGATTTGATGTTAAGATATTTAATTGGCAGTCAAAAGTATTTTAGCAAGTTTTTTGAATATTCATACTTTGTTTCTGATTCGCTAATCATAAACGCCGTTCCTGTTAATGTTCTCTGCAACCAAATTCGTTTTGCAATCTTTTGTTACGAAATATTTCTACAACAAAAATAAAGGTATAATTTTATAAAGATATTGAAATCAATCAGGCAATTAAAATTCGCACAAATTAGAAACCACGTCTCAAACAATAAATACGTCACCATATCATAAAATGGCTGCCATCGCACACCTACCGATTATGAAATTAAACTGATTAGGATCTGATACAGCAATTAAAAAACTTTTACTTGACTAACTTAACTTGAACCTTCTTGCTGGCGCTGCTTGCTAAGAAAGACGTCAAACGTCTGTCAAATTCAGTATATTTTAAACGTAGTTTCAAATTCCACCGCGTTTCAAGATAAATTGGTCTTATATCTCTAGTAGTGGACGCTAAAATATTAAGTTATTCCTCCAGCACATTAAACATGCTATTTATCGGTAATTTAACTGCAAATGCCAATCATATTATCATTATTAATTAAATGATAATACAACATAACTAATTTAATATGTCCGCCTTTCAAAAACAACGATAGAAGTCGTAAAACTGTAAGGAATAATAGTACAGCCTTTTAAAAACTGCCTCTAGAAGACATTAGTGTCATACACATCAGTGACATTAGTGTCATAGGCATCTCATTAACGGCATAACTACATAAACGTCTATTAACTGCTCTCAAATTACGATTTTTATTTAATTTTTACATACTTCTTTGACATTTAATCTTTTTACTATTTGACATTATATAGAGACAATTCAAATCCTCCAACTCTTTTTAGTGGTTGTAATGGAAATTATGATCACTTGGTTTTAATAGGTTTTTATATTTTATTTATCTTTTTTGAGTTTTTGATTTTGTAAATGTGAGGACTTTGTAGGCCCTGTAGATTTTAGATCTGTAGATCATTTTTTATTTTATCAAGTACCTGGCACTTGTTGACAGGCCTACGCTGTTCTCCCATACCTACTGTAATTAGAAAACATTGTAAAAGCCAATTATTTTTAAAAGAGTAACCGTGGAGTTTCTTGCCGGTTCTTCTCCATAGGAAACGACCAATTGGAACCGTGCACCTAGCTTCTGACGTTTCATAAGTGCCCTTGTAGGCTTATGTGAAATAAAAATATTTTGATTTGATTTGATTTGATTTGATACACACAAACTTCATCGAATGTCCTGAAAGCAGGTGTTTTAAGATGACCATATTTTTTTTAATTACTTTTGTCTCAACGTATTTAAAAACTCTACACACCCACTTGTGGCATTGTCACATACAACGTGTAACGTTAAATGCGCAAAACCTCATACACCCCAATTAGAGCATTGAGTTAAAAGCATAATACAATGAACAAAACTATTTTTTTCAAAGCTATTTTTATTAAGAAAATCGTGTTGATCCTAGCATTGCTTTATGCATTCAAAATTGAGTCTTATTGCCATAAAATAAGACTTAATTTTCTTTGGATCAATCGCCGAATAGTATGGCAAATTACATCATTCTTGAAAAAAAAAAACCTATATTAAAAGTTACTGAAATCGATTCAATTATGAACAAACTATTTTCAGGTTTTGCACATTTAACGTTACACGTTGTATAATACTAGAGTCACCAGAACTGAAAAATCATTATTTTTGAAAGGCCTTAACATAATAGGATTAAGACAAACTACAAAGACTAAGTAGACAAATTAAACTCCTCTTTGTCTCTCTTATTGTGCTGTATCTACCAGGTACCATAATGGTCATCATTCTTTTTAAAAGCTACTTTCTAAGTTCACGTTATAGAAGCAATACATATATTAAGTATTAAGAGTAAATTATTCAATGAAAAGAAAAGACACAGGGCATTTCTAGTCCTATAATACAAAAACAAAAGACACACAAGCTAACCCACTTATTTTTAATGCTAATTAAAACAAGAACATAATACAAAAATACATAAAATACGAGAGAAATACAACAACACTAATACTTTATGTAAATATAACGCTTTTTCTATAAATTAGTCAAATAAGAGTACATTCTTGGCATAACCCGGATCATGTTACTACCAGTTATAATTTGAATGTTATTTTTATAGGTTACGCTTTTGAAAGCCACTGGTATATTAGTGATATATTGTTATGGTGGCGCTACTACAAGAATATACGGTATTAATTACATATAGCCATCTTTTATAAACATTATCGTGTGGTTTCTGCTTGTATAAGATCGCCTTATCAGCCTTCATCTTAAGATAGATAGGTAAAGAGTTAAGGGTTATACAAGCTTGGCAAAAACATACTTTAATAACTAATTTATGAAAACCGAAGGATGGTTAATAGACAGCGGGAAATAAGACTGAAAGTTGCAAAGGACTAAATGTCATGGTCTGTATTGAAATAATAATAACATTTATTTATCTTACACAAGCCTTAAAAATATGAAAATTACAAAATTTTATAAATCCTTTGTGGACTGAGCGGCAATCCTCGTAATTTTAATCCTTTGACCGCCACGGTCGGGTATAGCCGACAAATGAAAACGTGCCCAATACGCCACCGTCGGCTAATGCCGACGAAAAAACACCATGTTTTAAGTACAAAATAAATAAACTAAATTCAGTTTTTTGTGTTTATACGTAAAACACGGTGTTTTCTTGTCGCATTAGCCGACGGTGGTGTGTTGGGCACGTTTTCATTTGTCGGCTATACCCGACCGTGGCGGTCAAAGGGTTAAGATCGTTCACAGTCTGATCTCAGTCTTAATCTGTCAAAAATACCACTAATTTCCCAACAATTTTGACAAGTTTTTATCGCTGAAATGAGATTGCGACTAGATTTTGAACATTTTTAATTACGAGAATCGGCCTTCTAATATCCGCACTAGGAAAATCTGTCTCACAGATATCCAGCCCAAAAAAACAAATGACTGGTGTCTAAGTCAAAGGATTCCTAAATATACCAGTCGAGTTTAGACCAGCAGTAAACTTTAGAACAGCAGCTTCGTATAAGTTTATACTAGCAGAATCTGTTACTGCATTTTCGTTTTTCTTTTTTTTACCAAATCAAACACAAACCGTGGCGTTACCGTTATCAACAAACGACAATTCTATTTGAAGGTTTTCTTGAAAATTCACGCCACCAGTTGGCGCCACTGACAAGAGGTTTTCCATTTCGACAATGGATATAAAATATATGATGAAGTTCATAATACGTTTCATTCATTCATTTAGTCACGACTAAAGAAAATATAGGCGCTTTGACACTTGACGTTTCAGTGCCACCACCTAGTGAACGTCATTTCAGAAAACGTGTAACGAGATTTGTAAACACAAATCTAACTAAATAAACCAGTATTCCAATCGAAATAACAGATTCACCTAAACAAAATAGCATCGTAAACTAAATTGATAGTTCGAATCCATCAATAGTATAGACTCTATACTATAGAGTAACATCTTGTAACTGAATCCAGTATTGTGTCACCCGAAGTATCACGAATTAGCCCGACGTGCTCCGAACATGTAGTTCACGAGGGGTTATTAGGTTCACTAAGAGATTTATTCATAAACATGACTATTGAGGAGATATAGAATTACTTACTTGATTTTGTGAATAAACTACTATTTTTCGCATTTGAAAGTAAGATGTGGAATTGGACTTTAGATATAAAAAGAGGACAAGAAGGAGAAAATAAGAGGTTTATTTATTTACCCGATGATTGCGATATGCTGAGTTAAATAATTAGAACTATAAAGATCATCTCTCTGCCTGCTGTGCCCTTTTTTCTGAATGAAGTTGAAGATTTGCTTATAGCATAGTACGAAGAAACTGGAGTACATTAAAAGAGGCAAATTTGCGACTAATTTCACCTAAATTTTACGACCAACTTTACTTACGTTTTGCGACTAACTTTACCTATGTTTTGCGACTAACTTTAACTAAGTTTTGCAACCAAATTCACCTAAATTTTGCAACCAACTTCACCAAAATTTTGCGACCAACTTTACCTGAGTTTTTCACAAACCAGAGAGCTCGATAAAGTCCACTATCAAAGTTTTAAATATTTTCAATATTCTTTCTATTTGGAATGCCTCATTTAAAGCGTGAACCCTTCCACAGCTCAATCGTTCGTGCTATTATGCCAACAGCTATATTTATGGAGCATTTATCAAGCGTTTAGCTAGCCGATCGACTGAGCATCGCCTGTTTGTTCCGCTAAACGATCTTAATGAGATGTTATTAGACGGCCTCTGATCTATTGGGTAGTATTGTGTATAACTTACTAAAAGTAGTGTACGTGAACTATATTGATAGTGAATAAAACTATGGATCGGTGTTCTGAAAATGCTTACTTTATGTAGATCATCTTTAGAATAGAATAGACATTTATTTTGCAAATATGGGCAATACATAATAGGCGTTATGGTGTGTCTGCCATATTTTTACCATTCGGCATTCAAAAATTTACATCAACATTCACTTAAGTTTAACCAAATCCAGATCAATGCCAGAGCAATTCAGGCAATTCTTTTCTCTGATAAAAACTCAGTCACACTGCGTTTTATCCATTAAAAATGTACGTAATCTACTCTAGGTCGAAAACTATTGAATTGAGTCCTTCGTAGGTACTATAAAAAATATTGGATGTATTATTGAACTTTTGCTGAGCTTATGATTAACCTTGATTATTTAGAGAGGCATAAATCGATTTTTTTGCGAATATATTGTGCAAAAAAATATTAATCTTATTTTTTAAATAACATATGCAAACGCACCTACTTATTAAGCCTTATAACTAACTCTGTCAAAAATTACGTAACGATGATAAATGAGTGTTAGGTACACAACTCAAAAAAAAATAACAACCAATGTCATACTTTCAAAAATTATAAGAAATAACGAGTATTTCGCATAATAGATACGTTATTTCTACGATTGTGTTCAACAGAGACATAGGTCACAAGTTCAGGGGGGAGCCTTAATGACTTATTCATGATCCTCAATCGTGAGCACCTGGCTCTATTTAGAAGATGAAGTCATACCTTATATGGTATCGATATATCGAAATCATATTGATTTTTTATCGAATAATCGGCGATCGTTGTTGTAATCGGTCCTTTGATGAAGTGCTTTCGGCAATTAATGTGGTCCAAGGAGAAGGAGTGTCTGTTGGAGTTATTTGGATGGTCACGCTCTCTTCCGCTCTGAGATCAGATCAGATATTTTAAGTATTCGAAACTATGTATGATTAATAATATGCTTTATTATTCAAATTATAGGCGTAGTTTCGGCAGGGTCACAATTAAATTAAGACTGAAGAGTGCGCCTCGATACATCGTTTAAGGTTGTAAGTCAGAGACAAATTCATATCAGAACAATCATGTACTATGAGCACAATTAGCCTATAATGTTCCCACTGTTGGGAAACAGGCCTCTATGTAAGAGGGAGTCGTTCGAAACCCACCACGCGCACCCAGTGCGGGGTGGTGAATGTCACATGTCTTCGAATTTTTGGTTCTAGGACATGCCGGTTTCCTCTCGATGTTTTCCTTCACTGTTTCATGAGCAGTGGTGATGAAATAATTTACACAAAGTAAAATGCCCGTCTGGGTTCGGAACCTAGAACTCGTAAAACCAAAGGACCACCACTGTTCATGTGAATAAAAAAAATACTAAAATACACATTCAAGGGATGAGCAGTAAAAATCCTCACATGTGGTAACCTAATAATGTTCTGCTAATTACACTGAACTTGGATGATCTGTAATATACAAATACAAAACCCATGTACAGTCGAGTTCAATAATATATTGGCAGTGACAAAGTTTCAAAATATTATTAAGCGTTAAAATGATCATATAGTTTATACAAACTTAGACATAAATAAAATGTTAACATACATTTAAAGTTTCAAAATATTATTGTTTCAAATGATCATCATTTTAACGTTTATAATATTTTGAAACTTTGTCACTGCCAATATATTATTGAACTCGACTGTACACACCTACTTCAACAATATCTTTAGAACACTATCTTTCCACTTCATCATACTTGTGTATGTATTTATTTAATATAATTATTAAGATTGTAGTGATATTTATTTTAGAAGTATGTATGTTTATTTGTATGTATGTAAGTATATTCTCATAGTATGTGTTTAGTTCTTTTTAGTGAATTGTTTATGATTTTATGTATTTTTTTTTGTCTCTTTTATTCTTTCACACGCTGTCTACATCTCTCTAATTTTATTGTCCTATGGCAGGTATGCTGGAAGAGATTTCTTAAGAAATATGCGTCACCTTTGTACCTATTTTTCTGTTCTGTTTTTTCTTGTCTGTTTATATTTGTGTATACATAAATGGTAAGTACTTCATTTTCGTATCCAATCTAAATTGTATTTTAAGACGAATAAGAAAACCAATACGTAAAAATTCAATCTTTATCAAAGTATTTATAAGAAACGTGCCAATCAAGTTAATCACGCGTTGTTAATGAATGAAATTCTAATTGATACTCGTTATGTTATTACAACATCCGTCAGTTTCAGATCACAGCCACGTGTGGTTAGCTCCATCTTTGATATACTAACCAATTTGGGGCAGGAATTGGCGGCACCGAACTTTAATTTCGCAAATGTGTGATGCACTGTCGAATACGCAAGAGTCACCGCTTCTTCTTGCAACTAATAGAAACTTGGGACTTGGTTTTAAAGCCATGTGGTAACAACCTGTATACTGCTATAAAATGATAGAAGTACTCGTATCTGCCTCGATAGATGTGAAACGACTTGTTTTCATTTCATTGGTCATAACTGTTATGATCTTGTTTATCCTGTGTGTTTTTGTTTGATCTCACGCTGATGATTTTGGTTTTTTTAATCTATTTTCGTCTATGAATACCTATATTCTGTGATAAATACTACCTGTACTATTCTTAACTCTGAAAATGTCGCAATTCTGATCCTCAAGATACAGGCAAATCCTAAGTTTGGGGGGTCACATTCCAATCTGTTCAAACTACTAAATAAATTGAAACTACTCTAAGTTCTTACGTGTCCATAGGAAACTTAATTACACATACCAAAAGGCACTTACCTGAAGCCCAATTCTCGTAATTTAAAACGTTCAAAATCTAGTGGCAAATGTCAAAAAGTTTTCAAAATGACAGATTGAGACTGAGATTAGACTGTGAATGTATTTAAAATTACGAGAATTGCCCCTCTGTTGTTTCAGTGTTGGGTAATCACATCATCAAATTCTCACTCCCATTATGAATAACGTTATTATGTTTCCAAATATTGATACAACAAAACCGTTCGAAGCGCCTCCAATCTGTCATAAGCAACAGTTGTGACGCACAGACAGACAAACAAGACAGGGGTCAAGCGCCACATATTATATATAATTAGATCCATAACTAAAACTTTCTACGTGAGAACGTTTAATAATGTCCACTACCACTAAAACTTTCAAAACTCGAAAGCAAAAGCATAATCTACCACGCGAGCCCATGGCTGTGACGCATATTTTCCCCCGGCTTGTTGTTTTTATATTTGTGTTCTTTCACTGCATCGTGTTTACCGCAAATAACCGTATTTTCTTTCTTGCCTTTTATACCGGTTACCTCAAGATGTTTTCCTTCACCATTTTTGAGAGCAGTGGAAAATGTCTGTATACAAAAATACAAATACAAAAATGTTTATTTCTTGACTATTTGTTTACATTTTGTTTGTGAATGGCGCCTCCTTTTAAGCAGATAATGCCTGTGCTAGAAGACGCCGCTCTTTCTTAGGTAGGCTAAAGGTGATACAATATACATCCAATGATGGACAAGGGTAGACTCACCCGCATCATAGACTTTTACAACGGCAGTGTAGTTGTAAAGAATATCGCCAGTATCACTTCGTTTGGCACCGTCTTCATGAAATCTGTAGGTTAGCAGATATGCTACAGACCAGTGTTAGGCCCATCTTCATTAAGTTGAAGTTCATTCTTTTTCATTCTACATTTAGTTTAACTTCAATGTTGAAGTCGGCTTTAAGTTCATCGAAAGGTTGTCATTTAAAGATTTCGTTTTTAGCGATAAGACCGCCCATAGTGTCACATATGTAAACACATTTACTGTTTGTTTCTACATTTATAAATATATAATTCTTATGGAGTAGATAATAACGAGTATTCTGATATCAAAATGCAAACCTTGCAGTCAGTACTGCAAACAATTGTTAAGTATAGGACAAGTGCTAACGTTGATACATTCTAAGTGAGCCTTAAAATCTCACTTAAAAATCACCTCACAAAAAGCTCTTCATAACAAATAGTAGCGTATATTAATGTAACCCAAGTATTTAAAAGTAGTAAACAAGGCGGTCCGTTTGTTTTTATCACTGCAGCATCCCGCGGCGCGTGCGCCGATCACGGTGCACTATAACGACGGTTAGGCCGGACGCAGACCATCGACACTTCACCGACTATTTTATCGTAATGCGCTGGTGTGCCCACTGTTTATTTTATGAATTACTTTTTGTACTTACTAGGTAATTAGCTGAAGTTGACATAGGTAAATAAGAACAATATGTTTTAGGCTTATTTATTTCATAGAGAAAATGAAAACTTATTAAGTTTATCGTAAACGGAATTATTTAGGAAATGTCTCTTCTTATTTTCAGTCCCAACGCTATCGAAAATCGAATAAGTAAAACTAAACGAGAAGACACCGTTACAAAAGTTTTCATAAGTGGTCTATGAAAAATTTTACACATTAGGATAACTCTATCAAACGCTCCCATAACTACAAACGGTACTTATCAGACTTAAAACTGCGTAAATCTGGCTTAATCCTTAAATATCTAGTGCATCTGTCACCAACGTCATAAACCATGTCATAAAATGTTAAACACGGCGCACATTGGCCACAATATTAAGACATTTGTGTCGTAGTAATTATAATTACAAGTGATGTAAACAGAGTGGGCGGGACGAGGCGAGACTTGAAGATAGGGCTTAGTTCAGACAAAGACACCGTTTAAGATAAACTGACAAATATATATATTCCCAAAATTAAACGATTGTTTTTACACACATTCAGTAATAAACTGACGCCTTTCTGCCCATGGGGCCGAAAGAACAGAACGCCACCTGCTTCGATTCTTAAATACTCATACACGCGCGTCGGCTGCGAGACTGTGAACTTGACGTTCCTGAAGATCGACAAAAGTTGGTAACTGGCTACGATTAGTTTTTCGGTTTAAAGAAGTTTATTTCTCAAAAAGAACATACATAGTTCACTTAAATATGAGAAACTTAACGAAAATAAAATATTATTACTTCTAATAAACATAGTTGTCGTTCGATCTATCGTACATACAGTGGTAGTCGTTTATTATTGTTGGTTGGCCAAATACAACTTTAATCTATTTTAAAAATGTTCATTGATGAGGAGTCTCTTATTTCTTTAGGTAATTTATTATAAAGCTGCGCTCCCTCAAACTGTATGGTTCTCCTTCCGTACAAAGTTCTTACTGAAGGCAGTTCTATACTATCCCTATTCCTAGCGTGGTAGTGGTAAATTTTGCGCTTGAAAGTAATTTGTGAGTGTATTTTGTTAGTTAGAATTTTCTTTATTTCTTTATTTTGTTTTTGGCATTGGATTTTAGAATAGATCATTAAGAAGGCTCCAAGATAACACCTAAGTTATACAGTTATCATCTGCCTAGCCTTTTCCCAACCATGTTGGGGTCGGCTTCCAGTCTAGCCGGATGCAGCTGAATACCAGGATTTTACATGGAGCGACTGCCTATCTGACCTCCACAACCCAGTGACTGGGTAATACGATACCCCTTGGTAAGACTGGTTGTCAGATTTTTGGGCTTCTGACTACCCATAACGACTGTCAAAGATCCACGAAAGACAGCCGGGACCAACGGCTTAACGTGCTTTCCGAGGCACGGAGGAGTCTCGTTATGTAAAGATGGTCACCCATCCACAGACCAACTGCGGCAAGCGTAGCTTACCCTGATCGATCGACCTGTGCGGCTGTTTTTATTTAGCTACGAGCTCCTCTACTGTATAACCTAAGTTATACAGTATCGACACGAAATGTCATTTAATTAATTAACTTGTTTACTTTACAAGTTTAGCTTAAGGGCCTATACTACCTCAAATGGCTTAGCATGATCCTCCGTTATGTCGAAAATTCTGCAGCATTAATTTTGAAATAAATATGGTAAAGTTGAGGATTAATGCTAGGTCTTATGTTAGACGAAAACACGATTTCATAAAATTTTCTCGATAGAAAAAAATTCCAAAGTTACCTCCAAACCGAACAATAAACCGCTGGTATACAAAAAATACTTCAAATTAGATCATGAAACTTTGTATACTAACCGAACTAACTATAAAGCAGGTCTTATGGTATTTACTTTTTTTTAATTACCATTATTTTCACAGTAAAAAGCAAATACCTAAACTATTAACGCTGCCTGCCGCCTAGCACCGCACTCTGTCTCGCTCTCACTCAGTCCGCGAGCAGTATCGTGCGAGCGAGATAAAGAGTGAATTTTAGCTGAGGTAGTGTAGGCTCTTAATACATTAATATCTGAGCCCGCTTTTAAAACCGTTATAATAAGCAAAGGTAATGAAGTTATCAAAACCTAGATGAGTATTACGTTAAATGTTAAAATTAATGCTTCTTATTGATGTAAGTGAAACGCTGTAGTTAAGTGTTATGATAGACGGGATACTATCCTTGTTAGAACACCTAGTCATATCTGTGTTTTGTATTTATTATTCGCATAGGTACATATGGTCGGACACCATTTTATATGGTTGCTGATAATGAACATCTCGCAACTTTTAAAGGTCGTTATACTATTGATTTTCTCAATTATATGTTTATTGTTGGTCAACGGTAATCGTATTGTGGTAATACCTACACCATGTATGTGTATTAGATACTTTTGGAATTTATTTTTACCCACACATGTAGGTATATATTAGACGGGTGAATTGTACAACAATATTTTGGGTGAATCGCGACTCTCCTAGCTAGAGTACTAAGTAATCTATATTTAGGAGAAACAGTTTCGACTACATAATTGAGTATCACAATAATCATGTATAATACTTTTGGAGCTTATCTCTCTATCTGCATAGGTGTGCAACGCTAAAGATAAACGTCATAATCTGCCATTCAGTATACGTGTATAGAGGTATCAGGAACAGGGTGTAAAGTTCACTTATACTCTATTGAAAAGGGAGGATCCTCCGACCAGACGGGTGTTGTGTCTGGCGGGCAACTAGTTGCGCGGTAAACTCTGCTTGCGAGATGCAGGATTTCGTGACGTCAGTATGACGCGTTGTTCGCATGTGGCGTTGTAGATACCGCTACATCACTCCCCTTCGGAGACCGGAGGTCGATAGTAGGCTGTCTCTTGTATCTTGCGATGCTTGCCAGGCCAGCTGAGGTTCCAGTGAGTCGGAACCGGTTGTCGCATAGTTCACGGTGAGTCGGAACTGTCTGCGAAGATGTGTCAGTGAGTCGAGGTCGCGCTGCATTATGCTCCAGTGTGTCGGATGTGGTACAGCGCCGGGGTGAGGCTGACTGCTGGCGTCGACCAGGAGAGTAATTAAGAGCTCTTCTTGTTGACCGGCCGAAAGCGCAGTGTGCTGTGCCGAGGTTGCTGATGAGGCTGAGGGTGATGACCAGGAATGCGCAGTGGCTCCATGCTCGTGGTCAGGATACCCGTTGAAGCCGTGGGTGCTGGCTGGCTGGGTGACTCGCCGCTAAAGCTTGCGGGAGTGATGATGATCACGTCGGGGTCACCAGTATAGAGGTATGAGGAACAGGGTGTAAAGTTCACTCATACTCTATAGAAAAGGGAGGATTCTCCGACCAGACGGGTGTTATGTCTGGCGGGCAACTGCCCAATGATTCATATCGGGCCTTTGTATCTATGCTAGTTGCGCGGTAAACTCTGCTTGCGAGATGCAGGGTTTCGTGACGTCAGTATGACGCGTTGTTCGCATGTGGTGTAGTAGATCCCGCTACACGTGGATATCCTTTGTACAGAATGAAGGAAGTCCATGAATTAGTCCATCCCTTGGTCATACACTCTGCGGAGGGTCCTATGACCAGATTCGAAAAGTCTAGTAATAAACTGCGAGTTGATTGATCGGTCCCCTCTTCAAAGAAAGAAGACCAACTAAGACCGTTGGTCGCTACGCAAACAGGCTCTCGTGCTACCAAATCAAATTATCCGCACCCGCAAAGAAAGTATGACGCTAAACATGATAATTTTACATTCAAAGCTACCGCCTTTGTACGGAGAAGTCAGCAACCTACACACTAATCTTTAATTACTCGTAAAATAATTAATATACCGAAAGAGCGGAATGAAGTGACGGCATATCGCGTGCAAAGTCGACACGCATCTAAATTTCGCGCCATAGAAAGTTTTATCTACATTGAAATCGATTAAATGCCAATGGGAATTTCGCATTACGCCTCAGTATGTTTGTTCGAATGTGATAATCCATTCGATTTGCGAGTGGATGAGGAATACTGTTTGTAAGGAGGTGATCGAGCGTGACAGGTTGGTGCTACCTAGCAATCAGAGATAGACGTTAGCTCCAAAGCTTTGCATGTCTATTTTTAAGTTAGATTCTATTTTGGACGATCCGTGAAGAAATTTTGAAAAATATATAAAAATATTTTGTGGTTTCCGTTGGCAACTTTTTCTTGTCTAGAGTGCTTGAATCACAAGTATTTAGTCACTTGACATCTCCATTATATTTATTTATATTTTCCGAAATTTGCACCGTGACTAATGCCCCTTTGCATCGTGACTCCATTTTAGGGTTCTGTAACCAAAGGGTGCTAACGGAAACCTATTACTAAGCCTCCGCTGTCCGTCTGTTTGTCTGGCAGCGAGCTGTATCTCATGAACAGTAATAGGTAGACAGTTAAAAATTTCACAGAGTGTGTATTTCTATTGCCGCTATAGCATCAAATAATAAAAATAAATAAAATAGAAAATTTACATTTAATTGAAAGAAACGAATTTTTTCGGTGTTTTTTGCCTTGTGGTACGAAACCCTTCGTGGGCGAGTTCGACTCGCACTTGGCCGCTTTTTTCTTTCTCAGCCACCCAAAAGTATTCCCGACAAGAGCACAGCATACCTAACCAGATTATTTCCAAGTGACCGCCACATAGATCAGCTTAACTTGAAGCTACACAAACATAACTCACTGGCCTCCGAACTGTTTATCACACCATCGATTTAATGTGTATTTTATTCATGAGCGCCAACGATTGAGTTATCAGCCACACTCGGTACTGGAACATTAATCTAATCACCGAAATGGCGTTAGTCTAAATGTTTTATGTTTAGTTTTGGGTGAGAAATCGGGTAACGTATGAGACTATTTTCCTTATCTTTTGTGAGATTATACAAATTATATACAGATAAACCAATCGCAGACTATTAAATTTCGGTTTACCGTAAATTGATTTTCTAAATCGCTGAAACTGAAAACAAAACTACGTAACGGTTCATCATTACGGGAGTTTTTAAAATCCTGATTATTGAGCTATACATTTCATTAAAATCGGAACAAAATTAAAAGAGACTCTTCCGTATTATATGAAATGCTGAAAGCTGAAATACAATGTATCGAATCTTTTTTGTCAGTTAATATGACGTGTAAAAGTAGCAGTATTAATGGACTTTTTTCGCAGACCATACCTGTTTTAAGATGGATATAATTTCAGCGTCTGTTGTATGTTAAGACTTTAAATCCTGAAACCAAGCAACACTTTGGCTACAAAGCTTTAATTCCTGTCCTCGAGACTTCGAGAGTGATGCTATGGACAGTCAACCCCTGTGTCATCCGAACTGATTGTAATCTTTCACTTTGTTACGAGCCAAGATCCTTAATCACATAACATAAACAACATAATTCCTTTCGCTAATTTGAATAATTATTCCAAAGTTAATTACACGCTATTTGTGTTGATAATACGCGATACATCATCCGAACGCATTGAAGACTCGAACACTAAATTAAAATCAGCGGACACGAGACAACGCCGGGAGGCAAACCTCTAATAATGTACAATTTATGGAACTTAACAAAACCTTATTTTAATAAATAATAATTATCTTACAGGTCATAGTTCACAGACTATGAAGAAATTACCTTTTTATCTTCGTGTGTCGTAATTTCTGATCTCGTTTTGTATGAAATATGGCAGCCATTTTTCTCTGCGCGCGCGCAACCGCCCGTCTTACTAATTGGTCGATGACGATATGTTTAAGTTGGTTTAATTTATGGCACCATCGAAAGTTTAAGAGAAACTGCTCAAGACAGATGACCGGCAAACGTTATTATTTCTGATAGGTTTATTATTCATGAATATTGGACCTGTATTCTTATGAAAGTGATTTTGTTCAATATCGATAAAGTTGATGGATGAAACAGGTATTATCAAGAATCCGTTTACAGTGCCACAAATATTACTAAACCAATTTTTTTATGTGTCAACGTGTAGGAGAAACTTAGAAGAACACGACTCCCGAAAGAGGTCTAAACATCGCAAAATAAACAAATAATGACATATTAGACTAATCACGAGACGTAACACACCGGATCAACTCAGGATGGATGAAATGGCGACAGGTCGCTGAAATAACTTGCAACCCACGGATGCCCCTCAAGTTAAAGGGGAAAATTTATAAGACTGTGATAAGGCCCGTGGTAATTTATGGATTTGAATGCTGGGCCGTGAAGAAGACGGATGAAAAAGATTGCATGCAGCGAAGATGAGAATGTTGAGATGGATGTGTGGAGTGACGAGAATGGATAAAGTAAGAAATGAGTATATAAGAGGAAGTTCCGTACGCAAAATACGCGCATTGCGTGGAGTTGCGGACACCAGCAGCCCTTTTTACCGTATCACTACATAGTATAAAACAAAGTCGCTTTCTCTGTCCCTATGAACGCTTAGATCTTTAAAACTACGCAACGGATTTTGATGCGGTTTTTTTTAATAGATAGAGTGATTCAAGAGGAAGGTTTATATATATAATACATGCATGCATGTGATGTCGTAAATAAACACATTTTTTTGCGTTTACTTTTCAAACGCTGGCTGAACCCTACGAGATAGGTCAAAATAATGTTCTACAGTATTGTACACCTTAAAAAGTTCTACCAAAAGTCCGCAATGGTATATGTCTATCTCTTAGGGATAACCCACAATAATCATTTTTTATCCTTTACTTTTTACGAGAAATAATGTCTTATTTACGAAGCGGTTTTAAGCAATACAGCATTAATCCTTATCCAATTAAGTACCTTAAATACATTGTGCATTTAATATAGATAAATATGGCCCTTTACAGCATGTAATTTAAATGAATATTTTCGAAGATATTACAGATTTAAAATGCAGGGACATAGCGGTTGCTGCGGTACTTGAAATACCTGTACTTAGTATCAGTATTGCACCCGTGCGAAGCCGGGGTGGGTCGCTAGTTACCTATAAGAGGAAGTTTGAAAGTGGCGCCAGTGACAGAAAAGTTAAAAGGAAATCATTTGGCTTGGTATGGGCATGCGATGAAAAGAGTGATGAATATATATGTTGATGGACGGAGAGGCAGAGGAAGGCCGAAGAAAAGATGGATGGATTGAGTCAATGATAGCGTGACGGTCGACAGGGGAGAGTGGAAGAATAAAACGTGTGGCGTCGACTCCAAGTAACATGGGATAAGGGCATGAGACTTTAATCACTTGTGTTCAAACTATTTGAATGCGCGAGCACAAGAAAGAAAAGCTTGATAGAAAATATCGCTATCTACGTATCATCATCATCTGCCTAGCCTTTTCCCAACGACTGCCTATCTGACCTCCACAACCCAGTTACTTGGTAATACGATACCCCTTGGTAAGACTGGTTGTCAGATTTTCGGGCTTCTGACGACCCGTAACGACTGTCAAAGATCCACGAATGACAGCCGGGACCAACGGCTTAACGTGCTTTCCGAGGCACAGAGGGGTCTTGGTATGTAAAGATGGTCACCCAGTCACAGACCAACCGCGGCAAGCGTAGCTTAACCTGATCGATCGACTCGTGCGGCTGTTATTACCTGTTTTTTTCTGTTCTGTGGTACGTATATTACCTATGCTAACAAAATCTAGATAGGTATGTAGGCCTATGACGAGAACGTCGAAAGATGCCATCGATCAAATGATAACGCATAAACGGCTGACAAATTGGTTATGTCGAATACTAATCTATCACTATGACTACATCTGACATCAGAGATCGATACATCTTACGATTTATCGCCAACCTTAACGCAAGATGAAAAACTGGCGATTTCATTACTGTAATACATTTGTTTTGTAGATGGCGCTACCATCGCGTATTACAAAAGCTGTCGAAGTAGTGGTTGATCGCTGTAGCTTTAAACACGTGAGGTTTGAAATTACCAAAGACTAAGGGTGAATGTAGGCAGTGGTGGCCCAGTGGTAACTGCCCCGAATTACGAGTGGTAGATCATAGGTTCGAATCCCGACAGACGCTTTACCTTGCGTAAATAATTTCATCACCACTGCTCTCGAAACCAACCAACCCGCACTGGACCCGCATGGTGCATTACAGTCCGTCTTACCAACTGACCCACTCCCTCTCTTCGAGAGGAGGCCTGTTTCGCAGCGGTGGAAACATTATAGGCTGGTTATGCTGTTATGCTACGGCTACATTGTCGCTATAAAGCCAAGTACACTTCGCATGCTCTATGTTCAATAGCGAGACGTCACTCGAGCAGTGTGCGAGTGAGAGCGCGCGAAGTGTAGTTCGCCTTATCGCGACAATGTGGCTGTAGCATAAGGGTGAATTTCATCAATGAAACTGAACACGATCAGCTGTCACTAACGTTCGTATTGACACTGGCCCCGATTCTGTTGTTCACAAACTAAACTAAATTTAAGTTCAGTGCATCTTTTTCTTTCTATTTCATCATGAATAGAACAGAAGATAAATATTAGTTTAGTCCTGTCAAATTAGTCAGCGCCTGACGTAAATTGACGTATTTTTAGTAGCCAATTTTTTAATCACGTCTAAACTTGTCTATGGATTATCTAATTTGACAGGACTAAACTAATATTTATCTTCTGTCCTTTTCATAATGAAATAGAAGAAAAAGATGCGCTGATCTTAAATTTAATTTAGTTTGTGAACAACAGAAATGGGGCCACTGCCAGCTCTTGAACGCGGTTTAGATGTACTGATCGCGCTCAGTTTCATTGATGAAATTAGACAAAGATGCGCAGTGCATCCTTTTCTGTTTACGCACTACATGACTTAATCAGAATTACGTAAAGAAGATAAAATATCTGCTGTCATTAATTTTGGATTGTAGTACTCATTTTGGTCTTCTTTAAATGAATAACGTAATTTCAGAATCATTACCGAACAATGACAAAATTGGCAGATAGTTTTATGGCAACGTATGAACAGGCGGGTAATTATATTTTCAATCAAGTCAACACCGATTTTTAGGTTTTGCATGTGGAAATGTTGCTAAAAAGCTACTGTTAGCTCCTAGTTAATTGCTTGAGCAGTTGCGAACGCGTATCTAAACACTTAAATACTAGCATAAGTAAACTTCTCTAATTATAAATTTTTTTGCACATCGATGGAACATATCGATGATCTTCGTTTGTTTGTAATCGATACGCTGTACGATTATGGGATAACACCAACACCATTCGGTTGATGGATTCGTTCCAGATGTGCTTTGTGATCGTTGGATGGACCACCCTGTTGAATGCTGTGTGTGTGAGGTAAGAAAAGGTGCAAACACAATTACTTAGGCACTAGTTCCCCTTCTTCTTCGTCGTGTCAATGATTCCATTTATATCTATATTTTATATAAGCTCGACCGGATTTTGCCACTTCGACAGCGTTAGCGTTGGTCTCGCAAAAGTCTTCTATAGTGGTAGTAGTAGTATAGTGCAGGTGTTATTGGTACCTATTACTAATCTACGATGTTTTACTTTATAAATAATTCGCTTCTGCCCGCGGCTTCGTTCGCGTGAAAGTCGTAAGATACCAAGTCAACTTAATTTTGTAAATCATTTTAGGTTTATAATTGATATTTTTGTGAAATTTTAAATTAGGCTATTGGTTACGTGGCATCAAACGCCAAGTTTGTATGCAGAGAAATTGGATTTGACGAGGAAACGTATCAAGTCACTCGAACCGCGAACGTCATGACATTATGCATCGTTTTACAGCCAAAATTAAATTGCGATCTATGGAATGGAAAATTCTTCCTGTTAATGTTAATATTTCGCTGAAATATACATATTTTGTGGAAAAAAAAAACCGCTGGAAACATTACTAATTGGTTTCTCCAAAACTGTCAACTAGCCTGTTATAAAATATTATAACAGTATATTGTAAAAATCTACTGTTATAATTTTAAATGCTGTTTGTCAGAAATAATCTGTAATAATGCATCAGTCAGTGTATCATTGTGGTGCCATTAGGAACGAGTAAGTAACATATGCAGGAACGCAGGCGTTCATTAATTTAATAAAAACGAAAAACTTCGCAAGCAATGGGAAATTACTACTGAAGACTGCGTGTTAAAAGAAGAGTGTTAAATAAAATAAAATAAAAGTTAGATATGGAGTTGCAGGTGGATACGATCTGTCATTAAAATACTTATTTTTGATTCCAAAATAAGAACGTTAGTGAAATTGACGTACTATTATTAAACTTATTTTCATCTTTATTTTTTTACAAAACTATCTAACAGACAAGCAACAATTTCTCCCGCAGTACCTACTAATAACTTTGTATTATCTTCTTCCATCCGCTGGCAAAGCAAGATAAATCACACCAATTACAGAAGCACTTAAAAAGGTGCACCTTCCAACATTATGACGCTCACGTACCATTCCACTTTTGCTGATAATTTCTCAATTTCGGCGCTTCACACAAAACTGTCAGTCTGTGATCCCATTAATGGCTGACCTCTTCATTCCAAGATTGCGACCTAAGCAGACCATTACCTTAATATTTTCTAAACCATTCCAAAAATTATGGTAACAAAGAGGCGTCTATTAAGCCACTAATGTCGCGTTGGAATGAATCATTATTTTTAGTGGCGTCTCCGCCTTATTAGGAGGTCAATTTCTCTCGAACAATAGGAGGTCAGGTCAGCTTCGCGCCAAAAACGGACAAAATGTCACCGGCGATCTGGAAAACGAGTCTTGTATACGTATTTGTTAGAGAAGTAAATGAATTTATCGGCGTTTATAAGATTGGACTTGACTTTTATGCAAGTTATGAAAGGATGGCCATGTTAAAATAATACTCTTTATTTAATGTGACCACCGCAAAAGAGATTATATCTGGGCGCAGAGGTTAATTATGTGCAAAGAGATAGTTTGCGATTACTCAATCATTTTGTTTGGAGTTGAAGTTGTGCAAATGAAATCTTAGTGGCAAAATTTGGCAGATATTTATATTTTATTTTTCAATTGCTTGTAACTCTGACTTTTATTACTTGGGTAAGTCATTGGAAACTGAATTTGTCTAACTAGAACATAGCAACCTGCCTACAAACAAACAACCAACAACAACACAACAAACAACAACATTTATATAAATAAATAAATAAATAAAAATAAATAAAACACCATCTTACTCTTCTTTCCACTCCCCGAACTGTATCACTCCACAACCACATCATAGCCCTTCAAAACCAAGTCCAGCACTTGACCCCTCACCTGCAGTTGACAGGCGAACAAAACGCTGCGCCCGCGCCGCAGGCCGCCCCACCCCGCGCTGAGAAAGCCGTGTCCTTTGCGCGCGCATTGACGGATAGCTCACATTATTACGTCGGTGCCATCAGCGGGTAATGAGCGTACAGAGTACTCTGAGGAACAGAGAGTGTGGCATATGATATAGTTTTGTGCTAATTATGTTCTTCAAATTATTTAGTTGTTCACCTTCGCTTGATGCGAAAAGCACAGAGGGCCTAAACAAAGTGATATTCTATCAGCGATAACGGTGACGGAAACGTCAAAAATGTTTGACATACTTGGCTATTGGAAAGCTTATGTCGATCCTGTTGAAAGTGTTTGAATAAATACAAAACGCTTTTAAAGCGATTGTCACTTGTCTAAGCCCTCCGGGGCGATCAATGTTGCACAGCTTAAGGGGAACTTCGGGTTCATAATTTGACGACAATTATATTAACCTTGTTGGTTCGCTAAACGTTTCACCTTCATTTATGCTGATGTCAAAAATTCATCATCATCACGTCCACTGTTGGACACGGGCCTCCCTCAAGCGTCGCCACATCGGAAAACGATCCTATCTACCTCCAAGCGAACTGCATGAACACTTTTTAAAAACAAAACCTAAAATAATTCAAACATAAAAACTCGTATTATTAAGACTGTTGAGCTTTCACGGCAAACCAGGTAAACTAGTACCGAAACATATTTAATAATAGCTGTTATAATAACCCAATATGATAGTTCTGCTTTTTTCGTTAAATCAACCGTGAAGAAACCACAAGATACAAACTTGTTGAACGTTACCAAAATTGTAGTGATTTTTTAATTCTCCACGCTCCAAAGCTAGGAAATTACTATTGACCGTTGCTTTTTTTAGTAAATATAGCAGGAGGAAATGATATCCTGTTGAAATAAAAAAAGATGAATTTTTTCTAGACTAATTAAACGATTCTTATGTTTTGAAAAAAAATTACGACGATTCTTCTGCTACGAATTTTGAGCGAAACCGGAAAATTAAAGCCATAGTTGTACGTGGTAATGGAGATAGCATCATCATTTATTTACTTGTCAGATCATTAATTGATCATTGATTATTTGTTAGTACTTACATACACAACTTAAACACGAGTGTTAGTACATCCATAATAATTTTTTTTATGTAAAAAAACTAACTACAGATACAACACACTGCAACACACAGCACCACTTACACAGACACACACACACACACACACACTTACACACACACACACACACACCGTACCACATTCCACCTCCAAAGCACCACTTACAGCAACGCTTCCCTATTCAAAATGGCCAACGTCATCATGTGACACCCTTCATTACCCTTCGCATCTGTCATCCCACACTACTCTACACATTTGTCGGTCACATCGCTTATCGGAAAAACGTCTTGCGGCCTGTTATCTTTTATAGTTTGGCCAAATTGTCGAGCGTTATTTATTAAAATGACGCTTGCGACCCGCCCGCTGAAATATGCGATGTCCTAGCGACAGGTCGTCCCGTGTCGAGGGGAGGACTTGTTTTGACAAATTGAGATGCCTTTACATACTTCGTGATTTAAGGTGGATAGATAAAAAGACCCGGCCCACGGCAGGGTCATTTTGATCTTGTATGGAGGTTAGTTTATTTAGCTAGGGCTAATGGGTAATAGGGACCTGTAAAGCTGATAAAGGATATAAAAGCGATCTTAGGGTATTTGTTGTTAAAAGTGATAGCTACTGGATGAACATATTATTAAGTCTCAAGAACTCTCATGATAGCAGAAAAAATAAGATTTTGCGTCAATAATAATGTTTACCAAAATCTTAGGTATAACCATGAAACGGCAAGCTCACTAAATTTTGTTCAACAAAAGTAAAACAAACGTCATGTTTTAATTTGACTGCGTTTACCAAAGAAAATATGTCTCCTAAAACTACTCAAAGACAAGCCAACAAATCAAGTCGGTCGTGCCCCAAGTCTTGGGGACGATATTTCAACAATTACTTAAAGGTCGTGACCAAAATATACTCATAAATTGTTATCGAAACGAGGGCGAAGCATGCCGATGACAATTATCCGCTATTACGCGTCCATCGACGAAGCACTCCGCGAACTTAATCCTGCAACTAATGTCTTAATTCAAACGCCATCTTTGAATCCTCGCAGCTTGAATTTAGAACGTATTTTTCTAACCTTCTACTTTGATGGCCGCATAAATAAGTTTGCTGAACAATTTTAGAACATTTGCTGTATTCTATCATATTTTCAACTATATTTTCGTTTACATGATGTCTTAAGGGTCAAAATTGCGAGCTAAACTGTTTTTGGCGCGTAGAAATAATTTGGTAATAAGAAAATAATATGGCGGTCCATCAGTTGCAGTTTCCCGCGTAAAAAGCTTCTAAACGATTGCAAATTGTTGCTAGTATTGGAATCGGTTCTGAGTTAATGGGAGCATTTAGTTTGACTAGTTCAGTGCCGAGGAAAACTATAAAATCATATCATCGTTTTTATTACGTTTCTCTGGAGCATAGGCAGGTTGTATCAGGTGCAATTACATCAGTCGAAAGTACTAGGTATCGAAGCTATTATTTTATAGCATGGACTGAAAATAAACTTCTTATTGCTTCTTACTTTAGGCACTTATAGCCTAATTTTCTCCTAACAAATAGCCTAATTTTCCTTTTTTCTGACTTTCATGAGAACCGTCCAAAATCGATGGAAAATTAGTTAAAATTAACTATTAATTATTGAAAATGAACGAAATTTCTAAACCAATACTAGTAACTCAATGAATACTAGTGACAGTTTGTAACAGTAATTTATAATATCAATGCACCATAAGCATATTTAACTAGCGTAGATTTCCTAAATAAATAGTTACTTCATTAGTCGATTCGTGGGAAAACCAAATACATTAACAATTCAGAGTACGGTATCTAAATAAATAGATCAAATTAACGATTTTGACATCACGCGAACGCGTTTAATAATTTAAATAAAAAGTAATGCGCGCGTTCCGAACATTTCGAATGCCACAAATTCAATATGGCGTCAGTTTATTTTTTTTAGGCAAAGGATTCCTGTCATTATGCCCATATATTATCTTCACGGGGCGCTCGAGTTGAGATAAAATTGTTGGTAACAAATGTTTCACGTTGTGTTTGATAAATTCCACATGATTTTATTTTCATTTTATTGGAGTATGACACCGTTAATTAAGCAACATATTTTAAGGTAATTTAGGGGTCGTTAAAAAGAAAACGAAGTTCTCTCGTGTTTTATGTTGGATGTTACACAGTTATGACACAATTTTATTTGTAAATAGTTCCGTTTATAATTTTATGTTTATTTAAATAATAAGTGGAATGAACTCGTATACGTTTTATAAAGAAAATGAGAACTTTCAAACTGTGACACAGTAACAGCTTTTTTTTTATTTTTTAACCGACTTATAAAAAGGAGGAGGTTATCAATTCGGTTGAATGTTTTTTATTGTTTGTTACCTCAGGACTCCGATAGGTATTTATAAGTTTATTTGCAAAATTCTTTTTTTATTTGAAAGGACATACTTTCAGATTGGTTCCATAGATATTTCATCAAAATCTGATCAGTGTTTTGGTTTTTAAACCAAAACATGGATAGGTATAGGGCCTCAGGGGTGATCCCGTACAAATTTTACTAACTTTGCTTGGGTAGTTTTTGAGTTAGCTTCAATATTACGTATTTTTGCCACTTAGTATAAAATATTGATGATGTTATAATAACTTCCTGGCACTGATATTTACATACAACAAAGGTGGTTTTCTAGCCACATGAGAGCCCATGAATAGACGCCAGTAGGTTGATGATGAAACGGTCGCCGCAGCCGAAAACGGCATGGAAGGATTATTATTATTATTATTTACATAGCAAGCAATGTTATACAAATTTGTGTGGGGTAAGTGCAACTTAAAAGTGAAAAATTTAAACTTTTTTACAAAAAAAAAAAAAACAACCGACTTCAAAAAAGACGCTACAAAGTGAAAAATAACTTTAATTCGGAATTCGGTGACAAACAACGAAAATGCGAACCCAACGACACCGACTTCCGAAATTAAAGTTATTTTTCACTTTGTAGTGTCATTTTTGGAAGTCGGTTGTTTTTTTGTTTTTTTATAAAAAAGGTTTTTCTGGATTCTGGGTTTGCAGCACTGAAAACATTGAGATTTACCAATTGAAGATAGACAAATCTTTGAATAAATCCATTGAATATCATGCATTGTCGCAAGTTGTGATATAAGTCACAGTTCACAGCTTATGATCTATGAACGCCCTAGGGCACACATTATGTAATTAATGTCTAGAATCTAAGTTGAGACCATCTTTGTACCTTTTAATATGCATTTAAAGCAGCAATAGGTAGATTATTGCAAAATATAAGTACTTTATCTTACAAAATAATCCTATTAATATTATAAACGTGATAGTTTGTGAGGATGGATGTTTATTAGTTATTACTCTTTCACGCAAAAACTACTAAACAGATTAAGATGAAAAGCACGAAGATAGTTTATAACCAGGATTAATACATAGAATACTTTTTATACCCATATACCTACGGGATCGAAACTTATGTGGCTGAAACCGCGGGGCACTGCTAGTAATATGTAATCGAAGACTTTTTTTCAATGTTGCAATTTTTTTACCCGTCAAACACAGCTACAGGCTAGCTACAGGGATTATGGCGCTCGAATGAAGTTGACAGGGGGGCACTGTTATTAAACAGTCTTGCAAATTGTGGTAAGGGGTTAAGGAGTGTATTGAAAAAACAATATGGCGGGGTTAGTTCCGATTTTGCCCACGTGCTAAAAAACCCTTTTAGCGCTATAGCTTCATACAGTTTCGCTCTCGTATAATTTTTTTTTCGAATGAAGCAAATACAGCCATACAGCCTAGTCGGTTATTTGTCGCAACAACATAGGGAAAAGCTGTCGCGTAACTCAAACTTCATATCTGGTGATCTGTGAACGCAGAGTGCCCCGCGGTGACGTCCTTAACGGGATAAAATTATTGTTATTGCCACCAAACTAAGGTAATTATTTTAACCTATGGTATATGGGTGCGCTGGAGGTGATTTTGTTTTGAATGGTTTAAATTTTTTCTTTATATTTTTTATCAAAATTATCTAGAAATAATACGTATGTACAAAAAATGGAAAGGTTTTAACTATACGATAAGTACCTCAATTAACTGGTAACTTATATAATAATTTTATAAATCTAACATTCCGATTATAACGCTCAGAGAGTTTTGCATAATACTTAATTGGAAAATTAAAATTTCCATCGGCTTTTTCTATTTGTGTCCAAGAAAACATGCACTTTTCATTCCACCAACAAACAAGTCAACATCTAATCTGTCACTACAAACGTGCGTTTTTACAAGACCATCGACTGCTACCTACATCAGTAAGCCCAATTTCATACGAAAGCTCCCGAAAAATCGACTCTACGTCCCCCACTAGTTACACCTTGCACCCAGCCGCCGCGTATAATTTATGCCACCGTGCGCCCGCACTGCTCCGCGGCCCGCCGGCCCCGCGGGCCCCGAGGGCCCCGCGGGCCCCGCGACCCACTGGGGCGCAGTGGGACACTTGTTACGCCGATTTATGGGGATGGGACGCTCCGCATTTTATTGTTTCTACTCCGGTAATGTCCGCTTTACGAACAACTTTTATTATTTATTAATTGATTCAAAATGTCTCTTGTCGATTGAATAAAATTTTCTTTATGTCCCGCTTTAGGGACGACATTTTTGTGTTTAGTTTATTTATCAGATACAGCTTAATAGATTTGAGAAATGGGGATAGATGCGGTGAGATATTTTTTTTGATATGAGAAAAATATTGTCTTGCCTTCAAAATAAGGTTTTTACTTTCTAAGTAAGATGAAGCGTCTGTGGTTTGCCTTTTGTAGCTGATAGTGATCTCATGTCATGAGTGGAATGTTATCAACTAATTATGACATGCGTTGGATTACTAATTTAAAGCAATAAAAACTTCGTCGAATGTCGCAATTCTTATGAGAAATTATCATTTATCATTAAATTAGCTGACTTAACAGACTTCGTCCTGATCAAATTGCTATAATTCATACAAAAATGTTGTGGAAAACACCATTTCCTAAATTTTCCAATTTATGGGCAACTTTTCCAAGTTGACTGTCCTCAAAAACCTAATTCAGATTATATCGAACACTTAAACATGAAAATTAACCAAATCGGTGCAGCCGTTCTCAAGTGATGCGCTTACCAACGAACAGCATTTCATATTTATAATGTAGAATCTATATGAATGAAATGAAATGTTATTCGTTAACTGAAAACGTGAATCTATAATACATATACGTTTTCAGTGTTCTTGTATCGCAACAACTACCTTTTCCAACGTGCAAAGGGCATTTGTTATTGATTTTTTTTTTCGTAAAAACATTAATAATTTGCAGCTATTTAAAACATTAGTACTTATGTTTTAAATAGACGCAAATTATGAAGCATGCAACATTTTGTCAAGACCCAGTGACTCAAACACGAATACAAATCTTTACCTCTATCTTTCATTCACGATTACACCTGGACATGAGATAGTGATTTTTCCACGAACCGCTCACAACGAAATCACTGGCTCCATCTAGCTGGGAGCGCGGTAAACACAACTGCGGTATATTTCACCACAAGATTGCTTCTATTTACTCTCGTTTAGGGCTAATCCGTGATTGCACGCCGGTTGCGCCGATGAGAGGTTGCAGCGGCGGGTTAAAAATAGGGCTCACCCTAATTGATGACCCTTCACCTCGAGCGAAGATGTGTGATTACTTGATGTGCTCTAATGTAAGTCTTACTAGACGTTAAAAGTACGCGTTATATTTATATGCTGATGTGCTTCTAATACTGATACATAGACTGCGATGACGAGGGTGTCTGACGGTGCTGTGCCTGCTTTAAGTTTAGTCTTGGGAAAACTGCTTACCATCCTCTAGAGTCTAGATAATCCTAATTTAATTAAAACAGTTGTCAAAATGAAGAAGGTCAAACATCTTCCTTCAAGTATCACTTCCAGTTGTACTGTAGTACGTCTCTGTGATCCCGTCGTGCTCCAGATGTGAGCTCGTGTGAGTAATGTTATGTTCGTGATCTATCTATCTATCGGTATACATACATACGTGAATAGTTGTTCACTTGGTGCATGCTAAGTTCATCCCTGATATTTAAAGCAGTATACAAAAGATAAGCTAATCTGTATGTAATCATGAGCAATCTCGACTTCAATTAGCGCCTACTTTTTAACCGAGTTCAAAAAAAGAGGTTCTGTGTTCGACCCGTATGTATTTTTGTATATCCGCGATTTTCTCAAAAACTAATTAACCAATTTTCACGTTGATTTACATACTTTCAGGAAGGTTTTAGAAATACATTAGGTAATTATTGTAATGTACAAATTTATATGCATAAATGTACAGCATCTCCGGCATTTCTATACGAATTTTGATGATTGCTTGCTTGACACCGCTTGGCTGCAATTGTATATCTATGTATTGTTTTTAGTGGATAAGATATGCCTCAGAGGTGGTCCCATATACATTTTATTAACTATCCTTGGGTAGTTTTTATGTTAGCCTTAGCTTCAATAATACGATTTTTTCCGCTTAGTTTTTATTGATGATGTTTTAACTGATATTATTATATAGTTATATACTAGGTGACCCCGCAAACTTCGTTTTGAAAAAAAAAAAATAGGGGTATGAAAAATAGATGTTGGCCGATTCTCAGACCTACTCAATATGCTCACAAAATTTCATGAGAATCGGTCAAGCCGTTTCGGAGGAGTACGGGAACGAACATTGTAACACGAGAATTTTATATATAAGATAGTTAATTGAATTTGTGTGGGGTACGTAAAATTTCTTTGATAGATTTTCAACTTTACTACAAAGGAATAAGGTTCTTATGCAATTAGGAAAATTTGACAAATTGGGGTAGCTTGATGTGCTGGCCACTGTACCATAACGTTATCCCAACTTTAAGGTGTGATTAGGATGAACCAAAATTTTATACGTATATAAGAATTTGAAACTGACTGGGTTTTTCTAAAAAATGTTTCATCTTAAATCATGTCAATATCGATAGTCGATATCCTAGAATCAAAACTATCAAATTATATCAACATTTACAAGTGTCACATTGATCAAATCCCGTTTCCCACAATTTCTTAAATAACATGATGTAATTCAGTGTTATCTCTCAATCGGTGAAGATTTGTCTCACACGCGCTCACTCACAACACTAAAATAACTCAACTCTAAATTAAATGCAAAAAACAATTTATATCAATGAGCACTCTCTATCTATCGATAAAACATCTGAACGAGAAAGGCAGACGTGAGATATGTTGTGTGGACCAAAGTTAATTACAAACACCAGGGTGACAGCGGAAATGTTATACAGAGTGAAAATATTAACATGTAATAAACAACTGCGCGCACGCACATAAGTCCAATGGAACATCTCATTTATTCAAAGAGCACTGATTAAATAAACTCCAAACGAATACTCATTAACATCGTGATCACACGATAAACTAAATCGTACCCATTAAAACATACTGCCCTCTACACATTAGTCGAGTCAAAAAAATCGATACCAAACAACCCGATTCGTCACGCCGTGTGATCGATTATACGTCTACTCCAATTAATCGTTGCTCGATTATGGCTGTATAATTATATAATAATAAATCGCTTTGCATTATAAAGTTATTGATCTAATAAACGCGGCCCGTCTAAGGTTTTGAGGTGTTATTATTGGGGGTAATGTCTTCATTGCCTTTCATTCAAACCGACACGTGATTGATGGCTGCCATATCGATATAATATCGATACATTCAACTACGATATTAATACATTCAAATAATAAAACCTTGATGAGTAATTTGAACTGTTGTTAAGTTTATAGTGCGCCATACCAAAAACGTAATATGCAAACATGTTTATGATTCGCGATAAAACGTTGCGTTACAGCGCTCGTCCCTCAGGTATATCGATATGTAAAGTGACGTGCCTAGTGCCCATGCGCCGCTAACTAACCCAGCGCTAATAATAAACTGTGTAATAACTATGATTAACGCAAGTTTAGCTTTACATTAGCTCGTGCGGTGGACGTTAAGAAGTAACGCCTTTGGAACACACTTTAAAATCTTAAAATCGGACGTGTCAGACGATGGAATTCACACGGTCGGTCAGTTTTATCGATCGTTTCGATCGATAACTTTCACAATCGATTTTCATTACACTTTATAACTATAAAAATGTTATAGTTCACTGCGATGTAACACAATCGCCTTTTATTTAAATAACATCGCAGACTTTTCTTGTTAGAAACGAGTGTGAACAATTTGTCAACGACCTTTGATCGCAATCCGATATCAGTCGATTTATCTGATAGCAAATCGCCGAACGAACAAATTAAAGTCATTAACAAAGCAATCCAATCCGTTGCGTTACCATTCACTATAAAGGCCGATAATTAAATATTTATTCGGGGTATTAGGATCGATGGAACTGTTACACGGAATCGATTCGTCACTGTGGAAATGCTCAAATTGCTGGCCATAAAAATATATAAAACGCCGTGAAATACATTTGACAGACGAGCGAGAACAAAATCTATATTTGCTCTGTCCATTATTATCTACATTTCTTCATGAAGATTCGTATATTTGTTTGTACATACATTTTGTATCGCGAATTAGCATAACATTGCGTTTAGAATTACCGTCGAGATTTCGCAACAAGTTTTTAATTCTAAATCGAAACGCATTAGAAACGGCTGTTCCTTCAGTCAATAACACCTTCATGTAATATATTTGAGGCCTGTAGGTGTTTCAATTACATTTAAACGATTCTCTGAGCTTAACAGCTGCTGAGTACATAATTTAAAATCCTCATTAGAATCGAAATAGTTTTTAATAAATCCAGCATATTCATTCGAAATTAAAATATTCACATTTGGGCGGCAACACCGCGTGTAAACGCTAGTTAATTATAATAGACGATTTATCGATATAATTGAAAGCATTTATCTATACTCACACATCGGTATCGGACCGTGTTCCCGTAAACCGTGATAAAAATCGATATATAATCGATATACCGATGGAATTTATTCGTCACGCGATCGTGATCGCCTGAGATTACTTAAATGCAACCTTTTGGCCACACGCTTTCTATACAAATAGTTTGAACAGCGTATCAATTACCAAACACACGGGCCTTTAACATTCTGTAAATTGGAGTAGAGTGATTTGTTGTTTGTTTCAAACATACACGCATTAGTTTTATTGCCATGGTTTACTTTTGATGGGAAATCG
This sequence comes from Globia sparganii, assembly GCA_949316385.1. Classification (NCBI taxonomy): domain Eukaryota; kingdom Metazoa; phylum Arthropoda; class Insecta; order Lepidoptera; family Noctuidae; genus Globia; species Globia sparganii. The sequence goes on along the minus strand of OX438663.1, from coordinate 1,380,895 downwards.
ATTTAAAATGTTGTTTATAGTCGTAGAACGATTAAACGTCAATTTTTAAGTTTCCAGTTATCTAGAGTTTTTCATTATAAAATTAAATGCGACCATTTCCATGACCGTGATTGGGGTTTTCCCTATGTGTTGACATGAATGTGAATGACTGTCGCAACTATTAAGAGGATCGAATCCTAGCGAGGATGAAAACTAAGATTAAAATAGAAAAGAAGTAGAGAGATCAAATCTAAGTAAATTGAATTTCAAGATCACATTAAAAGTTTAACAAAATGACGCTAATACCGATATATTTCGTTCAAAACGTTCGAAAAGCGTTGTTTTCACACCAAAACTACTTACTGGCTGTTGTATGAACTGCGTTTAGCAATACCGTGTTTAAGATCAGCTTTGTAAATATTGTTCGACTAGAGGCTATAAATATCATTTTGTTTACGCTTGTTTTCCATTACGAGTTCAGCTGATACATGAGTGGATGATATCTTGTTCTCTGATTGTTGGTGATTTCAGTTATTGCTGATAAATATAATAGAACTGCTGTGTTTTATTTAGAACCCGAGAAACGTTGACCTGTTAAAACAATAGTTCATACAAAAATCCTATAAAAATTAGTCAGATTTTCCTATTTTTTCAATTTTCCGGGAAAGTTTTCTAATTTTTTGTTTCCTTAAGTCATTGTTTGCCACCGCGGTCACACGGTGTCCACAAATAATAGACTTACTATTGTGTCTTTGGCTGGCAGTCAACGTGTTAAAATCATTATTCGGACAATTACAAAAAAATTAGGATAAAAAATAAAGCTCTTCTCCAAGAGATCTAGGTTTTGGAATGGGCAACTAGCTTCAACTTTCTGACTAACTGACCGACTAGTTAATTTTGACAATTCGAAATTACCTGAAAATAGTTTAATTGAAATAAATGCTTTGAGTTTGAGTTTAAACAAATCGGTTCAGTCGTTCTCAAGTGATACGCTTACAACGAACAGCATTTCGTTTTTATCAGTAGAAGAAGAAAAAAGATAGGTAGGCTGGTGGAATAACGGAAAAAATAGACGATTCACATTTCAATTTTATATTAAGTGAATTTCCAACTTAATACGTTAAAAATCCAACCACTTGTAAGTACTTACCTAATGATAAGTGGTCACTTACAACTATACACATCTGAAATCAAAATCAAAATATTTTATTTCACATAAACCTACATGGGCACTTATTGAAACGTCAGAAGCTAGGTGCACGGTTCCAATTATTCGTTTCCTATGGAGAAGAACCGGCAAGAAATACCATGGTTATTCTTTTAAAAATAATTGGCTTTTACAATGTTTTCAAATTACAGTAGGTATGGGAGGACAGCGTAGGCCTGTCAACAAGTACCAGGTACTTGATAAAATCACACAATCTACAGATCTAAAGTCTACAAGGCTTACAAAGTCCTCACATTTACAGAATAAGAATCTATCAATACCATAGACATCGTACTTACAATGTACAACGCGCTTGCATTCACCCAATCCTTCTTTCACAAACTCTCCCGGTTTCTTATCAATGCTTGGTGGCAGAAAAAGACGTGTTGGCAAGAAATGGTAATAGAATGTTTCGACTTTTTAAGAGACCATTGACCTCACATTCACCACCATTGATTTTGTTTTCTTTTCACGGATCAGTCAGCTAGGAAACTAGTTTTAAAATTTGACCAAAATTAACTTTTTTATGTATACCAGAGGGGCAATTCTCTTAGTTTTAAGAACGTTCACAGTCTGATATCAGTCTCAATCTGTCAAAAATACCTCTAATTTCCCTACATTTTGACATATGTTTGTCGCCGAGATGAAACTGAGACTTGATTATATGATATTTTGAACGTTTTAAATTAAGTACGAGAGTTGGCCTTCAGAAGATTTGCTTACAGAAATAAATATTTCATTTCAGCACTTTACCGGACGAGCTTTTTCGAGATATCTTAAAATAATCACAATAGAAGTATGATAACGGCATCCAAACCTGGCCCTACATAGTACCTACGGAGGTGCCGATGTGTTCATATAATACCTACCACATCTTCAATTAGTGCAGTTAACGATCGCCTCCTAACGCGTGATATCCGACGGATAGACACATCCGTCCTCACACAAATTAACTAAGATACGGTTTTTATTAAGATTACGATTAATAAAGTTTTTTGTGCGTAAGTAGGTACTATTTTTGATGGTGCGGTTTTGTTTTATATACAAGCTGGCAGGGACGTCGACGCGCAAAAAGTTACGATGGATTCAGTACATGATTTTGAATCCCCATACGTTGAAAGTTTGCTTTTTAATAAGCTGTTCCATACATTTTGACAGCGTTTTTTTTTTCTTGATAACCGTGTAGCGGTATCTACAACGCCACATGCGAACAACGCGTCATACTGACGTCACGCAAAATCCTGCATCTCGCAAGCAGAGTTTACCGCGCAACTAGCATAGATACAACGGCCCGACATGAATCATTGGGCAGTTGTCCGCCAGACACAACACCCGTCTGGTCGGAGGATCCTCCCTTTTCTATAGAGTATAAGTGAACTTTACACCCTGTTCCTCATACCTCTCATCATCTGCCTAGCCTTTTCCCAACTATGTTGGGGTCGGCTTCCAGTCTAACCGGATGCAGCTGAATGCCAGTATTTTACATGGAGCGACTGCCTATCTGACCTCCACAACCCAGTTACTGGGTAATACGATACTTCTTGGTAAGACTGGTTGTCAGACTTTCGGGCTTCTGACTACCCGTAACGAGTGTCAAAGATCCACGAACGTGCTTTCCGAGGCACGGAGGGGTCACTGAATGTAAAGATGGTCACCCATCCACAGATCAACCACGGCAAGCGTAGCTTAACCTAATCGATCGGCCTGTGCGGCTGTTATTATTTAGCCACTAGCCCCTCATACCTCTATAACCGACGAAAAATTTCTACGCTACGCGGAGGTCTAGAAAATTATGTGCTAACTACATGGTGACAGTTTGCACGTCGATGTTCCCTGTCATCATCATCATCATTCTCATCCGCTTATTCCAATTTATTTGTGATCGACGTAACAGGGGCCCAAGTCTGCTATTTTTATAAATTCGTCATTCCAACACGATCCCATTGTCATTTTGCCAAAAGTTCGTAATCTGCTCAATTCATAATCATAATGGTCTGAGAAAAACTACTACTTTTCATGCTAGATTTCATTTAATATATATTTTTACATATTACGAATTAGTTTTGCAATCTGAAGTAGTAAAAAGTTCGTAAATAGCAATAAACATTACATATATTAATTTGTCATTATGTACGAGATTACCATTTTATGCCATTTCTTTCAATGGAGTGTCAGAGGTTGATCATTGGAAAGTCATAATGACGCCATTATATTAGTAGATTACCAAACTTGTCAAAATCAACAATTATGAAATCAATGCTTGAATGAATGACCAAATGCTTGATGAATGATAGACCATTCTGACACTATTGTAATAGCAGACTTGTGGCGCTGGTCTCAAGAAATATTTAGCACCTTTTGACGGATTACCACTGCCATAAACATCTCACATGCAAGTCACTCGACCACCAACATAGTCTCGATACACAAGCAACGTTTAATACTTAGCAGGCAAATTGTTGTTTTTCTCGACGACTCGACAAACATGAACTTTATCGCATCGAATAGAACTGTCAGTCACCGTTATTCAGTGATCATTACGACATTTTTACACGCTCATGAAGCATACAAGAACATTCACAATATTATACAAAATCCACAACAACCTTCAGCGTATCGATGCATCAATTAACTCAGTTCGTCCGATACGAGACTGCACGAACCGTCACGATTATTATATTTAGTCATAAAAGGCCTGCAGTGAGACACGACAATTAATATTTAAAAAGAAACTCTCATATCTTAAATAAGTAATTGAACGATGCTAAATGTCAACTGTGACCAATTAAAAAAATTACATAATGCCGTACGATGAGTGTCCGCGGTACGGGACGCCTACGACTCGAAGACGATTACCAATAATATAAATCGCCACAGTGGACACACAAATGACAATATCAATTAAAAAAATTATCACCAATTACCTCGCGGCGGGTCGTCAAACATTGTGTGTCCGAATTTAAATACTAATCGACGTTTAATTTAAACGGGAATCGATTAAATCGTACCGATTCTCGACGCCCGCTTATTTCGAGTGTATGTCTTAATTGCAACATCTTAGGAGAGGATCTTTTGGGGCCGTTTATCGGTAAGAGTTGGCCGCTTAATTAGTACGTATCCCCTGCGCATGCGTCGATGCAATCACCGTCTCACCTCTCTATTCCTTATTCGAAACCACGGCTTAGGAAGCGTCGTCCTTTACGCACGCGTGCTCACAGTACCGGAATGAGCAGGACGGCGAGACATTTGTGTGTACTGAGATTGTGATCGTGTCGGGCGCCGGCACCCAGCGTTCCTAATGCGTGTTTTAAATGTTTACTAATGAACACGATTATTTAAAGTGACATTTTCGGATTTCCCTCTCGGCCATTACAGATACTTGGTATAAAGTTGGGCCGCGCTTTATGCGCCGTATTAAAATACAACAATTTTATACATTTTGTCTATGGCGTGGCGTCGGGTGACATTCCGATGCTATTTGAAGGCAATATAGATTGGTGACGGGCGTCCACTCGAACTTTGACATCGTCATATATTTTGGAGTTTCATATCGACAGAAACATAAATTATACGACATTTGGGTGATATTGAGTGAAATGACTGGGCTTTAAGACTGTGCCGACCGCACAGTGGCGCCCTCATCGTTTGTTTGGTTATTTCATACAATTTAGAATGAAAACGGTAGTTTTATATTGTTTAATTTCATTATAATCCTTAAAACGGATAAAAGTGGCCACTATATTCCGTTTTAAGGATTATGATAAAACTAAACAATATAAAACTACCGTTTCTAATAATATTAACGTATAATCTTGTGAAGCACAACTTAACGTGCTTATTTTCTGCATTTTCATTCTAAATTGTATGAAATAACCAAACAAACGATGAGGGCGCCACTGTAGGGTCGGCACAGTCTTAATGGGCCATGGATGGGCAAATGGCTTGTAGAACAGATACTCATCAAGAGTTTGAGCTTTAACTGTCGTTTAATGTTAAGGTTTGATTAGAGATTAGATTTTTGATTGTTGTTATTTTGTTGTCACTATGCCAGTGTCGCGCGGGCGCACCACGGAATTTCATTATAATTTAAACGTACTGTCAATGTCAAGTGTCAACTGTCAACTAAGGCAAAGAGTATAACTAATGGACAACATTGACAACATTTTTATGGTTTAAGTACGAGCCTTTTGACAATATTGCATATGTTATGATGTCTTTTCTTTTTAATTTTTTTTTTTATCTGTAATGTGCGTTTTGTTTGTGCAGAATAAACATTTTTTCTTTCTTTCTTTCTTCTTATTTGATATTTTTTCTATGGGGTTAAAGGCTGTTAATAATGGTCCAGATTACAAAGAATATGTAGGAGGGGCTCGTGGCTAAGTAATAACAGCCGCACGGGTCGATCGATCAGGTTAAGCTACGCTTGCCGCGGTTGGTCCGTGGATGGGTGACCATCTTTACTTACCAAGACTCCTGCGCGTTTTGGAAAACACGTTAAGCCGTTGTTCCCGGTTGACATTCATGAATATTTGACAGTGTTACAGGTTGTCAGAAGCCCAAAAGTTTGACAACCAGTCTAACCAAGGGGTATCGTATTACCCAGTAACTGGGTTATGGAGGTCAGACGGGCAGTCGCTACGTATAAAATAGGTACTGTAGACCAGTTCTCGTAATTTAAAACGTTCAAAATCTAGTCGCAGTCTCATCTCGGCGACAAACAAATGTCAAAAACTTGTCAAAATGTAGGGAAATTTGACGTATTTTTGACAGATTGAGACTGAGATCAGACTGTGAACGTTCTTAGAAATTACGAGAATTGCCCCTCTGGTACTCAGCTGCATCCGGTTAGACTGGAAGCCGACCCCAACATATTTGGGAAAAGGCAGGCAGATGAGATGATTACAAAGAATATGTATATTTGACCGCGACCCCGTTAATATGCTTATTATCACTTCCGTATTGAATGATGGGTTCGGCAGAGGTGTACCTATAATAGACCCTAAACAAATCCAGACTCTGGGCTGCTGTTGCTAATATTCATTTTAAAAAAAAAACTACTTACAGATATGTGATATTCACATTACTGTGCACATTCTGTACACATTCGCCAAACGAAATAAAAAAGACAGAAAAAAAAAAAACCGAAACATAATGTTATGCAAATGTAACGTGGGCGTAGTCTCTAATTGAGCACTAAAGCGGGCGGTGCCGCGGCGCGCCCTAGTCTCAAATTATAATGTATATACCGCCCACCTCTTAACTTAAAAAACTGACAATTCATTGATCTTAGAAATTCATGATCTAGGTTCTTGCTGATTCGTATTTTGGACAAAAGCGGACTAATTTAGCAATAAAAATAGGCTAGCTATCATTTTGCGTAGGGGTAAAACTTGTCGAAAGGTGTTGAACATACTTTAATGTGATAATGGCCCCGATTCTGTTGTTCACAAACTAAATTAAATTTAAGTTCAGTGCATCTTTTTATTTCTATTTCAATAAGAAAAGGACAGAAGATAAATATTAGTTTAGTCCTGTCAAATTAGATAATCCATAGACAAGTTTAGAGGTGATTAAAAAATTGGCTACTAAAAATACGTCAATTTACGTCAGGCGCTGACTAATTTGACAGGACTAAAATAATATTTATCTTCCGTCCTTTTCTTAATGAAATAGAAAGAAAAACATGCACTGAACTTAAATTTAGTTTAGTTTGTGAACAACAGAATCGGGGCCAATATTAATCATAGTTTAATATATGTCAAAATCAAAATCAAAATCAAAAGTCATTTATTCAAACTAGGCTGAGAATCAGCACTTTTCGAACGTCAATTACAAAAGACAGTCCCCCCAAAACGCCCGCCCTTCACCACTTCCTAGTGCTTTCGCTGGGGAGAAGAAGTGGCGCAACAAACTCGCCAGCAGCACAGCTGTCTGTTCAGTTAGAAAATATTTAATTGTATATAATACTAGATATGCAAAGTTATTGACGTTACAGAACACATTAAATTAAATTATTTGCCATATGTTAGCTTGCCACGCCAATATACCCACAAATACAATAAAAACAATACGTACTCAAGCAAAAATTAAAAATGTAAACAAAAACTTGCTACCTAAATAAAAGCCTCCAGGTATAAAGGGCGTGACAGCTTACATATGTATGCAATACTGGGTTCAGTTCACATAGCTGTGAATGGTAAACTAGGACCATCGAAGTAAAATAAATTTAAAAAAGTTATTAGTAATAACAACAGTAAAACCAAGGTCAGCAAGACGACCGGTCACCACAAGCAGCACCCGTTCACGAGCATAACGCAAAGATCAGCCATTACCCCCCTCGCCATATTTGAGGGAAGGAGGCAACCCGACCCCCGACGCTACCGCAAGCAGTGACATCTAAGGGAACATGACGAACTTGCTGCCGGTTACTCAGGCACGATAAATGTGATCAATCGTAGAGGTCGCCAGCTAACCACATATGTTGCAATCAACTCATTAGAAAACATTGAAATGAGTAGATTATGTCAATAATAAATTAAAATAAAATTAAACTGAATTGACTTATAAAGTCAACTAAAAACAGAAAAAAAAAAAATTATATGAACTCATATAACCTGTCAGTAAGCTAATTCTGGAGAAAGAACATAAACATTGTCTTGAGTTAATCAGGGCGACCAACTATTCTTATCGTTTAAGTAGTCGTTGATGGAATAGTATGCCTTTGAACAAAGGTTAGATTTTACTTGAGCTTTAAACGCATTAAAAGGCAAATCTAGCCAAGAAGAAGGTAGCTTATTATAAAAGGCTATACCAAGCCCAACAAATGAGTTATGAACCTTATGAAGCCGGTGAAAGGGAGCACGTAGTTTGTCCTTGTTTCTGGTGTTAACATTGTGAATATCACTGTTTTTAGTGTACAAGTGTATATTTTGCCTAATATATAAGATGTTGGCTCAGATGAACTGTGATGCAACCGTGAGAATACCAATATCTTTAAAAAAATCTCTTAGAGAAACTCTAGCACCTAGCTGGTAAATTGCTCGAACAGCTCGTTTTTGCAGGACAAATATATTTTGTATATCAGCAGCTTTGCCCCATAGCAGAATACCGTAGGACATAACACTGTGAAAATAACTAAAATAAACTAAACGAGCTGTATGTATGTGTGGTTTTTCACAGCTGGATACTGTGATATCATCATCAGCCTACAGCAGTCCACTGCTGGATATAGGACTCTCCTATTGCACGCCATTTAGCATTTGGAGATTCGCGGTCTTCACTCAAGAACACGTCTACCCTAACGGTCATCGGTTCTACGGCTAATATGGCCGGCCCATTGCCACTGCAGCTTGCTTATTCTGTGAGTTATGTCTATAACTTCGGTTGTCTGCCAGATCACCACATTCCCGATTCTATCCCTCAGAGATTCTCCAAGCATTGTTTTTCTATGGCACGTTGAGCGACCTTGAATTTATTGATGAGCCGAACGGTATATTCTTTCTTTCTTTCTTTTTACCGTGAGTGTCCACGTTTTGGTTCCGTAAGTCATAACAGGCAGGACGTATTGATTAAAGAGTTTAGTCTTTAGGCTCTGCGGAATACGCGACGTGGAAACTGTGATATGAATAGCTATAGCAAGCTATAGATATCGCTCCGTGAATGAGGTTGATCAAACGATAAACACGAAATACAAAAAAAAGTCAGCCAAACCTCGGCCTCAGCAAAAAAAGTCAGCTTAATCTCATAATCATTTAGTTTGGTCTTTGATTAACAAACCATTTCAACACACACGGAATCAATACATATTGTTCCTGCAAAACTCAAGTCACACAGAACTTCAGCTTTTAACTACAAAAACTTCTATCCATTATAAAACATATGGCCTCCCGCAGTGCTAGCCAATAATTCACATGTCGAAACCTTAACAAGGCTCATTGAAAACATATTAATATAAACCACACGTCATTTCCGAACCCGTGAAATATAAACAATAGATTATACAGCCTCTTAATCAAGAACTAATAAAAAAAAAACAAAGACACCGAAAGAATTCAGGTCACATGAATTTTTGATATATGAAGCATAGTTTTTGATAAAATATAGTTGTGTTAATAGTAATATTTGCATATGATCAACAATTAGGGGACCTCCCATCGGTTTACGGTTGAAAAGTACGGTTTTACGGTAATTCGTATGTATATGGACGATTTAGTCGCGTGTTTAACGCGTTGTCTTAATGATATAGCTGATTATATATTAAGTGATGCGTATACTGATTGTGTATTATATATTAAATGATATATCGTTAAGAGGTTTTTAGTTTTAATTGTGAATTTTGAGTGAGTTACGGCAGAGTGTGTTTAATTTTCTGTCCAGTTTGGTTTAAATTACAGTTAGATAATATTATGTGATTATTTTGAGTAAGAGGATTAGTTAACAATGATCCATCCCAAAAAATCCACCCTATGCCTATAAATTCCGTTTATTCAACTAGGCCTAGGGCCGGGTGGTATCTCGAACATGCGTTTCCGCGTATCCTCCTCATTGCGGATTTTTTAGGGTGGATAAACAGAACAACCGCGGTTAGCTATAATAAACTAGAAAATATAGTCAGTACTCATAATATAATAATAAAATATAATATAAACAGAAAACTGTCTATTCCTCACGTCATTTACAATTTCTAGTTAAATCATTTGTAGACGATTGTAAACTTCAAAATATGAACTAAAACATAGGTAGAGTGACTTTTAGTAGTACTTACTATAAAAGTCAAAACACAAATGAGATCATATGTTTATTGGCTATCATCATTTCAGCCGAAAGACGTCCACTGCTGGACATAGGCCTCCCCCCAGCTCCACTTCAGCCAGTTTTATGGTTCCGTTCCTGCACCCTTCACAGGGTCGTCGGTCTACCTTGTGGGAGGCCTTCCAACGCTACGTCTTCCGGTACGCGGTCACCACTTCAGAACCTTTCGGCCCCATCGGTCATCAGAGGGGCAATTCTCGTAATTTTAAGATCGTTCACAATCTAATCTCAGTCTCAATCTGTCAGAAATGCCTCTAATTTCCCTAAAATTTGACAAGTTTTTGAGATTTGTTTGTCTCCGAAATGAGATTCCGACTAGATTTTGAACGTTTTAAATTACGAGAATTGGCCTTCTGTTCTGCGAGCAATGTGCCCTGCCCACTGCCACTTAAGTTTGGCAATTCTTCGTGCTATGTCGGTTACCTTGGTATACTTGTTATTATTATTATTAGCTATACTAGTATATTATTATAATTAACAGTTCAACAGTAACATCAGTGATCTATAACCGTCGTTATAATGATTGGTTCGCCTTGACACGGCCGATATCGACGCTGAAGGGAACGTGCGAGGAAAAGACATCAACGCGCTCGCGTATTGAGGGAATTTTGTAATGACGAACCAAATAATGAAATTCTCAATTTTGGATTTTGAAATTGATATTAAAATTATGTCTTTTTTTGTCAACTTTGTAATAAAAACCTGTTTTGCGTCTTTTTCCGACATGTCATGAACCAATGGAGGGGCCCGTGGCTAAATAATAACAGCCGAACAGGTCGATCGATCAGGTTAAGCTACCCTTGCCGCAGTTGGTCTGTGGATGGGTGACCATCTTTACATACCGAGACCCCTCCGTGCCTCGGAAAGCACGTTAAGCCGTTGGTCCCGGCTGTCATTCGTTAATCTTTGACAGTCGTTACGGGTAGTCAGGAGCCCGAAAGTCTGACTACCAGTCTTACCAAGGGGTATCGTATTACCCAGTAACTGGGTTGTGGAGATCAGACAGGCAGTCGCTCCATGTAAAATACTGATATTCAGCTGCATCTGGTTAAACTGGAAGCCGACCCTAACACAGTTGGGAAAAAGGCTATGGAGATGATGATGTCATGAACCAATGGAAACTAAATTATTTCTTAAAGTATGAAGAACTGTAGATGTAAGTATTTTAATTTGTTTTCTGATTGATTGTATGCGTAATTATAAAATAGCACAGCGGGACACACTGAAAAGTAACAACACCTCTACGTACAGTACAAAAGACATCAACGCATTTAGATTGGAAATTTGCAATGACAAACCGATTCTTGATTATTGCTGACATTACATGCCTCGATATAACATACCCCCAAACATATTAAGCTATTTCAAAAATTCAATTTGTGCAATCAAGTTTTTTAAAGTTAATACAAATCCTTATCAAAGACGAAGCGTGGAAAAGACATCAACGCCTTCAGTGAACTTAAAATATCATTTAACATTTTTCTTTTCTATTTAACTATGTAGGTAAGTATAAGTGTCCTTTTTTGTATAGTTAATTTAGTTAGTGTACCTAGTTAGTTTTGTTCAATATTGTATATTGACATTTTAAAGTATATGAAATAAAAAAATACTATTTAACAAACACATACATAAACTCACGCCTCTTCCCATGGGGATTTTCAGAACCTACAGATCGCCACTTGCTACGATCCTTACATCCTCTTTTTGCCTCGCTTACGTTCATACATCTAAAGGCCAATTCTCGTAATTTAAAACGTTCAAAATCTAGTCGCAGTCTCATCTCGGCAATAAACAAATGTCAAAACTTTTCAAAAATGTAGGTAACTAAGAGGTATTTTTGACAGATTGCAACTGAGATCAGAGGGGCACTTCTCGTAACTTTAAGAATGTTCACAATCTGAGGGGCAATTCTCGTAATTTTTAAGAACGTTCGCAGTCTGATCTCAGTCTCAATCTGTCAAAAATACTTCAAATTTCCCTACATTTTGACAAGTTTTTGACATTTGTTTGTCGCCGAGATGAGACTGCGACTAGATTTTGAACGTTTTAAATTAGCAGAATTGGCCTAGATCTCAATCTGTCGAAAAAACCTCAAATTTCCCTACATTTTGACATGTTTTTAACATTTGTTTGTCGCCGAGATAAGACTGCGACTAGATTTTGAACGTCTTAAATTACGAGCATTGGCCTTCTGACTGTGATCGTTCTTAAAATTACGAGAATTGCCCCTCTGGTCATTAAGGCACGTCGGTTATGAGTACTACGTAAATACTAACCAATTTTCTCTTTTACCATATAGTACTCTCATATTTTATCTCCGTACGTGTTTACATGCTCCCGTACTACCAGTGCGTTAGGTAATTGGTATGATATTCGCCCTGCTCATAACATATTAACATTCAATGGCGTTCTAGATCACTATCGGTCTCTAGCGATGTTACACAAGCTATTAAGGCTGTTAGCCTATTAAATAATCACCATAGGTAACTGAAATTGCTTGTTATATGCATACTTAGTGTGGTAGTTAATTCATATTAATAACTGTAAGTATAGACCTTTTTTGTGCGAAAATCTTCTTGGATCGGATATAGAACTACATCAATTGAAGTGTATTCTGGAAATAGGATATCGGAATCACTCTAACACGTTTTTTTTTTTTGAATAAGCTTGATGGTGTCAGTGAGAAGAAATTGCGAAACAAACTCGGGGTCAAGATCTCTTTTAAAGTCCAGACATAATCTTGATCAGATCATGTTTCTGCATGGCTATTGTTAAATCTTATGTCAAATGATTTGATTGGCTGTTGTTATTTTTTTTCAACTAATCCTAACAGACTAAAATAATTTAAAGACATTTAGAACTTTACCCGTGGGAGTAATTACAAACATTAGTATCACATACACAAACAGCCACACCCGGGACAACTACCTCCAGGCCATATAAAAATTTGTTTTGTGTGGGAATCGAACCCGCGACATGCAGAGCAGTCGCCAATTGCCCAATGCCAACCACGCCATCAACATGAGATCCAATATTTTCATCAAGCCCCTTTCGACGCTAGGAATATTGAAAGATTTTCAAGAGTACCTCAAACAGTACTCACCTTACCTTTATACTTCTACTTCTTCAATCGGTCCCTCATTACTGAGGATCGTGGTCACTGGACCCTTTTAAACGGACAATCTGCCTCCATCTACCCCGGTCCAAAGTTGCCATCACCACCTGCTGAAAATTGCTTGAGGACGTAGCTTCCTTTACTTGGTCGGACCATCGTGTTGGCGACCGGCCTCGTCCTCTCTTTCCTTCGGTATTGCCAACAATTACCAGCTTTTCAAGGTTGCTATCTCCCCTTCGCATTATGCCATACATTACCTTTATACGAAATTGAAAAGGCAATTTGTTACTTAGCAGATTCGAAACTCAACTATCTCAGAGATCAATAGAAATCCCGCTAATTTGAAACTATAAGCTTAGTGCCTGCGAGTACATAAAATAATAATTTTAAACAAAGAGTACACCGTACGATATTAATTTGTAATTTTATGCCACGTATACTTTCTAAGGTAGGATTACAAGAAGATTTTTCATAGTGAAATAATCTAGCGTTTATCATAAATAACGTTTAAAATTGATTGTATTGAGTTTATATGTATAATCGGTATATTATCTTACATATTACATCCCAATATTGTTATCATATCGGACAATTTTATCGCGCACTAGACAACATCCTTATTTCTTTTTCATAAGGTTTATTTTTCCATAAACTAAACCTATAATAAAGATGGTTTGAAATCAGTAGCGACATCCTATCCGAGTTATTCGATGCGCATACGCAACAATTTGAACATAATTTATGTTCAGTTCGCTCCCAACCGTTACGAATAGGATCAGACGAGTTATAAATATATAATATTTTTATATATTATATTCAGTTCAAGTTTTCCCAGAGCAGGGTAGGGTTGTCAAGATTAACTTCACTAATAATTAGAAAACTGTTACATAATAACTATATATTGAATATGAGTCATCATCATTTACTAAATCATATTTTTTTTTAATAGACTTCAATTTTTAACTGACTTCAGATCAGTATGGTCGAAAAACAGCCTTAAAAGTTATCAGTATCAGTAAATTACAGAAGATAGAACCATAAATTATTCTAAGTCAAAGTCAAAGATTTATTTGCAGATACAAAAATTAAACAATTACAAACACACACTACATACACACAACAACATAACACAACACAAACAAACACGATTACAAAACTCAACAACAACAATTACAATTAGTTACAAGTACTACTTACTTTTTGGAGAGCCAGGAGTAGGTTTTAGAAATATGTGGTCTAATTTAGGGTGTAGTATGGACCATCAAACTGAACAACTTCCTCCATGAGAACGACATAGCAGTCGCGTAAAAATTATCAGCGGTTCCATACATTTGGGTCGAGTAGGTTCAGTTTGATGGTCGGTACCACACCCTTGAATATGACCACACATTTCTGAAAGACGGTGTAAAATACAGCATCTTTTCACGTTTAAAACTTACTTACTTACAAGTCCCTCTCCGCGCATAACCCAAACGTATCTCACTAAACACAATCACTCCATAAAGTTTACCTTCACCACACCATCACTTACCCGGTAGCGAAATAAAAATCTTTTACTGTTAACATTATGCTCTTATGTTAATTCAATTATGTTCATAACGGTACTATATTTCCACTAAACTGTCATGTGTACATGTTACTGTACAAACATGAAAAGTGAACAACCCGAAGGTTGCCCACTTTTCTGGCTTGTACTGATGAAAAATGAATATAAGGCTTTTTTATCATTTAAGTCGGTAGACGGAACAAACAAATATAAAGAACATATTTAGAAAAAAAAATATTTAATCAAAGAATTTTCGGGCTTGCACTACAAGAGTTTCGATTAGTAAAAAATTATGACGAAAACAGTTTATAGAGGTATGAGGAAGAACAGGGTGTAAAGTTCACTCATACTCCATAGAAAAGGCAGGATCCTCCGACCGGACGGGTGTTGTGTCTGGCGGGCAACTGCCCGATGATTCATGTCGGGCCGTTGTATATATGCTAGTTGCGCGGTAAACTCTGCTTGTGAGATGCAGGATTTTGTGACGTCAGTATGACGCGTTGTTCGCATGTGGCATTATAGATACCGCTGCAAATACAAGGTATTTCAAACATCAAGTCAAAATGTCATATCCACGTCAAAGCGCGTATTTTGCGTCCGGTACTAAATGTTACTTTAATACCAAAATAAACGACTAAGTATACAAATAAAAATGTAACTAGGAACTCCTAAAACTAACAGCAGCCTAACCTTTTACCGCAACATACATATTTATTGTCCACCACACATTGTCTGGGCGATGTAAAAATTGATTTTCAATGTAAAGTTTATGGCTATCTCTGTGTAGGAGTCATTGTGTTTAGGGTCAAATATGGCAATAAATTGTCTTATAGGAATGTAGTGTTAAAGAGCTTTCGTAGTTTTACGATGGAACTGTTAACAGATACTGTCGCGATCTACGAGAGCATGGGAGGCTAGGACTGGTACTTGTGAGGCTCTTAAGTTAACTTAAAACTTGAGTGAAAAGGTTAGTAATGGAATTAAAGTTTTAAGTGGTTTGAAAGTTCAGTGGGTGCTAATGCTCGTGGGAAAATTAAGATAATCAAACAATACATTCCCATTCTACTATTTAAAATGTCTATAGATTTGGACAGTAAACACAATCGACACAAACGGTTAAACAAAATTTGAATCGAACAATTCTGTTACCTAAATACAACCCTTGTTAATACTTTTACGTAGCAGTACAGTTACTCATTTAGGTACGGTACATAATAACAACTATAATGAGGGGCCCGTGGCAAAATAAAAACAGCCACATATGTCCACACGGGTCGATCGGTCAGGTTAAGCTACGCTTGCCGCGGTTGGTCTGTGGATGGGTGACCATCTTTACATACCGAGACCCCTTCGTGCCTTGGAAAGCACGTTAAGCCGTTGATCCCGACTGTCATTCGTGGACCTTTGACAGTCGTTACGGGCAGTCAGAAGCCCGAAAATCTGACAACCAGTCTTACCAGGGGTATCGTATTACCCAGTAAGTGGGTTGTGGAGGCCAGATAGGCAGTCGCTCTATGTAAAATACTGGTATTCAGCTCCATTCGGTTAGACTGGAAGCCAACCCCAACATAGTTGGGAAAAGGCTAGGCAGGTGATGACATAATAACAAAAATAACATAGCATCACGCCTTAGTTCGCCGAAAGGTTGGGCACAAGTGCAAGCCTTTTGCCATAAATAGGGCAGAAATCCAAACTCTGGGCTGCTTCTGAGAAATTTTAGATTGAAAAATACAAAAACACTTTTCCCGACCTAGAAATCGAACCCCTAGGTCCTCGTGCTCAGAGGTAGCTCTTGAGACCACTAGATCAACGAGGTACAAGCTACCCGAAACTGTCAAATTTTCCCAGTCAACTTTGAACCTTATGCTTTAGCGATAAATTTGAAAATGTATTAAAGAAATTTGACAGATTGTGGTATCTTGATGTGCTGGCGTCTGTAAATAATACTGTATTAAAATTAGTTTATGAAACAGTATTTAAACTGTATGGGTCCATACGCTTATAGTACCAAACCCAAATATTATACGTGTAGTTTATTTTTCCCTGTGTCTATCTATTGTTACATACTGTATCACATGCTGGGGTGGTGCGGCGAAAACTATACTAAAACCACTCGAGATTGCACACAGAGCAGTACTAAAAGTAGCTACTTCAAGACCTTTCATGTTCCCTACTGATCAACTGTATGGTATTTGTAATGTTCTTAACGTTCGACAACACTTCATCCTTCAAACGGTTCTCCTACAGCACCGTAAAACCCCTTATAAAACAGTAACTAAGCGTAGAAAAGACATAATTTGCACTCTTCCACAAATACGCACATCATTTGCAAGTAGATTTTTTATCTGCCTAGGACCGACTCTGTATAATAAATTTAACAAAATCTGCATAATCTACGGATTATCCTACTTTAAGTGTAAAAAGATTCTACGTTTATTTCTTCAAAATAAAAGCTATGATGAAACAGAAAATTATCTCCGTAGGTGTCAGTGACAGTGACACACACCTTCTCCTTCAATCCCTCACAAACACACTCGCTCACACGTTCTCACTATTTACACTCACACACTCATACATTCACACACACACACACATATATATATATACACACACACACACCTGCACGTATTCAATTATAAACATTACTGTAGTATGAAGAAAAATAAAATATTGTACTAGTTTATTGTAACTTTTTGTAAGGGACAGGGACTGTTATTCCTTAATACAGGTTATTCTATAACCTAGCTAGGAAAACAGAACTTCACCCACTAGATCGTGATTGACATGGT
Organism: Globia sparganii; assembly: GCA_949316385.1. Lineage (NCBI taxonomy): Eukaryota > Metazoa > Arthropoda > Insecta > Lepidoptera > Noctuidae > Globia > Globia sparganii. The sequence goes on along the minus strand of OX438663.1, from coordinate 1,363,448 downwards.
ACAAACTCATATGTATACTATAACTTTGTGTATGCCTCATGTACTACAATCTCCTTTTTATGAAATAAATTTATTATTATTATTATTGTTTTATTTTATATATCTCGGGACCATGGGGTCCCGGTCCTTTGGAAGGCGTACGAGGGGCCGAAGCCAACTCGCAGAGGCCCCTTAGAACATTTTACTGAAATGTGGCACCAACCGACGATTATCCCTATATGCACTATGAAAGTGCACCCAAGGATAACCCTCGGTTGGTGTAGGACTATTGCAGTATTGGAAAATAAAAAGTTGTACTATGGGTTTTCGAGGTTAAAGTGGATTGGTCACCAAGAACTATGGAAGAACTATGGCCCCTGCCTGATCAATGTTTTATATATACACGGATAAAATGGCAGGGGGTGACTTGCACACTCAATAATGGGCCCCCGGAAACTGTCGCTAGCACACAGTGACGTAGTGACAAGGGGGCAACATGTCCTGAGGTGCTTGAGGAGTGGAGAGGTATTCCACGGCTTTCAGAACAATCCCAGAGCCCGGAAGATGGTCAAGATCCCTACGAGCACTTACTGGAATACTTCCTTCCCCCGAGCACGTTTGCTCTTGCGAATCTCCACTCAAGCCGGCCAATAAAGGCAAGAATAAGGTGGGAGCTCTGTTCCTCATCAGTGTTCACTCCAGCCAGCCAATTAAGGCAAGCCAGAGGTGAGGAACAAGACTTCTCCCGGGAGATAGGGTCCGTGGGGTCGCTACTGCCCAACAGCTCGCCACATGCTGCCCTGCGGGTTTCTGTATCTCTCTTGGTCTGGCTCCTCACCTTAGACCTGTTCCGGCAGAGTAAACTCTTCCGGCACAGGCCTAGAGTTCTGAGCGCGCAAGCCCCACCACGACGTCAACGTAGAGATACGACGATGGGGTTATTATTATTATTATTATTATTATTAGTACGACACATATTAGTCCAAAAACACATACTTAATCGAAATGTGTCGTTGATATTAATCAATTCATAGGCAGCGAGCACTAAGCAGGATCCCTTTCCATTCTGAAAGCTTAATTTTTCTGCCTCTCTGATTAATGCACAAGTACGATTAGTAGTAATTACCGCTGTCAGTTCACATTACACTACATTTGTCTTATTAATGCGTTAATAAGATATCTTGTTAAATAATTAATAAACCAGGATCTTGTCTTGCAATCTTTGTATATCTGTATTATTAGTTCAAAAAATAAAATGAAACTGTACTTCATTTATAAAAATAAAAAAGATTTTGTGCTTAAAGAACATTAATTAATTAGCCTTATCATTTTGAAATGTCTTGTTTGTGGACGTGAACATCCTGTATAGAAATAATTACATAAATCTTTTAAATTTTACCTTTTTTTTTCTTTTTTTTTTTTTTACTTGGTGCTTTCACATTGTGAAGCAAATAGCTAGTCAACAAATAATAATTTAAATATAATTATTATATTGGCTAGCTTTATCTAGATAAGATATCTATCATTTTTATAGCTTCTCATCAAAGGTTACATAACATGCCTATAATATTCCCACTGGTGGGACACAGGCCTCCTCTCAGTGAGAGACTGTGGGCCATAATTCACCACGCGAACCCAGTGCGGATTGGTAGATGTCACACGTCTTCGAATTTTTGGTTCCAGGACCGGCAAGTGCCGGTTTCCTCACGAAGTTTTCCTTCACCGTTTTGAAAGTTTTCAAAGGTTAGATAGTATTCTATCTAATAAACCAGATTACCCTAAATATTTTTAAACAATAAATTCTAAAAAGATTTACGCGCCAAACAGCACACAATCAATCACTGCGGTCGATCAAAGAGAACAATGACACATTGACACATTTAGATCCGCCGTCAAATTACAACTTTATACCCGTGCGTACACGCAATAAAGGCGACAACACAATTTTCCTTTACAATCGAAATTTCTCAACAATAACAAGGCGTTAAGCCATAAAATGGTAAAAGAAACTCGCGAGTATCGACCTAATCCGCGACCACAGTCATTAGCACACAGATAGATTTACAATAGCCATAATCCTTTCTGAAACTTACTTCCATACACCATGATAAATATACAGTTACATCAACGACATATCAAAGAAAATTCACCCTTATTTACAAGGTTTTAAGTTTTGTCAGTCTTTCAGGAGCGGTAAAGTTTTCGTTGGTTTAAGCTCGCCACCCAGGGCGCGCAGAGCCTCTATAAATGCGTACAATTTACAACGTTCTTAACTTGAAGTTGAAAAGTTGGTCTTGTTACGTGAACCTGTGAAGATAATGGGATATATAGGAAAAAATATTAAGAGGATATATAAACTGAACTAAGAAGGTTTTATCTTTGTGGCGGATGATATTCGCGACTATGTGTGTGGGGTATTTTATCGGTTGCAAGCCTGAGTTATAAGGTGACGTCGTCTATAATAGCACCTTATGTAGCGTTGTTTAACTTATCTGTACAGTTAATTAATGTGGGCTAATCTTTCGCGTAAATCGGGGCAAAATCTAGGGTGACATTTTAGTGAGCTGTAAAGTTACAGGAGGAAGTATGAACAACTGGGTGTAGTACATACCTATGTATGTAAGGTATGCTCATGCATCATTCATCAAAGGTTGAATGAGAGACACCCCTGAATTTTTGCGTCACTTCTGATCCATGGAGATGTTCTATATATCAAAATATAAAAATTCACGGGTTTGTTTGATATACTAAAATGTCCTGTCCTCCCTTGAACTTCGGTAAATGTCAGATTTATTTTCTCCTCGCTTGCTGTAGCAAATGCGAAGAATTTCATGGATGCAGGCCTCAATCAAATAAAGGATCATTCATTAGCATCCTCAAATAAGGGGCAATATATGTAGCTCTAAAATCAAGGCAAAGTTCAGTATTTACAACAAAGTATCCGCAACAATGTGCAGGGAAATTTGTTATTTTGTTTTTGTGTCTATTAAGAATTTAAGATAGGTTCGTAAGCCGCTCGTAAATCTGTGGTGTTATCAAAATGCCGGCGCTGCAGGAAAATGATAGATAGGACTCGGTTTATAGAGCAGCTTCGTATCGGGCGAGATAATAAAAGACAGGTTGCGACCTGCGAAATGGCGGGTGCAAGGCAAGAGCGACAGCGGAGCGACAAGCGTAGCACAAGCATAGCGACAAGCGATTCAAAAAGCGTAGCACAAGCGTATCGACAAGCGAAGCAAAAAGCGTAACATAACCGAAGCGACAAGTGAAGTGACAAGCGAAGCTATAAGCGAAGCTATAAGCAAAGCTTTAAGCGAAGCTATAAGAAAAGCTATAAGTGAAGCTATAAGCGAAGCTATAAGCGAAGCTATAAGCGAAGCTATAAGCGAAGCTATAAGCGAAGCTATAACGAAGCTATAAGCGAAGCTATAAGCGAAGCTATAAGCGAAGCTATAAGCGAAGCTATAAGCGTAGCTATAAGCGAAGCTATAAGCGAAGCTATAAGCGAAGCTATAAGCGAAGATATAAGCGAAGCCATAAGCGAAGCCATAAGCGAAGCCATAAGCGAAGCCATAAGCGAAGCCATAAGCGAAGCCATAAGCGAAGCCATAAGCGAAGCCATAAGCGAAGCCATAAGCGAAGCCATAAGCGAAGCCATAAGCGAAGCCATAAGCGAAGCCATAAGCGAAGCCATAAGCGAAGCCATAAGCGAAGCCATAAGCGAAGCCATAAGCGAAGCCATAAGCGAAGCCATAAGCGAAGCCATAAGCGAAGCCATAAGCGAAGCCATAAGCGAAGCCATAAGCGAAGCCATAAGCGAAGCCATAAGCGAAGCCATAAGCGAAGCCATAAGCGAAGCCATAAGCGAAGCTATAAGCGAAGCCATAAGCGAAGCCATAAGCGAAGCCATAAGCGAAGCCATAAGCGAAGCCATAAGCGAAGCTATAAGCGAAGCTATAAGCGAAGCTATAAGCCAGGCTATAAGCGAAGCTATAAACGAAGCGACTAGCGAAGCGATAATCGAAGCGATAAGCGAAGCGATAAGCGAAGCTATAAGCGAAGCTATAAGCGAAGCTATAAGCCAAGCTATAAGCGAAGCTATAAACGAAGCGACCAGCGAAGCGATAAGCGAACCTATAAGCGAAGCTATAAACGAAGCTATAAACGAAACGACAAGCGAAGCGACGAGCAAAGCGACAAGCTAACCGATAAGCTAAACGAAAAGCTCAGCGACAAATGAAACGATCAGCGTGTGGTGCAGGTGATCAACAACTGGATGAGTTTAACGTTTGAGTTTATTGCTGACAAAGACCGCACACAAAACGTAACGAAGTAAAAAAGATATACTGATTAAAATTTACAGTGAAAATATAAATAAAATACAAATTTAACCCTTTCACTGAGCCCTAGGCAGTAAGAATCGCTACCAGCTGACAAATTTTATCATCACGGCATGAGTTATTCTCGTCATACACGATAGAATGAAATAAGAATTAATCAGTGTAAGTAGTAAGTTATGTAAGGCCGCTTCCTAATTTAATAGCGATCGTCGCGCTCTTTTATAGGAATATGAAGTAGCTGCGCGATCAATTTGACGGCATGGTTGGCGCAGTGGATAAGCGATTGTCTGCTGCGCTGCGTGTCGCGGGTTCGATTCCCGCACGGAACAAATATTTGTATGACCTACAAGTAGTTGTTCCGGGTTTGGCTGTTTGTGTATGTGAGTTTATATGTTTGTAAACGCACCCACGATACAGGAGTAATTCCTAGTGTGGGGCAACGTTTAAAAAAAAAAAAAAAAAAAAAAAAAATCAAGTCGCGTATGTACCCACGACGACATAGCAAGCTAAAAATTTCCAGTATAAGCTGACTTTTCACTGTATGAAAAGTATATACAATGCGAGGTCAGCTAAAACCAGAAATGTATAGCTTGATGTGTCGCCTTGTGTACGTCATTTTTCTGGTAAACGATCACGTATTCGCGCGATGATCACTTTCTGTTAGGACGCAGGGTAAGGAAACACGTAATTTTCACGATAACACATATTTTCCACGAAAAGCTTCCTCGTACTTATTCTACCATCGATTAGGAACCTAAAACGAAAAATTTATGTACATCTCTCGACGTTACAAATATTAATTTGTCGTCAAAATCACAACAACTTAATTTAAAGTTAACAACCAATGTTTTGTAGCTTCATCTTTCTGACTGACCGACCCCCTTGAAATTCAAAAGTGAGTTTGAGTTTGAGTTTTGTACCTTTATTAACACAAATCAACTTTTAAATAAATAAAACCCAAGTTGTTTTGTTTGCATTATTCATTAACATTTCAAAAGTTGGATTTGTGTCATAAATTAATTAACGTAGGTATTGATATAAAATGTCTACAAAAATGATTAAAAACAAAACGCAATACCTGTAGCAGGTAGGTTGTGTACTGTACTATGTAATATACTATGTGATTATTGTATTAACATACATTAACTACATACGAGATAACGTGAGTGGATTGACAGAACTAATTTTTATGAGTTTTTCATCATCATCATCCACAGCCCGACTTTATCCACTGCTGGAAATAGGCTTCTTTTTTCTTGTGCCGATCCCCACGCTCTTGTGCCAGCCTCGTCCAGGTCCTACCCGCGATGGTAACAATATCGTCCGCCCATCTCACCGCCATACGACCAACATCTGGTCTTCCAGTCTTTGCACGCCACTCTGTCACAGCCTCACTCCTGTCATCACGGACATGTAAACATAGATACGTGTTCTAATCAAATAGAATCTCCTAAAAAAAAGTGTTTCAGGATGATTTCAAATGTACTGCAGTGCGATTCTGTAACCATCTCACCGTGAAAACATAGGTGAAGTGAGCGTGGAGTGAGCTGTCAGTGTCATCCTGATGCTAGGGATTGATACTCTTGACAGCTCACTCTAAGCTCACTTCACCTAACTTTTCACGTTGAGATTTTTACAGAATCGATCGACTGAAATATGAATGAATTTCAAAATTTTGAAATGTTCACCGTCCCAATTAGTATTAAGTTTTTGACAGATCGTCAATATCAGTTGCAGATCTTGCATCGATTCAGATTTTTTTAATCCGACCGTATTTATTATATATTTATGATCCCGATTCGTAATAAAACTTACAAATTGACAGTTATTTCTATTACAGAATTAGTCTGCCGTTTAAAAGACGCGGAATTAGTTCCTCAATAGTTCATATACCTAACTATAATATAGAATCACGAAGTTATAAATTAAAATTACATTAATTACAGTATAATCAATTACCGCTAAGTCTTAACTATAAATTAATTCTAAAGATATTGAATCGTGGAATTGATTTAATGAACTCATTTGCTACAAATTATCTTAGATTTAGATGCTCTTATAAAGTTAAAATACATGTCTTGACATTTTTATTTGCTTTTAGTTTACAAGTTTTGTTAAATAGCAGTCATCTGCGTCAATATCGCTATTTTGATAAATAAAGATTGTATACAGTAAAAATAAAAATAAAATTATTCGTCAAAATCAGTAAGTATATAAGGTTCCCTAGACTAGTGACAGGCCTGCTATGTGAGGGCGAAACTCACATGACGTTCCTAGTTTCGCTTATTTTTTTATAACAACTCGAACACATATGAACATTTCTTTTAATAGCCGACGAAATACATGATTCTGGAAACCCTGTTGAAATTCTTACAAGAGTGCTTGCAATTCCTACGCGGTCAAAATGTATGTAACAGCGATTTTTCTTTTTAATAACTTACGAAAAATATCAACACTAGGGAATCCAAAATCATGTGCTGAATGTTCGTCGATGTGCAAGCCTGTATAGTTGATTTGATTTTTTATTTTCTGTAAATCTTTTTTCTCAGAAACCAATCGATTACTGAACTTCATAATGATATATTTGACACTTTCCGGCGCGGTCCTTTATTGCGGAAAGACAGTAAAATTTTTCATACAAAATCAGAATACTGTCACCGTATCAACAATATCTATCACGGAAAATTTAATCGTTTACCTAGGGCGGTAGACGGCTACAACCGCATCCGTATAGAGTGGTGTGGATGAAATCTTTTGTAAAGAAAATTCTATGTTAATTCCACAAGCTACTAGGTACAATCTGTCAAATTTCTTTAATAGATTTTCAAATTTATCGCTAAAGCATAGCGTTCAAAGTTGATTGGGAAAATTTGACAGTTTCGGGTAGCTTGATGTGCTGGCGTCTGTACCATTATTATCTAAATCAGAATCTGTCGTGTAAGTGCTAACCAATTTATTGCCGTGTTTACTCCATCCGTGCGTCCGTTCTGTTGCAAAACATGCCTTTATTTTATTTTAGCTCTCTATTGAAGTGTTAAAATATACAGACGACACAAATGTAAGCGCGTCAAAGGTCAATTTATACGTAATTTCCTGTGAAAACGTAGAAATTGTAGTTCCCAGACTGACGTCTCAATCCTAGCAAACCACATGTGAAAGAAGAACTGAAAATTGGTTGTGATTCTCTTTCAAAACACATAATTTCTTAATATTTCTTTTGTTTTCAATTGTGTCACATGAGTTTCGTGTATGTGTTTCAGATTTGGGATACAATGTACCTATGCTGCAACAGCTTCTGCCCGCGGCTTCGCCCGCGTGAATGTCGGAAATCATCCCACGGAAACGTACTACCGGAACAAAAACCAGCCTATGTCCTTCCTCAGGACGCCATCTATCTCCTTGGCAATTTTTATCGAAATCCGTTCCGTGATTTAGGCGTGAAAAAGTAACATACAGACAGAGCTGCTTTCGGATTTATAATATTAAGTATGGATGGATAGTATACAGGGTGGTCCAACAGTCGTGGATCAAACGAAATAAGGCGATAAATAAGGTCATTTCCAACAAAAATCTTTCTACAGCATGGCCGTGATATGATTTTATGCTTCATTTTTAAGTAATAGAATAATTGCTGCAAAAGTTAACCAAAAATTCATTAGAGCGCGGTCAGATTGCAAGCTATAAACTAGTGGATGGTGTCTTGATAAAGTTATAGCGCATGACGGTCAGATCAGTGAGCTTAAAATATCAGGATAGGCTAAAAACTTAGCCTAAAAACTACTATGGTTGAGCTAATATCTCGTCGCTCCACCACATTAGTTTTACAAGCTGAGCTGGCATCACATTAGTTCGCAATGTGAACTAAAAAATATTGAGCTAATAAGTTGCCATTTCGCTCTAAGCCTCTAACCTAGTAAATTAAATGGCGGTTGTATCCTTCGTGAGCTATATTGCTTTAAATTTATGTAAAAGCCAATTTGGACGAATTGAACCATGTAAACAAAAAGTTAGTGAGTTGGTTAATTTCTTAGTGCTTAGTTGAGTCAGTGGGAAATCTGAAATAAAGTATTTAATTAAACTGAAAATGACTAAAGTATGCAGTACAATGTAGATGGCAATTTTTATTTCGATGTTAAGTCTTTACTTCGGAAACAAGTAAACATTACGTATAATATTTATCTTTTGAAATTAGAAACTAGTATTTGCTAATTTGTTTTAGCTAATCAAACTGCAGAAATTTCTGGCGATATTAAATTTCTAATTGAATGACCTAAATTTTAAATTACTCACTGTCTGATGAAAATTATCGACACATTATCGACGTGGAACATTCACAACTTTATTTATTTGAATTTTAGTTCCTGAGAACCTCGAGTGGAGCGCTTTGAATCGGCACAAAAACCAACTGTCATTTCGTATAGTATATTTAGTCCAGCATACTTGTTTATTAGAGGTCAGTGGTTCAAACACACAAATTGAATTAATATTTTATGGCATCGATATCGAGTGATGTCACCTGTGCTGTAAAACTAATTAGAGCTCGCATGTCACAGCTGGACGGTTTATGGCGGCCATTATTGTAAAATGTCACCTATACGTCGCGGATAAAGGTGCACCTAGATGGCGGCCGATCGTTCAGATCGATCCAATTTGATCGACGTTCACTCCCGACACACTATTCTCAGCTGCTGCAATACTTGGAAGTCAGAGTCAACAAAGATGCCGCGGTTGTAAAGCTGAGGGGCAATTCTCACAATTTTAAGAACGTTCACAGTCTGATCTCAGTCTCAAACTGTCAAAAATACCTCTAATTTTCTTACATTTTGACAAGTTTTTGACATTTGTTTGTCGCCGAGATGAGACTGCGACTAGATTTTGAACGTTTTAAATTACGAGAATTGGCCTTCAGGTCGAGTCCCGGAGAATGTTGATTCAACTGTTTTGAAACACGCATGGTTAGAAAGGGGGGTGACTACCGAGATGACGAATAATAGAGAAGCATGGAAGTAAAAGCCATGTTGGGCCGACCACAAATAAATTGGTATATGGACAAAAGGATAATGATGTCTTGAAACACACAAGGAATTTTTTTAGAAATAATTAGCGGATGAGAAAGAAAACAGACACGTCTGGCGAAGAATGACGAGAGAGCCGACCTTAAATAGAAGGGATAAAACTAGGCAGAGTGAGAGATCCAACCAGTGCTTCCAGATCCCAAAAGTAAAATTACAGTGGTGCGAGCTAAAAAATACAGGGGTTTCTAAAAACAATACAGTAGATTTCAAAATCGATTACAGTAAAATTACAGACAAACTTTGTTTACATATTGATAGAAAAACAAGTCTAAAATACAGTAAATCTACTGTAATTACAGTGAATCTGGAAGCACTGGATCCAACTGCCTGGTTGGTGGGTCGGCCAGAAATTAACTAACCAGAAAACGATCGTACATCTTATATCGATCGAAGTTCGGTCGATCGATTATATTTTGAGGCGATCTGCTGGTCGACGTCGATGGACTGCAGTCTAGTCACACCTTTATGTCACCTACACGTCGCATCTAATAAAGTTTTATCTGTTTGCACATCGAGTTACACAAATATTGTAAAGTTCATAATCTGAGATTGACCTTAATGTGCTTCCGTGGTCTGGTGGTATTTCCTGGTATCGGTCACTTTAGCTCTTAAACTTAACATTCATGTCATGTGAGACTTGGGTGATTTTTACTACTGTATATGTTATTAGAAGATCTCTGTATTCACCTTATGACGAATGGGACGAACAGGAAAACTGATAAACCTTTTGTGTGGACATCTAAGTTTATGACAAAACTTTCCATATTTGGATATGGAAAGTTTTATTTGGGTAAAATAATAGGAAATCAGAGGGGCAGTTCGCAGTTCTCGTAATCTTAAGAACGTTCAGATCGCAGTCTCAATCTGTTAAAAATACTTCTAATTTCCCTAAATTTTTGACAAGTTTTTGACATTGATTATCGCTGAGATGAGATAGCGACTAGATTTAGAACGTTTTGAATTACGGGAATTTGCCCTTACTACTTTCGTCAAGTGATGATAAGCTGATAAAGTAAAACAGTTTATTGGGTGTTAGGCAGGTACGGTCAGCATCAAAAGTCGATTAACACTTCAGTTTTTTTAATCTCAGTCATTGAGCGAAATATAAACAGTTCAGTTTTTTTCATCTCAGTTATTGAACAAAATATTTGTTCAAAATTACATTGTATTTCTGCTGCAATTTTGAACAAATATTTAGATCAATAATTGAGATTAAAAAAACTGAAGTGTTAATCGACTTTTGATGCTGACCGTACAATAAAATTGTAAATAAAAGGTTTTAAAGATCCCTTACGTGTGTTCAATTACTTTGACTTAGAGCATATTCTTATGTTATAGACTAGCTTCTGCCCGCGACTTCATCCGCGTGAAATTTCTTGTTCTCCCGACCCACCCCGTCGCATCGCATCGCTTTACCGCGCTTCTTCGTTTTCGCACAGCGTTCCTTCTATTTTGGTTTTTGCTCGGCTCCTCAAGGACCCTAGCGTAATGTTAAGTAGCCTATATATAACCTTTCTCGAGAATTGGACTATCAAATGCATAAATCATTTTTTTTTAATTCAACTGGCATTTCCAAACATTAGCGCGTTCGAACAAACAAACAAACTCTTCAGACGCCATCGCCAGTTCATCAAGCTACTACAACCTGTCAAATTTCTTTAATAGATTTTCAACTTTACTGTTAAAGCATAAGGTTCAAAGTTGATTGGGAAAATTTTACCGTTTCGGGTAGCTTGATGTGCTGGCGTCTGTACAATACAGCAACATTGATATCACACCACTTATTAGTATTACAATTACCGATCCAGAAATAGTCAAAGCACACACATTACATTTTAAAAATGCTGATAGAGTTCTATTAAAAGACTCAAATATCCTATGATCAATGAAGCTATTGGCCCCGATTCTGTTGTTCACAAACTAAACTAAATTTAAGTTCAGTGCATCTTTTTCTTTCTATTTCATTAAGAAAAGGACAGAAGATAAAATATTAGTTTAGTCCTGTCAAATTAGATAATCCATAGACAAGTTAGACGAGATTAAAAAATTGGCTACTAAAAATACTTCAATTCACGTCAGGCGCTGACTAAGTTGACAGGACTAAACTGGACGTAGTTATGCAAAAAGGATCCAACCCACAACATGACCGAAAATGAGTTAAGTATACCAAACTGCTCGTCAAGGTCTATATTTTCGATTAGCAAAAACAATCCAAGTAAAATACGAATTTTTAATGTCAAAATATTCGTATTTTACTTGGATTGTTTTTGATAATCGAAAATATAGACCTTGACAAGCAGTTTGATTTACTCAACTCATTTTCGTTCATGTTGTGGGTTGGATCCTTTTTGCATAACTACGTCCAACTAATATTTATCTTCTGTCCTTTCATAATGAAATAAAAGAAAAAGATGCACTGAACTTAAATTTAATTTAGTTTGTGAACAACAGAATCGGCGCCATTGTCTACAAAAGTTATCTAATACCAAAGTATCAAATACCTTACCTATTAATTCGCATCCTAAATTGAAAGTGGTTCGACATAGTCCCAGATATCAATCAGTCTTGTTATACAACAAGTTGCCATTAGAATTTAAAAGCATAACCAGTGTAAATTTATTCAAAAACAAATTAAGGACATATTTATTGAGGAAGGGCTATTACAGTATTGAAGAGTTCATCAGTTGACAAATAACAATCATGACGTATTTATACGATATTTGGTATTATTGAGATTTATTAAATTTATTTATATTGTGTTAATCGTTTACATTAAATTCTGTAGGTAATTAAATGGCTATTAATTTTATTATTTTCATCTTGTGACATTATATTTCTGTACTTAACGACTATTAATTTTATTACTGTATAAAATGAGTTATTGTTAATTTGAGTATTATTATTATTTTTTGTATTTTTTTTTTCTATTGTCACTATCTAATCATTATTAATCTAAATTTATGTTTATTTTATAATTTATGATTTTTCTACACAATCTATTTTGTTATGAAATAAATGACTTATGACTTTATGACTTATCGAGTGCGAGGCGCTGGCCGGCAGGGCGACCACCCAATATGTCAAATTATTGAGACTATTAACCCCCGACTACAGTGCTGGTAATTGTGCACACCACAGACCACTTGTTAAACTTCCAACACATTTGTCTGGGGACACCCTGTGCGGACACTAGGGGTGTACTGACCACTAAATAAGAACATTTTAAAAACGGTTTATTAGTTTCAGGTTTTTTTTTTTGGATGAAGAAATGATCGACCGATCGTCGATGATCTTAGCAAGTGGCGTTCTGCAGTTTCTGCCTACACTAATGGGAAGAAGGCGTGAGTTTATGTAAGTATGGGTGTATGTAAGATATTAACCTTACGACGAGTTCGAGTACGGTACGAAGTCCAACCCAATATCTACAGACCAGGGGGCCTACCACCACTTATAGCAGTATTATTATAATCTTACTTCAGTGTGGGAAAGAGATGGAGCAGTACAGGACATGCAGCTCCACCTCTTTCCCACGCTGAAGTAAGATTATAATAATACTGCAATAAGTGGTGGTAGGCCCCCTGCCTGAAAGAGGACTTTTGGCCGAAAGGTGTCGTATATCGTCGTTTCCGAGGACGGTTACGCGACACCACGCAGCGAAACACGACGCCGACAACGTTACGTGTATAATCATAGTTTTAAGGTTTTTAATATGTATTAGTTTATTATTGTATAAGATTATTTTTTGTATTTTATATATCGACGATGAAGTGACAAGAACTCCTAACTGACATTTTTGCGATTTTACTAACTTCATAAATAAGATATGAAGTTAGCTGCTATTACCTGCTCACGCAAACAATTATTTAAAGTCTATCTACGTAAAAAAAGTAAAATCGCGGAGTTCTTGTCACTTCATCGTCGATATGGGCCTTAGTTGCCTGATAATAAAATGATTATTATTAGGTGTTATTAAGAGCCTACACTACCTCAGCTAAAATTCACTCTTTATCTCGCTCGGACGATACTGCTCGCGGACTGAGTGAGAGTGAGACAGAGTGCGGTGCTAGGCGGCAGGCAGCGCCAATAGTTTAGGTATTTGCTTTTTAAGGTGAAAATAATGGTAATTAAAAAAAAGTAAATAACATAAGACCTGCTTTATAGTTAGTTCGGTTAGTATACAAAGTTTCATGATCTAATTTGAAGTATTTTTTGAATACCAGCGGTTTATTGTTCGGTTTGGAGGTAACTTTGGAATTTTTTTCTATCGAGAAAATTTTATGAAATCATGTTTTCGTCTAACATAAGACCTAACATTAATCCTCAACTTTACCATATATTTATTTCAAAATTAATGCTGCAGTATTTTCGACATAACGTAGGATCATGCTAAGCCATTTGAGGTAGTATAGGCCCTTAAGAATAAATTATAATTTATTAATAATTGACCGTGAATATAATGTTTTACCAGCGCATCCTTCTGACTGATGTAAGTATTTACTTATACTACATGAGCTTTTCCGGAATACCTCGTGCTGAAAAGAGAGAAGATTTTAATTTGAATCCCTAGATTTAAACCCACTGGGATTGATAATAATTATCTATCAAATCATCAACAATACAAACTGCTTATAATTAAGACTGTAACTGAAAACATAAAATGGTTTGAAGCGATATACGATACTGCCGATCGATTCTGTAAAAATCTCACCGTGAAAAGTTAGGTGAAGTGAGCTTAGAGTGACCTGTCAAGAGTATCAATCCCAAGCATCAAGATGACACTGACAGCTCACTCCACGCTTACTTCATCTAAGTTTTTACGGTGAGATGGTTACAGAATCGCACTGCAGTGCTGGATATATACTCAGGACCACAAGTCCAAATGCTTGCAAACCCTAATATTACGAAATCATGGCCCGTATAGCTAGACCTGAACCATAAATCTGTCCAACAAACACTAATTTCTTCTCGACGTAATATGTACAGAATCAAGAGCCCAGAAAAGTACAGCACATACCATTAAAGCTTAAATATATCATCTTCGCAATAACTGCTTAAGTAAATCACCTCACCAATAAGCTCCCATCCCTACACGTTGTCGAAGACACTGAGCAATAACATCCTCCTACGAACGCGTATATTTAACACTATAAAACAATCTACTGACTTTAAACAAGCTAAAACAACCTTTAATTATAAAGAAATAAGAGTTATAAGCAACGCAGAAGTGATAAAGCTGGTAACACTCCAGATTTCATTGTTAAGTAACGCTGGATTTTTTGTAATGAGACCTTATTACATTGTGTTAAAGGTTGGTATGGTTGCATTTGTTGTGTGGTTTCACGTGCCGGTCAAAACAACCTGCCGTGCGCTGCTCAACGTTTGATTTATTCGTACAAAAGCGAGTTGGTATTAATTCACTCGCTATTTGTCATTGGACGTGAGAAAGTGCTTTATTGTGGGCACACAACGGGACATATTACTCAGTGCTTGTGACGTCCTGCTCGGTTGTTTATTGTTATTGTTAGCCGATATTTAGTGTGGAAGCTTCGGTACGTCGACGGCTGTTTAGAGGATGTTATATTTCAAGGCTTCTGGATGTAGTTCCTGTTAAAACACAACGCAAAACTTGTGATTAATTACCAAATGTCTTTAGGCAGAGCCATGTAGCAATTACTGTTATTAAAGATAAGTAAACTTCTAAAAATATTTAGAAAGAAAGAAAATACGTTTATTTTTGGGTAAACATGATATAGAGAAAGAACATAAACACAGAAAAAAACAAGCAGTATTAGCATGTATTTTGGTAAGGAAATCCGAAAACGTAAGCATACCGTCGAGACGAGAGACGTGCAGAGAGCACTAGGCAAAAGAGGTACTTAATATTGGCCCCGATTCTGTTATTCACAAACTAAACTATATTTAAGTTCAGTGCATCTTTTTCTTTCTATTTCATTAAAAAAAGGACAGAAGATAAATATTAGCTTAGTCCTGTCAAATTAGGTAGTCAACGCCTGACGTAAATTGACGTATTTTTAGTAGCCAATTTTTATATCACGTCTAATCTTGTATATGGATTATCTAATTTGACAGGACTAATCTAATATTTATCTTCTGTCCTTTTCATAATGAAATAGAAAGAAAAAGATGCACTGAACTTAAATTTAGTTTAGTTTGTGAACAACAGAATCGGGGCCATTATTGTCTTTTTCCCGTATCAACTTGACCAACAAAATATCGTGTTTAGTGTCGATAGTACAGTATTAATTATAGGTTCGTTTAAGATCTAAAACTAGACAAAGACTCATCGTCTCCTTGACCGAATAATTTAATACTTCAAACAGCGTCGTCAGATTAGATATCGGATCCTACCCCGCCCACGCCCCAAGCTAACCGCTACTTAAAATTAAAAAGGCATCCACTTTCGATTCGCCAACAAATGACCGAACACGCACACCGATCGAGTCTCTATTTTCATACACCCACGCGTGAAAGTATACATTTTTATAAAACAATTGTTATCATATTTATTTTGTAAGTATTCATTAGATATTCGTTGTGGAGGGCACTCGAGATGGAAAGTTGGACGAGTGGCTGATTCGACATCGGCCTGTGTTTCGAGATCCACAAGTGTCGGTTGAAGATCGGGTGCGAGTAATAAGTGCGATTCCCAGGCGCGATGACTGGACTCGACTGAGGTTTGTAGTGTGACTGTGCTTTTGGGCTTTATAGGATATCTATAATCGCCAATCCGACTTGAACAAACGTGGTGTTTAATGTCCATGACTTCTCTGTATGAGACAAACTCTCCAGTGGAACAATAACAGGCTGGTATTATAGAATGTTTCTCACTGTTTTTATGGAGACTGCAGACCGAGGACCTTAAAAAGATTGCTGGGACAGACTGGATGCGCAGGGCAAAGTGTTGTGGCGCAGCCTGGGAGAGGCCTATGTTCAGCAGTGGACTGCTATAGGCTGAGTTGATTGAGAATGTTACTCATACATTGAACCGCCAAGATGAAAACTTCACACAATAATCTTTGACAGTCAGTTCTGTAGAGTTAAGATAGAAAGAAAATACCATGGTTCAGGAGTTATTTACGTGATTATTATGAAAGTCATGAAAGAAAAATGTTATATCAAACTTCAATACATGAAAAATAAGAAAATTACATGTGCCCATTTGCCATAAGTCTACATAAAAGCTTGTCACCCTATCACTCAAGTTATGAGCCATTGTTGTTTTTGTCTCTACTCTAGCTTGTCTCTGCATTGTGAGATAATTTGTGATGTTACAATAATATTCGGACAGAGGCCTCGAGAGCCCACGAGTACGTACGGTAGGAACGTATACGAATATATTACAGCTTAAATTTATAAACTCAAGTTATAGCGAGAATTGATTACTTCATGATTTCGGAACCAAAGTGAAACTAAACTACCTACATAGCTACAAATTTTTACATAAATTATGCCCACTGAAGATCAAATTAAATAAACGAAGCTACTTAATTAAGGATGTCAAGCTAGAAAAATCTGCCAATGATCTTTGTCATTATTATTGTTGGTAATTAAATTACTGGCGCTGTATGAAACGCTAGAATTAAAGCCGTTTCATACAGTGTGGTCTGGATAACTGTAGCTATGCCTTTACAGGTAGGACGCACAACCATACTAATATTATAAACACCAAAGTGTGTCTGCCTGTCTGTTACCTCTTCACGCCTTAAACCGCTGAGCCGATTTGGAAAAAAAATGGTATAGAGATAATTTAAGTCCCGGGAAAGGACATAGGATAGTTTTTATCCTGAAATTCCCACGGGATTGATACATATGCGGGTGAAACCGCGGGGCGCTGCTAGTAGCTCATACATCAAAGTGATGGTACTAAATATTTGTCCGGGGCACCCTGGACAGTTACCCGCCCTACCAACCTTACTAACTGGATACAATTCATAGGTACAGCTTATAAAATCAGGTGAAAATAACTACACTAGATACCTGATCACTAGATATATGTATTATTATGTAAAGCAAAAACTAAAAACAAGACACTTCGACACCAAGTGTGTAAACACAATAATGTAGGTACATAAGTGTGAACATTATACGGTCAGTAGCGTCAAGTCACAAGTGCTTTTAACAAACCACTGATGCTTGCAAAGATCAGGGGGCCGATTCTACTAACACAATTGTTCAAAAATCGCAATGGAACCACAGCTGAACCACGGCTGTTAAACGTTTTCATATTCTACTAATGAACAACGATTCAACTGCGGTTACGTTTTAGTTTAAGCCAACGATCGATCGAAATAATTTCAAAATTATATTCTGCTAACAAAATCAAACATGAGCGTGACGTTTAGTCACTTTCTACTGTTATTTTGACACTTGTTAGAATCGAATGGTCTAAATATAATTTTGTATTCGAAAATACTTTCGGTGACATTTAGGTAACATTTTTAGGTTCAACTTTTTTGTCTTGGGTATTATTAAACATACTATTTGGCATGTTGCTAACACAGTTTACCCGCTGTTACGTTCCCGCTACCATTCAGTTGCGATTCAGCATAGGTTTAGTTTCCAGTTTGCATAGGAAATAGTTGAATCACTTTATAAGTAACTATCGAACGGCGATCGAAATCGAACTGTTATTAAAACACAATTGAACGTGTAACGTTGCAAATTAGTAGAATCGCCCCCCAGATGGTATTCGCTAAACGATAAACTGTTGAACTAGAATCTTAGGTAAGTCTAGCAACACAGAAACATCAAATCGGAATATATTTACTGTCCATAGCAGGTATTTAATTTAGGTAATGAAAATAATATCAAAGACCTTTTTAGAGCTCCTTGTGAAAGAGTTCTTTCAGAGAAGTGCATTTGCAGTATTGGCTATGCTTCGATTTGAGGACTACGAGAGCCATCGTGCCGATAAAATTAAAGCCAGAATGATGGACTGTCTCCTAAACTACATGAAAAATATGTCCCCTGAATTTCTATAAAACGTCTAATTCAATGCACTTCCATTAAAAGGCCAAAAGTGCAACAACCATAATTGCCAAAAAACATCAATTGACGAAAATTTTCAAATATAGACCTATTATGACGCGGGCTGAATGTTCTCATTCATGCGGGCCTCATTTTGGACAGGCCTACTTTATGGGATGTATTTTCAAAAATATTTCCTTAGTGTTCAATGTCGTTATATAGGGGTGCGTACGTCGCATCACGACCCAATCTAACTTCAAGTTACAGAAAACGCCTCTAAGGCAAGCCTGTTTAATGTGTTAAATCGCAACCATTGACACCTCACACCGCTACCTGATACATCCACGGGTCACAATCAGCTCCTATTTAATTACGACGCCTACTCTTCACTTTATCACATGATGTAGGGTGTTGGCTCTAATGAAGATACAGAGACTTAACCCTTGCCTAGACGACGACACATTTGTTTCGACGAAGCTCGAAGTTAATAGTAGACCTAGTATATTTTGCGTAGCCCCATAGCCCAAGGGGCCCTTATACAACAACTATATAGAGGTTTCTGAAAGACTATTCAGATTGAAGGCGATGGAAATGGACTGTATATGTTAGTGGCTGGAGGAATAAAATAAAACTAAAGCTCAAAGTGTTAAAAGGATTTTAGTGGATAAAAATGAATATTAAAAAACATACAATTGGAAACCTAAACACAAACCTTTGACAGATACAAGCATTGAGCTATATAACTAGAGAAGCAAACCCCAATAAAATGTGTCAAAAAAGTGTAGCCACTTTATAAACGCGACGACGTAGCTTTGAAACCACTAAACATTTAAAAGTAAACATATATCTGTCTCACTTACACACGTCGTAAGAATAATACCGTCGCTTAGATTAGACAAAGACCGCAATATAAACATGCAATGACGGGATGGGGCTGCCTACCCATGCGAAATTTTACCCAACATTTTAAGCCATAAAAAGCGTTTTAGGTTAAGTTAAATTATTTTTTAAATATTTGAATTACGTATTTCTTATTGGATGTGTAATAGAAGTTTATAAATAATGAAAATAACTAAGAAATTTTCTTTTTGAATATGTTTTCTTTATTATTAATGAAATTGAATGATTTAGTAGGTAGCCAGTCAGTCTCTTTTCTCAGCAATCTGATTATTTTCACCCATTTTTCACGGCGTGCTGCATCTTTAGGCACCCGGCTACGTTGTTATTATTAAAAAATATTTAAAATCACTTACTCCATAAATTAAAAACTCCCACTAATGTGGGAAACTAAAACTAAGTTTTTAGTGGTAACACTGAACCTAATTTACAAAAATTCTACATTTTATTGCGTTTTTACGTTGATATAAACACAGAGACAATTAATTTACGTGTGGAAAGTAATTCCGGTTAATTTATTATGTTTTTGTGATCTTGAATCGCACTCTTTCGCGATATTTTTTGTCCTATGTCACTTGGTTGACTTCGGTTGGCGTCACACAGAGCACTGAACTGACGTTAGCTACGCTGATGGCTGTGGCCATCAGCCTAGTGGCAACGCCTTGGTGCGGTAATTGCTAATCTAGTGTAACATATATATCAATGGATACAAGCAAGAAAAAAAAACAAAAAGCAATCATTAAAATAAAAACTATAAAAAATCTTCTAAAAAGTTTAACACAACCAAGGAGTTTGCAACACTGATGTTCTTCAATTCACGACTAAATATTGTAATATTACATCTATGTATGCCACTGAAAGACTAGTATCTATGGTCATGTTATATTTTTAATTCTTTTACCATTTTTGGTAGACTAAATTTTATTTTAGGTGCATCGTCTTCACATATAATTATTTAAACAATGTATACAAAAACTTGTAAAACATTTTAAAAGAGTAACGGTGGAGTTTCTTGCCCATTCTTCTCCACACGAAAACTACATTTTGGAATGGGCGACTAGAATCAATTCTATTTTTTCATTTTAAATTTTGACGTTCAAAAGTGCCTTTTAAGTGCCTATTTGAAATAAATGATTTGACTTTTGACTTTTGACATGAATAAAAATTATTTTAAAAAAAATCAATTCACGATGGTGTAAAACTGAAGTGGCGATGAAATAGGACAAGTCAAGATATGGAACATCTTTGATTCAAATATAATTGTCTACCTATTACTAACTGAACCGACAGACTTCCTGACATACAAAAATCCCATAAAAAAGAACATACGGTTTTTCCCAAATTTGGGAAAAACAGTATGTTCTTTCTAAACCGTATGTTCTTTAAAAACCTAATTCAAACTTTTACAAAAATTTTAAAACAAAAACAAGAAATAGCGAAATCGGTCCAGTCGTTCTCAAGTGATGCGCTTACCAAATTAACAGCATTTCATTTTTAACCAACTTCAAAAAAGAAGGAGGTTTTCAATTCGGTTCTATTTTTTTTTTATTATTTATATAGATGCGTGTGTATGTATATCTCACTAAGTCCCCATTTACTTGTTATAAAAAGTACTGGTACATAGTACTTTCTATACCTACACTACAAGACAAATGTAGGTATTATGCTGTCGCTATTCTGAAAAGACAATACGATCGTCTACTTTCAGGATTAAGAAAAGTTTCTGAGAATAGCAAATGTATCATTTATTGTGCCTTAAAGCTACCGTTGCAAAATAGACCCGAACCTTTCTTTTCTAGAACATCTCAGGACATTCTCACACTGCCATCCCCACTTAATTATTTCGCCCACACTTGAAGTAATCATGATTTAGGTGTTACCTCTAATGAAGATAAAGACAAGACATTGACGCATTTATAAGCCTAATGTGTTTCAATTAACGCGTAACTTACCGTTGTTTCTGCGACGCGGCAGGAATGCAATAATCGTATGTAAACGCGTTCAATGGCGCACTATCTATGGCGCATTATACTAATGATAACATTGAGATATGTAGTCGGGATGGGAGCTGCAGTAGCTGAGCAGATAAGTGCGTATTTAGTTTATTTATTGTGATTAAAAATGGGATGTAATGTGCTGGATTATGCGCCGTAATAGTCTTTCTCTTGCAGCCTGCATTTATATGCATTCTGCGTTAGTGCAAAAGCTAATACTAACTAACTCACTAGCTATTATTTGTCTCAATGCTAATCCAAAATCATTCCCGACACTACATTGCCATTGTGTCGATCTCTGGGACCTGAATGACATAAAGATTCGCATGACAGCCTCTTCAATGACTTTGTTTAAAAAAATGGTTTTACCTAGATAAATTGACTTGCAGAAGTAGAGGGGCCCGTGGCTAAATAATAACAGCCGCACAGGTCGATCGACCAGGTTAAGCTACGCTTGCCGCAGTTGGTCTGTGGATACCGAGACCCCTCCGTGCCCCGGAAAGCACGTTAAGCCCGAAACTCTGACAACCAGTCTTACCAAGGGGTATCGTATTACCCAGTAACTGGGTTGTGGAGGTCAGATAGGCAGTCGCTCCATGTAAAATACTGGTATTCAGCTGCATCCGATTAGACTGGAAGCCAACCCCAACATAGTTGGGAAAAGGCTAGGCAGATGATGGAATTGCACATAAGTACGTGCACTACCTACACACCTAATTTTAATCAATATTTGAAGTAGTATGCAAGTACATACCGTGGTTCTTGTGTAGGTACCAGCCAGTTCGATATGACATTTAATAGTAGCAGGTCACAGGTTGCGGCTGCGGTTAAAGATAGCAAAATAAGGTCCACTAATAATTACCTACCTAGTTACATGTTGCTAATATGCAGTCTTTAATACTAGAACATCGTGTTTTCTAGTCTTACTACTCATTAAGATGTTAAGTTAGCATCCTGTAGGTAACCACCGGACCACTATAACGTAGGTATTCGATAGGAAAATACGCATTATACGAGTCTGCTACATATATCTAGGTAGAAATATGTAGCAGAGAAAAAATATATAAACATAATTATATCGCTGCTTAAATTCAAAAGGTCCACAAGTCGAAAAGTCACTTTTTTACAGGAGAGCCTGTCAAAGTTTTGATATCGGTTTTTGTTTATTATTTTTATTAATCTACAGTGTACATATATCTATGTGTTATATATCATCGGATGTGTATTTTAAGCCTCTATTTGTCTGTAATTTGATATATCCTTTATTTTTTACCCAGTATTTTTTTCGACTTGTGGCCCTTTTGAATTTAAGCAGCGATATGTACACATATATATATATATGTGAATTTAAACGCCCGAAAACCGAGGGTGGCTAGGGGGTGCTTTGTTTTCCGCAACAATCGAGTCAGGGCGGTAATAGATTCAGTCTGGCAGAGTCCCAGGCGGTTTTCAAACACGGAAATTATTTAGAAAAAAAGCCGTTACCGCTTTCCCAGTTGTACACATTTTAGTTACATATTTCTGCTTTAAGAGATAGTTTTTTTATTACGAATAGGTAACTAAAGTATCTTTTCCTTATCAGAGTAATTTCTTAAAAGATTTATAGGGTGAACAAGCTCTCCTTACATAGCAGAACGGAAACTTTGGAACCAGCCAAGTTCCCAAGGTATTAACGACATTTTTCTATCGTTACTCATAAATTATAAATGGACAGTAAAAAGTACTTTATCTTGGTTGTAGAGGAGTAGATCCAAAGAGCATCTTAGAGTCATAGGTTAGCCGCCCACGCGTGTGCCGTGGCTATAAAGCGTAACGTGCTGAACGAAACGAACGAAAATGGTTGTCGATTTTTTATTTGTGTTGAAAATTTATTGCGTCAAATAAAGTAAAATGAAAGATACACAATGTCGAGAAAGTGGCAAGCCTATCATCTGTCTTATAAGCTAATGCGCCCATATTGGGTTAAGATTCGACTGGAAGTTTTCCCGCATTTTTTTTTGCCTTTTGCATGAAAATTGCTTTCATCGTCACGGTTCGCTGGTTAGGTATATTCTCAAACTGATCAAATATTTGACTGACCCTGAATCGTCTAAAAAATATCATGTAGGTAAATTGTATTGTTTTCAGTATAACCGGCTAGTAACGGCAACTGTACGTCTGAGTGCATATGAAATATAATAATTATTTAACAATTTCGTAGGATTCATTCACGACGTGTGTTACGTACATCCTCTTTACCTACCTACCGATGTTACCTACACATTGACATTGATGAATTTTATATATACAATGACATGAATATTTACTTCATGAAGTATTATATTACTTTAATTGTTGTGAATGTGAGGATTATGTGGGTCATTGCTTTTTTTCTCATTTAGTTTTAGGTACCTAATCATGAACTGTCATTTTGAATAATTTATGCGGGCTACCCAAATGTCCTTTCTTTGGTATTGTTTTTCGAGTTCTGAGGTATGCTGCACGATTACTGACAAATACATGAACTGACTGTATAGGTAGGCCCACTCAATCTGATCAAATCAAATCAAATCAATTTATCTGCGTGGTCCTTTCCTCAAAACACCATTTCAGACACCAGTGTAGGTACATAGTCTTCACATGATCTGAATGATCTGACCAATATTATGTCTGGACTTCAAAAGAGACTGTCACCTCTGAGTTTGTTTCAGCCTTTGTTCTCAGAGTAGTCAGATAGGAATTAACGCCACCCTCATCTAGTTTTAAAAATATGATTAACGTTTAAAAATGTTTGTACAAACCTACATACAGAAATATAAACATTTAGAGCTGCTGGTGACCACCTGACCCGTCCGATAAGCAAGGTGGAATAAAATGAAAGAAAGAATGAAAATGCGTTTATTGGCATTACAGCAAAATAAATAGGTACACCATAAAACTATAAAACAGAAAACAAAGATAATAATACCAAAAGGGCCTCAGCTCAGCATATTGTCAGATGACAACACAAGATGTGCCACCTGACGCTGATTTTCAGCTGCATCCCACGAGTGCCATACGCTGGAATAACAAACACATAGGGAAGTGTGTGTCCGTTAAAATAAATGAAGAGAATAAAATATATGAAAAACTCATACAAAATTAAATAAAATTTTGTGACATATATGACGATACCTACCGTAATATTTTCGCGACCAATCGTTGGGCGCGGTAACTTTGATCCTCATTTTAAAGACCACAGGACGCTAAAAATAGTTCATTAGTGCCTACTTAGTTGAATGTTAATGATGTGGTGTCGGAAACCTGAAGTTTTTATGATCGACAAATTGTTAGGTACCTAGGTAGGCAAAGCAATATCAAAATATGTTTTATTCTCCGCTTAGCCATCACACACACTAAGATTTTTGTAACAATTTTATGATTTAAAAGAGTGTCCGTGGAGTTTCTTGCCCGTTCTTCTCCACAGGTACCTACGCTTTGGAATGGGCAACTAGCTTCATCTTTCTGACTGAGCGACCCTTGACAATTCAAAAGTGCCTATAATTGGTTTATTTGAAATAAATGCTTTGAGTTTGAGTTTGACTCCAAGGGTTTAATAATCGCTGCCTACCTCAATTAGGTCGGTGATGGCCTGTGACTGCCTGTAAGGACCAAGCCAGCCAACTAATTCCTTGCACTGGTGACACTGCCTATGATTTTATTAGGCTAAGAGCGTACTGCGATGCGATTCTTATAATCGCATGTTCATGCGAAATAAAATCGCAAATGCAAATTTTTCAGGCGATTTTTACCGCAGTGCGCGGTCTCTAGTACCTACCTACCTACCTATATAGATATTGTTCACAGATTGGCGATTATTTTCCGCAACGATTCAATTTCGTGGTAGGTACTTGCTTAGCCTTCGAGAAGCCTAACATCTCACAATAGTTCTTGATCTTTATCTAAACCTGCAATTTTCTAAACACATTAACTGCTAGTCAAATAGCTATAAATGCCAAGCCTATAATTTCTATTTAGACATCCATAGGTACTCGCCTCAGCTAACGCAATAGATCTTCACAACTGTATAATTAGTAAGTTAATAAACTACGAGTTAATTCCACATCACACCATCGCTTATTAAAACTTAACAATGAGAAGAAACGTAAGAAAACCGTGTTTAAACAAACATGATCGAAGTACCGTATTAGCCACAACTTCCTCAATTAACAACTATTCGAAGAATATAATTACAACAGCAGTAAACATGTTCTGTAAACAGCTAACACTCGTTTGGTTTGACGCACAAAACGCTTATAATAACATCTTCTAAGAAACCTTTAGGTGGTCGCAAACATTAGCTTTGTTTGAGCGCCAATTTGGACCGGCCGAGCTTTCATACTTACAGACTTACCTTCATCAACAAAACACGGTAAAATCACCTTTATTTCTCCCCTGAAGAAGTTCCAGTCTCCGCAAACGAAAGCAGCATAAATGCTCTTAAATTTTAATTGCGAAACACTGCGGACACACACGTCTTGTGTATTCGCGAATGTGTTAATTCAAAGCAATGCAGTATGCTTTTAATATGCACTTATATGGCGTGCACATTCCGCAGCATTCTTAGTTTACTGATAAAAGCGCACTTTTGTTCGAGATACAAAGACATACCTGAGTCATTGCAAGCAATGGAACTGGAAAATGTTGCTATTATTTGTGGTGAGGCGCTGAAAATAAAGTTTATGTTGCATAGAGGCGAGGGCGCATTTTTATACAGCTTTTTGGATTTTAAATTAAAAAAAAAAATTATAAACGAATATTCTGGCGATCAACTAATTGGATAAGAGCAGAGGACCTTTTTCAAAAAACCAAGCTTTTTTCAAATTTCTGATTTATCATCCAAATTTTTTTTCTCTAGGGATTCTCAGCCTGCGTATCTACGGTTGATTATATTGTCTCTTGCACAGCATAGCCCCATAGATAGAACAAGTTTAACGGGAGCAGCCTAATCACGGCCTATTCCTACGTTCTTGCGAAGCCTATAGCTGCACGTGAGTCGAAGGTGGATCAACTTTGTTTTCAATTCTTGTGTTCATAATGACGATAAAATAATGAAAGTGGGAAAAAGCCCTGTAAATTCATAAAACAAACTTTTATGAAACTTAATTACTTTTTATTAATCACTTACAACTAAAATTTATCCTAATTGAACTGTAAGGTTCATTCACAAAGATCTTGTCACCCGGCCGTCTGTACATGGCTTTAAATTCAGTACTTCACTGAACAAAATTGCTATTTACATAACTGTCAACATTCCTAGACAATATTCAGGTTTCCTGGGTGCTCACACATAGCACTATAGGCATAGGCTTAGATAAAGCGTTCTACGCATGTATTCTTCATTGGTACCTTTAGACGTAGTTATATTCGAAAGTTTTTAGCGTAAATACGTTTGCGTATTATGTTTTAGTATTTATTTTAATTATAAGGCAATATAATAGTCTTAAAAACAGCGATGTGTACCGATTCGCGCGTAGAACACTTTATTTGAACAAGGGCAAAAAATAACAAATACTAAGCTTATCATGCAAACTATTCTCAATTTAAGTATACTATCAAAAATTCTTATTGTAATGAGGAATAATTTGGGGCAATTGGAATCCAATCAATGGACAAGAGGGAAAATTCGGACACGCAATCTTGAAAAATCATTCATTGAAATCGTCAGTCAAAAGTTCAGGAGTCCAATTTCACCCGTATCTTAAACTACACACACTTTGAGAAAACAGCCACTTAATAACAGACTCGCCGGGCATAATCCACTTCTCATTTAGGCTTTGTTTCTTGGTCTGTCACATATCTTATGTAGATGGTATCTTCCGGTTTAGGGTCTTCTATTTGTGTTTCATCCAGTTGAGAGCAGGCAATAGCGAGGGCTGACCCATCATGGGAGAAGCTTAGAGACGAGACTGCTGTGTTGTATCTATGGAACTGACATAACCTCTTCTTGTTAAAACCGTCCCAAATGTTGACGTAGCCGTCAGAGCCGCCTGTTGCGAAGGTGTTGTAAACAGAGTGGAAGCTTATTGCATTCACTGGGTAGATCTTTTCGAGACCTAAAATGAGAATTTTAATAGATTTTATTAGAAGTCTAGCTTCTTAATCTGGCTAGGAATCTCATAGGGAATGATTAGGTCTTTAGCGGGAAGGACATTGTGATTTTTAACTGATGGCTCCTAATCTAATCATAAATGCGTGGTCTTACAAAAACCAAGTGAAATGATGAAACCACCATGTTGATACTTACCACCATCTTTAATCCTGTGACACTTAAATGCATACTTCTTTTTCTGAACCTCTGGATTACTATCAAGGTACTCCACAGCCACCCGGCCTTCAATGGAACTCAGGACATACCCCTGCTTGTTAGGGAACACTCGGATGCACCGTGTCTGGTACTTGAGGGAGGATTCACGTCTCTGGTTCACATGTCCCATGTTTCTGACATCCCATACAAAGATCTTGCGGCCTGATGTGCCGACTACAAACTTCTCGCCAACTATGCTCATTGTGTATACCTGGAAGATTAAAAATATGACTTAATACTTGATATTATTCCAAAAATTAATGTATTATTCACAATTTTCATAGTTTTCAGGTTTGAATTTTTCTGAAAAATGAAGCAATAACTTGTATTACTAATTTTAAAATTCATTTGTTACTAAGGTCACTTGGTGCATAAGAAAGTGCTGTAATTGGTTGATAATGTTATCAAGGAACTATAAATTTACTCATGCCATTTATAGTGGATGTTGTTGTTGTTACCAAGCACCCCTTGGTTAGAGGATTAATTTATTACAGTTATAGAGGGATTTGCTCAGAACACAGTTTGTCACAGAAAAAAAGTCAAAATCATTTTAGCAGTTTGTAATTAGATGCTTCAATTCTAGAGCATCATTGTGCCCAGTATTTCCTGGCATTTTTAGCTGGCTTATGTTCGACTAGTTCTTCATGAGTAAAACCACAAAGTTTATCCTAATTTTAGTGACTACTATCAGTGCCGGATTAAGCCAGCGCGGGGCCTGTAGCAAATTCTATCAAGGGGCCTTTGGTTTGCTTTAGGTTATCAAGTTTATGTTGGTAAGTTATAAGTTGGATGGAGTTGGCCCAAAACAGGGAAAATTGGCATGGGTTGCAGGAGGCTTTTACCCAAAAGGGATCCATATCCAAACAAAATATAAAACTATAAATTTATGAATCAAATTATACAAAGAAAAATGTGGAGTAAAATGAGCTTATAATAAAAATAATAATAAAAATCAAGTTTATGCTGGTATTAAATAAAAAAACAAAACTGTTACAAACAAACTTTTCTGGATTTAATTTGGGCAAATATAAAAATAATACTATTCATAACAACTCTAGAGCAAATCATATTAAATTTTCATCAAAGTGAGATAATCAAGACGTTCTTGGCTCATTGTGTTCCTTAACTCATGCAAGCTTGTAAAATTGCACTTCCAGAGCCACGTGCTTCGCGCTTGCTGTCAATAATACTAGCCACACCAGATTTTAGTAATGCAGCAAACTGCACTAATTCGTCGTATTCTCCAAATCATCCATGTAAGCACTGACAATTTTTTTTTTATCTCTTATCTTGGAATAGATTTTAGCTGTAGGAATATTCCAGAGCTCCATGATATGCTTTCATACGTCTTCTGTCTAAACTGATATTTTTTATGGTCATAAAGTATTGGTGCGCAAGGCCCCCAAATGCGCGGGGCCTGTAGCATTTGCTACTCTTGCTTCGTGTTTAATCCGCCACTGACTACTATCAAACATGGCCCAAAAGAAAAAGCATAAACACAACACACGGCAAATTCTATTATATCTTACCCTCTCATTTCCTTGATTGTAAGTTCCAACACAATTGGGCACACGGCTGTCCCACATCTTGACGGTACCATCCCAACTACCAGTGAGCACCGCATTTACTTCAGAAGCAAACTCCACACATCGGATAGCTCCTTTATGTTCACCCAACGTTGTTTCCATACTTGCATTCAGGTCATACATCTTCAGGATCTGGTCCAACCCACCACTATAGGTGTGAACAGCATCCTGGAAAGAAAATCAAGTGGCAATGTAGTTTTTCCAGCAAACTGTGGAATAACAGGTGAGGCTTTTGAACCCACAATTATTACTATGCACCATGCAGTATAAGTAAACTGAGTCTGGCTATGTTTGTAGTTCATTCATTGTAACACAGTATGGAGGTTTTAAAACTCTTTGACCATGAGTTACCAAAATCTGGAAAAAGTTGGACAGTTGCCAAGACTTCATGCTTTAATGCACATAACTGGACATCTACCCATCTGCAACTAAATTACTGATGCCTGTTTCATTGATATGAGAAGTTTTTAAACTGTGTGCTTTTGCTGGCATTCTCAAACACTCCACAATATCTTTTTTTTTTTTCAAACATTGTTCACATGGTAAAATTAATGTTTATTGTGTTGTAAAGTATGACCTTAAAGGTATGCCAAATAACTACAGCTATTCAGATAAGGAGAAGTATCCGCGTGCAGTTCAGTCTGTATTCAAGTGAACAACAAGCAACAAGCATGTAAAAACAACTGAATTCTGACCCGAAAGCAAACGTCCAAGACGGGCAGCTCGTGGTTGTACTTATGGCGCTCAGTGTTAGACGTGACATCGTACAGCCTCACAGAGCAGTCCCACGACGACACCAGCAAGAACTGATTGGATTTCGGTGCGAATTTGACGCTCGATATAGCATCGTCAGGTAAGCTCTTCAGTTTAAACTCGGTGCGGGACTCCGCGACCCGCGTCACTGTCATTGTGGAAGCAATTTTGTTGGCTAATTCAAAATATCACAAAAAATAAAAAAGAGCTCTTCTTTTACGAAGAATTTGATGATTTTTAACGTAAATAGCGGGTTAACCGCAAGCGAGTTCGTCCGTCAGCGACACAACAGATAAAAAATGATTATAGAGTTTGACTGCTTGTCTGGAACAGCTCTTGACTGCACGTAAAACAGGAAAAACCAAACGCAAGCAGTCAAATATGTTACCTATTGCTGTCTAGTTAGAAAATAATTCACCGCAATTTTTGATTCGATGTTTGCGCTATTTTTACTTGAATTCAATGAAAAAACCACAAAAAGGCTTTTAACACTGTTTCTCAGGTTTTCAATTAGGTGACGTAATGATAAGCAACAATTCAACGAAAATAAATAAATGTGAACGCATCAAAATAAAATCATTGAAATTCCCTTGTTCCGTAGTTAAAACCAATTAAAAAATAAATAATAAACATTTCCATAATTATTTTTATCTATTAGTGTAAAGAGATAGTTAAAAACAAACGAATAATTTCAAAAATAACTTCCGATAGGATTGTGTAATTTGGTGACAATTACGAACGCACCTTTATAATTGACATGTTTGTGATGAGGTGTGAATCGTAGAAAGAAATATCCGTCTCGCAGAAATGATTTCACAAAAATCTATAGTTCCCTAAAGTTTTGTGATGTTCCATTTGTGCTATCTCAATACGAGTATACAGTAATACGATAACAATATAACAGTGCCTCAATAAGTAATATAAATGAATATAAAACCACCGCGCAACTAAGTCGGTTCCGATAGGAACGAATGGAGTGATCAACTTAAGAAATAACGATGCAAACCAACTTGAAAACTAAAGAAATGTTTATAGTCAGAGCGTTAGAAAAGATTTTGGCTGATAAGGACATAAAAAGGTCCTACCACAGCCAACTGAAGAAGTCCTGCGAAGTCGCTTTAGGTAAGACCTACTGACATTTTACAGTATTCAATAGTGTAATAAATGTTACGTATTTTGTGCAGTACATGTATTTATCACCTGACACTAATTAAGTTAAAATCTACAATGCGATAGTTTTATTGTTATTGATAATTTATTAGATAGTGAATGTATTGACCTTGGTTTTAAAAGTCGAAACCTACTTTTCGTTATCATAGAGTCTTGTGAAGTGTTTTCGACATAGTGGCGAGCGAAGCAGGCAGTGGATCAAATGTCAGTGGTGTGTGTGGAACCAATAATGTGTTTTATATCTACGTGACCTAGTGTGATTCTATGTAGTAACAATGTTCACTGGTAAATACCTCTTACTGTTGTTGGTGAGCATACATGTTGATATGTCACAGTAACATGCAAAACTTTGCTATACATTACATCACACCTAGGTTTCTATTATGCCTAAAACAACCTGAGTTTCAATTAGTACCAAAGCACTAATAAAAACTACTAAACATAAGTGTGGTATGAAAACTTCTGTATTACTACTGTTGTCTCTACAGCTGAGACTCAGTTTATTAAGCCTGGTAATTAAAATATTATTTCTTCATAGCTTTATAAGACCACATAGCCATCAAACTATGGCAATTCACTGCTGGTTACAAGCCTCTTGACTGGCTTAAGCCAACTCTGTATTGGCCCTAACAGTTTCAATAAAAACTCTAGGAGTTCCTACAAACCATAAACACAATACCAAATGAATCATAATAAATTGAATGATTGATAACAAATTCCTTTTATACTTCACAAAATGAGTCTATAAATAATAGACAGCTCTGTGCAACGATTCCCATTGCTTGAATAACATTATAACATACAATAACTAACTGAGTATGCAAACTTACTTCCTGTATACTTATGGCAGGATTGACTAGAAGTACATTATTATGTAAATGGTCTCCCTATATGCAATGCTTTGACAGTTAATTCGTAATTTTGGCAGTCAATGCAGCAGGAGACTACACATTAATATTTATCCTCAATAAAACTTACATTAATGTAACTGTAATCTCTGATTGAGTAGGAATAGTTTTAAGGAGTACTCAATTTAATTTATTGAAGAAATCAAAGTGGCCGTAATAGGAACACAGCAGTGTTTTAAAACAATTTTATCTGGTAATCCAGAGTTACTTATATCATAAAACCATACACATTTTCTTTTAAGTAACTAATAGCCAAATACTTGAGCGACATTTTTTTAGATATTCTTTTTTTATTGCTGAATGGGCCCGCTCTTGTCCTTGATCACGCCTGATGGAAAGCAATGGATGAGGTCTATGACAGAACAAGTGTGCCCAGAAGATTCTTAAGTGTTTCTTTTTTTTTTTTTTAATCTAATATTTAGAGGCTTCAGTGCACTCTAGGTGACTATGCCAGCCTCATGGGATCATTCCTATAGTAGAATAATGGGCATCTTGCATGCTGCGATAGCAGACTGCAAGCCACCCATTACTCTACTCTATCCCTCACTCACATGTTTAAATATAGTTCCTGACCTATATTCTCTGCCCCTCTCTATCCTTTCTCTCTTTCATACACCGTTTTAGGAACCTGTAAATACTCTGGGCTTCTTCAGTCATTGGCTGGTTCAGTATCAAATTGATTCCACAACAATATAGCAATGTAGTAAATTGATGCTAATTCATTGATTGCCAGTCAGCCACTCATTTGGGTTTATTCCCAGTCGTCCCCACCCCGTCGTCCCCACTGGGCACGAGTGGGAAAAAAAGTTTCGTTCCTCCCCAGTGATGACGATTGGAACTTTTTATTTCCACTCATTCCGCTATAGACCGAGAGTCAAAATACAATAATGGTTATTTGAATAAGAGATTTCACGGATTGTTAAAATGTACCCAGTGGGGACGATGGGGTGGGGACGACCGGGAATAAACCCTCATTTGTAGATAGTTGCAATGAGAATTAGTTCTTTCTTTTCTGTTGTATCAAATGTACTGTATTTCTATTACCTTAAATTTTCTGGGCCTTTAGGCAACCATGTTAATAATTCTACACAAAGTCAAAAGTTATACAAGGTGTAACAGAATAAACGCAAGTCCTGAAAGTAGTTTGTTCATAATTGACTACTGAATCAATTTCAGTAACTTTTAATATAGGTTTTTTTCTAAAATTTTTTATTTGTTCATACTAACCGCCGATTGAGCCAAATAAAATTAAACCTCATCACAAGGCAATAAGACTCAATTTTAAATGCATAAAGTAATGCTAGTGTCAATACGATTTCTTAATAAAAATAGCAAGCTTTAAAAGAATATGTTTTGGTCATTGTATTAGGCTTTTAACTCAATACTCTAATTGGGGTGTATGAGGTCTTGCGTTAATTATGTTACACCTTGTATATAATAAAAAATTACATATAACTTTGACATTCATCTGCTGAACCTTGTTGATGTTGGGTCAGCTTCCAGTCTAAACGGATACAGCTGAATACCAGCATTTTACATGGAGCGACTGCCTATCTGACTTCTAGAACCCAGTCACTGGGTTCTGGAAGTCAGATACAAAACCCCTTGGTAAGACTGGTTGTCAGAGTTTCGGGCTTCTGATGATCCGTAACAACTGTCAAAGATCCACAATTTTTAATATACTATACCATTTTCACATTTACCCTGCATGGTGGATTACGACCTACTCCCTCTCTCTGAGAGGAGATCTGTGTCCCAGCAGTGAGAACAAAGCTGAAGCTGGATACCATTTTCCACCATATAATTAATATAATAAATAATGAAATCTTTCTGTAGACTTGAAAAGTTTTTAAATAATCTAGAAAGTACCTGTCGAAAAGGAGAACGGTGTATGCAGACAGACATACTTTTACTGTAATAATATTGTGTGAACACTGAGTGTTGATACAATTGGTTACTAGCATTATGAAAATGAGGAAGTTCGATTGCCATTTTAAGGAAAATGCAGTGAAACTTGTTATTGATTCAGACAGAATTAATGATAGATGCACTTAAGATTGTTGAGTGGTTTTCCTGTTGTTTTTGTGTGTGTCTACCTACCGTCTTCAAGATACTTGATGTAAAATGTTCTTTTTGTGATTCAATATGTGTTTATTTGTCATTACAATTGCTACTTGCATACGTTTTATTAATGCCTTTAAAATGTTAAGACTCATTAGTAATTACTACAATATTTAAGTTTTGTCATTATAAAATCAAAAAACTAAAAATTTGGAAAATCCAATCGTGCACAACTCATAACGCTCATTTGAAAAACCATAGTTATAATAGATTTATTTTTTTTATTAATTATAATCAAACTACTTTGAATAAAAGAGCCATTTTCAATAGGGTTCCTCCTATGGGTGAAACAAATCTATTTAAAAAAAAACTTTGACTCAATTAATTTGATGTTTTCGTAAGCTACAATGTCTTCAGGTTTCATACTTGATTGACGGGATTTTTTTTTTGAAATACATATTTTAAAGATTTTTTTGTTTCTACTGCATTAAATACATTTTTGGAAGTACAGAATTAATCTCCATTAAATTAATTTATACAAATCCTATCCTACTAATCCTACTTCCTACTATCCTACTAATCCTACTATCCTACTAATCATATCCTACTATCCTACTTCCTACTAATATTATAAATGCGAAAGTTTGTGAGGATGGATGGATGGATGTTTGTTACTCTTTCACGCAAAAACTACTGAACGGATTTGGATGAAATTTGGCACACAGATACTTTATAACCAAGATTAACACATAGGATGACTGGACTTTTTATCCCGATATTCCCACGGGATCGAAACTTACGCGGGTGAAACCGCGGGGCGCAGCTAGTGGTATATAAGTTACGTAGGTTCTGTGTACTAGCAGGAGTATAGCAATAGAAACAGTTGCAGAAAAGAGGCAAAAAAATAATTTCGGTCATAATTTAAATGGGATTTTTAACCGTCGGTAAATTCCATTTAAGTTATTTTTGTTTTCCTTCCGCCCTTGAGTTATCCAATAAACATCTATATTTATCAAAACGAAAATTAGGGACATTGAATGTTGATAACAGATTATTGAAAAACCTATTCATTTTTATCTGAGTAGGTACATTATTTATAATCACTACTATACTACAGGGTGGAATCGAAGTCATGGGCATTATTTTAACCTAAGGCACTACTCACGATACTGATTGCATTAGGGCTATTAATACGCAAATCAAAAATATTATTAATGCAAGTAAGGAAAACCTTAAAAATGTAGTAAGTCAAATTGCACAAGGCTTATTATTGCAAATAAACACTTAAAGTAATTAAAACAAAATACTTCGTTAACGCCAATAATTGTTGAAATATCAAAATCTTAAAGCGCAGTACAGCGCAAAGCGAAATGTAAACAAACATCACCTGCGCGCGCGCGGGTTTTTCCTTACAAGTAATAATAACAATGGGCTACAAGACATTCCGTCCGGCGGGATTCCCTGAACTCTCTCCGTCCCACTCCCTCACTCGCAAAAATACGAATATCACCCCCGCGCGGGGTATGCTTCCCGCCGCAACACGAAGTCACGAACCCGGAACCAGTGTCATAACGACTGCGCAGGTGCATTGACGCGTAATTGATTTATTGATCCCGTGACGTAATCGCCGTACTCGCCGCTCGCGTCATACGGTGCTTGGATTGCAGTGTATTAAGTGTTAGTGTAGTAGTTGTGTGTTTGTGTACACGATGCCTCGACCGCGTAATGTGCAGGCTAGGTACACCAACCAACAATACCCACAAATGGTTGTAATTTACGATCGCACAAGAAATTTAGTATGAACTCGTGAAATGTTCCATCGGCGCTACCCGAACGACCCTATTCCTTCACGGGGTCTCATTCCACCAGAACCACTCAGAACCTGTTGGATTTTTCGTCTTTTCACGTGCCAGCACATGCACAAGCTCGTGGAAGAGCACCCGTTTACCCTCTGTCACTTTACCGACAAATAAGGTTTTTTCAAAACAATCCACAAGCTAGGTACGTAAATGTTTTTTTTTTATGTATGTTAGTTGACGTAGTTTTGACCGTCCTAAGCCGGCAAAGTACGAAGGGAAAATTGGAATTTATTATGAATCAATTCATTTGCAACTTACGAATGTCACGTGAGTCGGGCGGGGTCAAAGAATTCACGCCCAATGACGCGCGTACGGCGTAGTGTACCTACGCATTTGCTATCGAGAAGCGCAACTAATTTGATACTTTGTATGACTTACTACATTTTAAGGTTTTCCATACTTGCATTAATAATATTTTTGATTTGCGTAATAGTAGCCCTAATGCAATTAGTATCATAAGTAGTACCTTAGGTTAAAATAATGCCCATGATTTCAATTGCACCCT
Source organism: Globia sparganii (assembly GCA_949316385.1). Classification (NCBI taxonomy): domain Eukaryota; kingdom Metazoa; phylum Arthropoda; class Insecta; order Lepidoptera; family Noctuidae; genus Globia; species Globia sparganii. The sequence continues at coordinate 1,327,008 of OX438663.1, read as the reverse complement.
GTATATTACACATTTCTTAAAGAAAATATTTGTGGGCATTCCATTAGAATTATTTTAAAAACATTGTTTTTCTTTGCAGAGGAAATTAAAACAGAATTGAAAAATGGAGGTCAACCTGAGTCATCAGAGAGTCCTACATCAGGGACTCTGCCTCTACCCAAGAATGACGCTTCGAACATTATTACAGCAGAAAAGTACTTCTTACCATTCGAACTGGCATGCCAGAGCAAGGCATCCAGGATAGTGGTTACAGCTCTAGACTGCCTACAAAAACTTATTGCATATGGCCATCTCACTGGAAACATTCCTGACTCAACTACACCACGAAAACTTCTGATAGACCGAATTGTTGAAACAATCTGCAGCTGTTTCACAGGCCCCCAGACTGATGAAGGCGTGCAGCTACAAATAATTAAAGCTCTACTAACAGTAATCACAAGTCAACATGTCGAGGTTCACGAGGGCACGGTACTCCTTGCTGTCAGAACATGTTACAACATCTACCTTGCAAGCAAAAACCTTATCAACCAGACCACAGCGAGAGCAACCCTGACACAGATGCTGAATGTTATTTTCACGAAAATGGAGAATCAAGCCATTGAATCAGAAGCAAATGGCCACAGTAATACAGTAACAGAAATTCCACACAAAATGCCGAATGGTAATGTTGTGTCAGAAGAAACGCCTAACAATACAACAGATGAAATTAAAGAAGTAGAACAAACGCAAGGTGAAGAGGTGGACGAAGTATTAGAAGCAACAATGATTGCTAAACAAATAGTAGATTCAGTTATAGATAATGCCATAAGTATTGCAACTAAGAAAACATCTGAAGAAGATATAACAATTAGTCCTGATAACAATGAAAATCCATCAGATTCTCATGACAGTGGGAGTGTTTCACACGAGAGTAATGGTCAAGTGCCGACCGAAGCTACGATACAAAGAATACCATCACAAGAAAGTGTTGATGTTATTTCAGAAAATGATAACTCAGTCACAGCTAAGTTCACTCATGTCTTACAGAAAGATGCTTTCCTAGTATTCAGAGCTCTCTGCAAGCTTTCAATGAAGCCCCTACCTGAAGGCACTCCAGACCCTAAGTCCCATGAGCTAAGGTCGAAAATTCTTTCTCTTCATCTTCTCTTATCTATCTTACAAAATGCTGGTCCAGTATTCAGGAACAATGAGATGTTCATCACAGCTATCAAGCAGTATCTTTGTGTGGCGCTATCGAAGAATGGCGTCAGTTCTGTACCAGAAGTATTCGAACTATCTTTAGCAATTTTCTTAGCTCTTCTGCAAAACTTCAAGGTACACCTAAAGAAGCAAATTGAAGTTTTCTTCAAAGAAATCTTTATGAACATTCTGGAGACTTCGAGCTCGTCTTTCGAGCACAAATGGATGGTCATCCAAGCATTGACCAGGATCTGTGGAGATGCGCAGAGCGTCGTAGACATATACGTGAACTACGACTGTGATTTATCAGCAGCCAATCTGTTCCAGCGATTGGTTAATGATGTTTCGAAGATTGCCCAAGGAAGGCAAGCTTTGGAACTGGGCGCTACGCCTAACCAAGAAAAGTCCATGCGCATTCGTGGACTCGAATGTCTAGTCTCAATATTAAAATGTATGGTTGAATGGAGCAAAGAGCTTTATATCAATCCAAACCTGCAAACAACGTTGGGTGAGAGAGTAGCGAAGGAAGACCATGACCATCACAGCATCAAATCCCATGGAGGATCTAGTCTAAGTCTAGTTTCAACAGGATCCAGCAATATTGGCAATAGAGAGACGTTAGACTCTCCAGAACAATTCGAAGTGTTGAAACAGCAGAAGGAGGTTTGGGAAACAGGCATTGACCTATTCAACAGGAAACCAAAACGAGGAGTATCTTTCTTACAAGAACAAGGTCTCTTGGGAACATCGACAAAAGAAATCGCTGAATGGTTGCTAACCGACGAGAGACTCGACAAAACGTTCGTTGGTGAATATTTAGGCGAGAACGAGGATCATTCCAAGGAAGTTATGTACTCTTATGTAGACTCTATGAATTTCGCGAGTATGGATATTGTGGCTGCATTACGTTATTTCTTAGAAGGATTCCGACTCCCCGGCGAGGCCCAGAAGATCGACAGGCTAATGGAAAAGTTCGCATCTCGCTACTGTGAGTGCAATCCTAACAACACGCTATTCATGAGTGCGGACACCGTTTACGTTTTAGCGTTTTCCATAATAATGCTGACAACAGATTTACATTCGCCGCAAGTCAAGAATAAAATGACAAAAGAACAATACATTAAGTTGAATAGTGGCATTAGTGACAACAATGACCTGCCGCGTGAATATTTGTCACAGATCTACGACGAAATAGCCGGTCACGAGATTAAGATGAAGAGCTCTTCGAAACCCGGGAAACACATGATCGCTAACGAGAAGAAGAGAAAACTGATCTGGAACATGGAGATGGATGTGATATCTACCGCTGCGAAGAATTTAATGGAGTCTGTGTCTCATGTGCAAACTCCGTTTACGACGGCGAAACACGTAGAACATGTGCGTCCTATGTTCAAAATGGCGTGGACTCCCTTCCTGGCAGCCTTTTCAGTGGGGCTGCAGGATTGTGACGACCCTGAAATCGCTTCGCTGTGCTTAGACGGCATTAGGTGCGCTATCCGCATCGCCTGCATTTTCCACATGTCGCTCGAAAGAGACGCGTACGTACAAGCTCTCGCGCGCTTCACTCTTCTTACAGCTAACTCTCCTATCACGGAAATGAAAGCAAAGAACATCGACACTATCAAGACGTTGATCACCGTGGCACATACAGACGGCAACTACTTAGGAACGAGTTGGTTGGATGTTGTTAAATGCATTTCTCAGTTAGAACTAGCGCAGCTTATAGGAACGGGAGTGCGGCCACAGTTCCTATCAGGGTCGGGCATCAAGCCTCAGCCGGACTCCTTGAAGTTTAGTCTAATGTCGCTGGATCCGAGCGTCAAAGAACACATCGGGGAGACCAGCTCGCAAAGCGTCGTTGTAGCAGTAGATAGAATATTCACAGGATCCACGAAACTAGACGGCGACGCCATCGTAGACTTCGTCAAAGCGTTATGTCAAGTATCCCTAGATGAATTGAGCCATCCCACAAACCCTCGAATGTTCTCTCTGCAGAAGATCGTCGAAATATCTTACTACAACATGGGACGAATTAGGCTGCAGTGGTCTCGAATATGGCAAGTGCTCGGTGATCACTTCAATAAAGTAGGTTGCAGCAGTAATGAAGATATAGCATTCTTCGCAGTGGACTCATTGAGACAACTGTCCATGAAGTTTATCGAAAAAGGCGAGTTCTCTAATTTCAAATTCCAAAAAGATTTCTTAAGACCATTTGAACACATTATGAAGAAAAACAGCTCCCCAACAATCAGAGACATGGTGGTTCGTTGTATCGCCCAGATGGTAAACTCTCAAGCGCCCAACATCAAGTCAGGTTGGAAAAACATATTCTCTGTATTCCACTTAGCTGCGAGCGATCAAGATGAAGCGATCGTCGACTTAGCATTCCAGACTACCGGCAAAATTATAAATGAATTGTATGAGAGACAGTTCCCTGCGATGATAGACTCGTTCCAAGATGCAGTTAAATGCTTATCAGAGTTTGCTTGCAACGCGAAGTTCCCAGACACTTCGATGGAAGCTATAAGACTGGTGAGGTCTTGTGCGACGGCTGTGGGTGCGTCGCCGCAGCTGTTCGTGGAGCACGCGGGGCTGGAGGGTGAGCCGGGGGCGCCCGAAGTAGACCGAGTGTGGCTGAGGGGGTGGTTTCCTCTACTCTTCTCTCTATCCTGCGTCGTCAGCCGCTGCAAGCTAGACGTACGCACCCGAGGACTCACAGTACTTTTCGAGATTATAAAAACTCACGGTGAATCATTCCGTCCGCATTGGTGGAGAGACCTATTTAATATTCTGTTCAGAATCTTCGACAACATGAAGTTACCTGAGCATCAGTTGGAAAAGAACGAATGGATGACTACTACATGCAATCACGCATTGTACGCCATCGTCGACGTCTTCACGCAATACTTTGACATTCTCGGATCTCTCCTGTTGGAGCAGCTGTATGCGCAGCTCCACTGGTGCGTTCAGCAAGACAACGAGCAGCTAGCGCGCTCCGGCACCAACTGCCTCGAGAACCTCGTCATCTCCAACGGCACCAAATTCAGCGAGGACACGTGGAGCAACACGTGCCAGATCATGTTGGACATCTTCAACAGCACACTGCCCACCACCCTACTCACTTGGAAACCAGATGAGAACGATGACAACGACACGCCTCAAGTCCGACACGGGATCCTGAAGAAACCCCAGGGAGGGGACGAAATCAAATCCTCCAACCGGGTATTCAATAGTCTCCTGATCAAGTGCGTGGTACAGTTGGAGCTGATACAAACGATCGACAACATCGTGTTCTACCCCGCCACGTCGCGGAAGGAAGACGCCGAGACACTCGCCCTCGCAGCCGCGGAGCTGACCGGCGGCACGCCCGGAACGGAGCAGGAATGTCAGCGTGAAGAACAAGGAATGTATCGACTGCTTAGCTCGCCACACCTGCTGCGACTCGTCGAATGCCTGATGTGCAGTCATCGCTTCGCTAAAACATTTAACACTAACAATGCGCAGAGGAATGTGTTGTGGAAAGCTAATTTCAAGGGCTCTGTGAAGCCGAATATGTTGAAACAAGAGACGCAGTCGTTGGCGTGCGTACTTCGGATACTGTTCAAGATGTATAGCGACGAGACGCGACGGGACCACTGGCCTGCAGTCCAGAAGAGTCTCATCAGCATTTGTTGTGAAGCTTTGGAGTACTTTGCCGGAGTGACGAGCGAAGCGCACCGGGACGCGTGGACGTCCATCCTGCTTTTGATCCTCACAAGAATACTGAAGATGCCAGACGAAAGAGTGAGTACATTTTGTTTAATAACCTCGTGCTTATATACTTATCGTTATCGAAACAATATAATGGAAATAGATTGTAGATGCTATCGGTTATGATTATGATATGATGGTGTCGCGATTTAAGAGTCGAGTCGGCTTGAATTACGAACACATTCACTAATTCAGCAATTAAAAATTTGTAGAAAGTATGTAGGTATATTTTTTGCAGATAGAAAACACGTTTCGCGATAATATGTAAGAACTGTTGATTGAAAGTAACTTTTTTTTTTATTTTGCTTATTGTATCGCTACCGTCACGCTTTTGTTACTTTATTTGATGAGCATACTCGTAACTGACGGTTGACACAAGATGTGCAAACAAAGTTTTGCATTCATAACATCGTATTGACTTGTATAACAAGTATTTGCAGAACACCTAAAGTACTTTGAGTAAATGATGTTGAGTAGATATTACATGATTACAAATCTCTTGACGGGAATCGAACCTAACGAGGTCGCTTTGCCACGTTTGTGAGGACAATGAGGTCATTGTAATAGATTATAGACTTGTTCTGTGGTCTCTAACCGAAAGATCACCTTTCGGATTTCTTTCTGTAGCTTTTGTAAATCTAAACATAGACAGGTACTTATCTCTTGACGGGAATCGAACCTGACGAAGTTGCTTTGCCACGTTTATGTAGTGAGGACAATGAGGTCATTGTAATAGATTATAGACTTGTTCTGTGGTCTCTAACCGAAAGATCACCTTTAGGATTTCTTTCTGTAGCTTTTGTAAATCTAAACATAGACAGGTACTTATAAATAACCTGTATCTAGGTACTTCCTAATCGATAACAATAATATCGGAATTTATGAGTCAGTTCACATTAAAATTCCTCAAGACAGAATTTGGTTATCTGCTTAAAAGAACCATGTAATGTATGTAGTTCGGATTACGATGATAATTACAATAACCCAATTACGTATGAATTACTCAACTTACGCTAAATGAGATCATCATTCATACCTTGTCCATGTTATCAATATGCAAACAGTAATGGGTGATGCGTTGTTTCAGTTTGCGGCTCACGTATCAAGCTACTACCCGCTGCTGTGTGAGATCACCTGCTTCGACCTCAAACCCGAGCTCCGCTCCGTGCTGCGACGCGTCTTCATCCGCATCGGGCCAGTTTTCAACATCGTCACCAACGCCCAATAACAACACAACACTAACAAACAATATGGCCTTATAGTTCTCTAGGATAAAGTATGACTTTGATGTTAATGTTAAAATAATACTTCGGTTGATTCCTTAAAATTTAATGTAATATTGACAGCAATCAGTACTTCAGTAGTATTAAAAGTGATCTATCATATTTTATAGGGTGTAGTAGTCTTATTTCTAATTTATGTTATAAATTATTGATTTGAGTATCAAGTTAAATTTTTAAATTGTATATTATAAAAGCATAGAAGTTGTATCTATAAATTATAATAGTTTATTCTGTATATTTGAAAGTTTTTACTGTCTGGGGAGCTGAATTCACTCACTGCTACTATTGCTTCGTAATTCTTCTAGCTGGACTGATCAGACTGTGATTGTGAAGTTTTACTTTCTCACGGCTTTCCATGTTTATCGTTTTTATTTGGAGTGACTTCAGAACTCGCACGCAAACTGATTATTATATTATTATTCCTTAAAAATAAAAATCATAAATTTAAAGGAAGTCTGATTTAAACAATCTTCAGTCCCTCAATAGACCTCTCCAAGGAGTCCAAGTCCCAGATGACCAGCTGTCCATCCAGTCCAGTGGTGCTGAACTTGCGGGTGTTAGCCTTGGTGCCTTCGTACAGGCGGATGGAAGTGATAGCATTCTGGTGAATGGAATCCAGGAAAGTGTCGTTAGTTTCGATACGCGCCTGGCGATCCAGAGACTGGAACTTCTTCATGGCTGATAATCCTCCAGACTCCTTCCTCTGAGTATTATCCAATTTGGCAACAAACTTAACCTGATTACCTTCATGGCAGTACATTAAAGGAATGCAGCTATGTCCTGCCACAATCAGGGAGTTGTTGGTCACCCAACTGCACCCCAAGAAAGGCAGGTACTCAGTCTTCATCTTTATGATACCTCTCCCTTGAGTAGCATCAGCTACATTTATGGAGCTATCATGTCCCACCCATGCGACTTTGTTCCCGTCTGCTGAGAAAGACACACTGTGCACCCATCCACCACCATTTGGTGAATTGGGGAATTCAGCCAACATTTGTCCCAAGGGCAGCTTTGTACCCCAAACATTTGGGCCAGGTTGGTCTTCGATATCCTTGATATAAGCTGAGTACACTCTCACTTTAAAATCAGCTGATCCAGCAACCAACAGGATATTATTAGGGTGCCAGTCAATGCTAGTCACAGTTGACCGAATGGGCTTCTTGATATGCTTGGACACCCACCAATTGTTTTCCTTCTCAAAGTAGCAGATGGAGATCAACCTGGCTCCAGAGCCAACGGCAAACTTGTTCTCCATAGGCGACCATTTGACACAAGTCGCAGCTCTATTGATGCGGAGAAGTACAAGAGTGGTTGACCACTTGCCATCGTCTCCCTGAGTCCAGACATAAGCATTGCGGTCTACTGAGCAGGTCACAATGCGGTTGGTGTTTGGAGCCCAGTCGATGCCCATCACCTTCAGGTCATGTTCTACCAGGTTGTTGGTTTGCTTCCAATCATTCCCCTCTTTCTGATAGATGTGGACTTCGTTATTGTTTGGTGAAAATGCAATTTCTGCAATAATAAAAATGCAATTGTTATATTACCTGTTGTGTAGAATTTTATTTGAAGTATAGGGATATGGATTTACTTAAAATTTTAAAACATTTGTGATTTTGCAGTTTAAATTATAGGTAAGTAGAAATAGAATGTTTTTATTCTTCGTGTCACTGGCACTACTGTATTTTAGATCTTGTTAGAACAAAACTTTATCACATCCACTGTCATTGGTGGTAGTGCAGAGGTCACTTCACGGTTCACAATAATAGTTATTATTGTGAACCGTTTTATGAAAAAAAACTTTTTGATTTTTGTAGATACGTTCATCTGGTTCTTATACCGCGATTTTAACTGCATGTTATGGAGGACAGAGGGCCTAATAGGAGCTGGAACATGGTTTTTCCTCATGGTTTATGGTACATGGTTTTTTGGTTTTTGGACAGCTCACACACCTTACCGCTGTTTCTTTGAGTGGGTCTACCCCACTTCTCCAGGTTGGAGTTCCATCTGCGCACTTGAGTTCGAATATTAATATACCTAACTAGAAATAACATCTAGTATGTTCTTATTTTTGAAGCACAGCATGGGGTCTAATGATAAATAATGCTTGGTGGACCAAATAGAACACTGGCCACAAATAGGTACTAGAAACATGAAGTTTAAGGAAGTTTCTTTGGGGAAACGCAATATATCGATATAAAATAAAATCCTTACGGGTTCTGTCCTTATTCCATGCATGACAAGTCACCGGTGCCACTGAGTCACCAAACGTAAGAGTTTGCGACATAGTAGGTATCTGAAACACTAAAAGTGATAATTTGGTCAGTGAGTCGTTTCAAATATTGGAAACACCCATTAAATAGCACTTTTTTAAATATTTACCTCAAGTTTCTAAGCAAACGGGAAGTCGGTCACACCCAAATATAATATCAAGTTGATAAGCAGAAATTCGCGGACTCTGGGCAGTCTACACGAATTCCTGAAAGCAAACACATATTATTATAAATTCACAACATTATGAACATTACAATCTCAAAAAGGCTTCATTTACAGTAACTTTCGGCATTTATTTACCTAATTATTTGAGAAAACTTTACCACAAGTCACAAACAAAACGTCGAATTGATTGACGTATTGACGTCGATTAACGAACGAATGACGAAACGAAATTCGAAATACGTTCGAAATGAACGAAAGAAAGATAACAAATGAGAGACTCTTGCGACAGTGTTACCAACCTATACCAAAATTTACCCCCAAGATTTTTTAAAAATCCCCCTAAAAAAACCCTAAGTATCTCTTATGGTAAATTTCTTTCATGTAGTGCCTAACTCCCTAAATCTTTCGTAACATATAACATAAAACGCATGTACTTAGTCAAGAGACATAAACAAACGTCATTACGTCAGGTTGTCAGTTGTCACCTGTCAGACGTCACGGGGCGAAGGATTGAGCAAACAAAGGTGCAAACCTCTCAGATTGAAATCTAGGTGCAAACCGTAGATAGAGAATGATATCTACGGTATATACAAAAGGCATTGAGTTACGGAAATATACGGATAAATAAGTGAATGAAAAATATGAAAAGATCGATACTCGCAATTGCCCTGCCAATCCAATACACTGTAATGTGTAACTGTGTTCATTGATACAAAGGACGTTATCACGTTAAAAATTGTTGGTCAGGGGTACTAAACAAACAGAAACTCATTTGTTGATTTTGGATTGACACAGCAGCGCAGTTCGTTCTATTCCACGCACAGGCCACGTTCATTTCATTCTTTCGAGAACTAAATCCCGGTGCGGTGATGTCATTCTATTCCTACTATTGTTCGATTAAAATTGCACATGTTTTTTGAAGCCCCTAAAAATATCCCCAAAAAATTTCTGTCCCTAAAAATCCCCCTTTTAACACTTCTTCCCCCTAAATTTAGGGGGAAAACCCCAAAGTTGGCACCACTGTCTTGCGATTCGATTTCGAACGAACGAATATTTTATTTAATCTGTGATCAACTTGTGTTGCCCAAAGAAAAATGCTTTGAAAAAATGCTGATAGAGCTACATCTACACTAATATTAAAAAAATGAAAGATTTGTTTGAAATGAATAGGCTCCGAAACTACTGAACCGATTTGAAAAATTATAAGTTAGAATAAAAAGAGTGTGTTTAGTTTTCACATAAATCCTTTTTGTTCTATATAAATTTATTTTTCTACCTTTTGCTTATGTATTTCAACGCGCCCGTACTACATCAAACATTTGTATGCGATTTACGAAATCTGATAGCCGTTCATGTGACTGGTTATATAATGTCATTCGAGTTGTCAATGAGAATTAAAACGAAAAATATATGTTTTTATCTTAACTTATATTTTTCTATCGTTTTTCATCATCTCCTGCATTGCGCATTATTCTATGCACTTTGTACGCTAGTGGGACTTGGGTAGAACTTATAACAGGTTATGGGCACAGGCTTGCATGGAGATGTCTAATGGCAACAAGAGTTCTCATACAGAGCGCAACTTAACAGTGGCACAAAATATGGAGTTTTCAGGAAGTAGTGGGTTACCCTCTATAGAGAAGTTAGATGGTAACAGCAATTACGCCACATGGAAGTTTTTGATGGAGTTACATCTTGTTCACGATGACTTGTGGGAGTATACAAGAGTTACACCTGAAGCGAACGATGTGCAAGGTATGAGGAAGGACCAGAAAGCTAGAGCAAAGATTTGCTTGATGATTAGACCTCATTGCTTGGTGCATTACGCAAAGCCAAAACAGCTAAAGATGCTTGGGAAGCATTAATGAGTGCGTTCGAGGACAAAGGTCTGAATAACCGCTGTCGGCTACTTGCAAAGCTGGTGAGCATGAAGCTGGAGCAATTCCCATCGGTTAGGGAATATGTCACATCTGTGATGACGATATCTCAGGAACTTCAAGACCTAGGAAAGGAGGTTGACGATGAACTGTTGGCTGCTCTACTTCTCCAAGGCCTTACCATAGAGTTAGAAAAAAATAAGAAAACAGTTAAGTACATCAGCGAACCAATTAGATTTTGATATGGAATCCTCGGATCAGGTTTATGTTCTAGTCCAGGTTTCACAAGCTTTTGCCCAGGAACTGATGGCTGAGAAAAACCATACCCGAGTATGATCTCCTATCATGACAAGTAGCATGACTAGCATCTGCATAGCCCTGTACCTTATGCATGATAGGAGATCATACTCGGGTATGGTTTTTCTAAGGATCCACAAGGCGATACGCTTTCGCATTGTCATCGAAACCTTTAAGGATACTCCTAAGTCTTTGATTAAAGAAGAGGCGGGAAATAAGCGAAGATACAAAGCTCGGCTTGTTGCCAGAGGTTTTAGCCAAAGATGGAGCATTGATTATGACGAGACGTTCTCTCCAGTGGTGAGACATAGCTCTCTAAGAGCTCTCCTGGCGATGGCAGCTAAGAGTGGCCTAAATGTTGATCAAATGGACATAAAAACAGCGTTCCTAAATGGAGACTTGTCTGAGACGGTCTACATGAAACAGCCGGATGGTTACGAAGAAAAAGGAAAGGAAGACTACGTGTGTCTTCTTAAACATTCGCTTTACGGCTTAAAGCAATCCCCCAGAGCTTGGAACAATAAACTGAACAATGAGTTATTGCACTTGTCCTTCAAACGATCCAAAAATGAGCCATGCATTTATATGAGATCTCAGGGTAAGAAGGTCATCATTTTAGCAGTGTATGTGGATGATATGCTGGTTTTTTGGAACGACGCGGAGGAGCTGCGTAAAGTAAAGCGAGACCTTACGTCAAAATTTGATATGAAGGATCTCGGGAAGGCAGAGTATTTTTTGGGAATGCACATAACGCAGAATGATATTGGAATCAAAATTGACCAAGAGAAGTATTTCGATAAAGTTTTGAAGGTTTTTGGTATGGCTGATTGCAAAGTTGCTTCAACGCCATCAGTTCCTGGGCAAAAGCTTGTGAAACCTGGACTAGAACATAAACCTGATCCGAGGATTCCATATCAAAATCTAATTGGTTCGCTGATGTACATATCTGTTTGCACGAGACCAGATATTGCACATGCAGTTAATCATCTGAGTCAGTTCAACGCTTGTTTTGCTGAAGAGCATTGGATAGCTGCGAAAAGAGTGCTCAGATATTTAAAGGGTACTAAATGCCTCGGGCTACAGTATAAGAGAACAGGAATGCATAAGGTACAGGGCTATGCAGATGCTAGTCATGCCACTTGTCATGATAGGAGATCATACTCGGGTATGGTTTTTCTGCATATGGGAGCTGCAATAAGTTCGGAAAGCAGAAAACAGAGGACGATTGCTCTATCCACAGCAGAGGCTGAGTATGTAGCTATGTCAGAAGCCGCTAGAGAGGCAATTTTCTTAAAGAGATTGATTTCGGAGGTCTCTTGTCAAGTTGAGCTGTCAATGAAGATTTTCAGTGACAGCCAATCTGCTATTGCTATTGCGCAGAACCCTGTACATCATCAACGCACAAAGCACATAGACGTGCGACACCATTTTGTGAGAGAAGCAGTTGAGCATGGCCATATTGAATTAGAGTATGTAGAGACAAGTCGTATGGTTGCGGATGTTTTAACGAAACCTCTGTTGAAAGGGAAGTTCAACTGGTGTACGCTGGGTATGGGTGTTGTGTGATTATGTGATGGGTGAAAGTAGAGATATGAATTTAAGGAGGAGTGTTAGAATAAAAAGAGTGTGTTTAGTTTTCACATAAATCCTTTTTGTTCTATATAAATTTATTTTTCTACCTTTTGCTTATATATTGTCATTCGAGTTTTCAATGAGAATTAAAACGAAAAATATATGTTTTTATCTTAACTTATATTTTTCTATCGTTTTTCATCATCTCCTGCATTGCGCATTATTCTATGCACTCTGTACGCTAGTGGGACTTGGGTAGAACTACTAACATTATATCGTAGGATAATAACAGCCGCGCAGGTCGATCGATCAGGTTAAGCTACGTTTGCCACGGTTGGTCTGTGAATGGGTGACCATCTTTAGATACCGAGAGTCCGACACCCCTCCGTGCCTCGGAAAGCACGTTAAGGTGAATGGGAAGTGGTAGACCGCGAAATTCAAATTTTATTACGTTTTTTGCAATTTGCAGGTCAGTATCAGGGTTGTATCTTGATCAAAATTTGATTCGCGACTATGACAGGTACGTATCTAAAGAATTATAATCATTAGAATCATTAATACATCTTCCTAAGTGAGATTTGTACCACAAACACTTTTCCATGAGCGATTTCTTCTTGTGGTACAAATCAAAGTTAGGAAGATGTATTGTGATGATGGTGATTGCGCAGTGGTTACCGCGAAATTCAAATTTTTTTACGTTTTTTGCAATTTGCAGGTCTGTTTCAGGTTGTATCTTGATCAAAATTTGATTCGCGACTATAACAGGTACGTATCCAAAGAATTATAATCATTAGAATCATTAATACATCTTCCTAATTTAGATTTGTACCACAAGAAGAAATCTCTCATGGAAAAGTGTTTGTGGTACAAATCTCACTTAGAAAGATGTATTAATGATTCTAATGATTATATTCTTTAGATACGTACCTGTTATAGTCGCGAATCAAATTTTGATCAAGACACAAGCTGAAACAGACCTGCAAATTGCAAAAAACTTTTAAAAAATTGAATTTCGCGGTAACCACTGCGCAATCACTTTAAGCCGTTGGTCCCGTCCCGGCTGTCATTCGTGGATCTTTGACAGTCGTTACGGGTAGTCAGAAGCCCGAAAGTCTGACAAACAGTCTTACCAAGGGGTATCGTTAGACTGGAAGCCGACCCCAACATAGTTGGGAAAAGGCTAAGCAGATGATGAGTAGGTGTTTTCCTCAAATTAACGCGGATGAAACCGCGGAGCACTGTTAGTTCTTCTATAAAGAAAAATTTTTAAAAAAATCAGAGAGCTTTTATTCAACTCTTACAAACTTACAAAGTGAACGTACAGTCAACAGCAAAAGTAGGTGATGAAAATCAGAAATTCAATACTAATGAACGGAGTTAGCGTCAGAACTGTGTGGCATCGGAGTGTCGTTATGTGATTGTAAATTACACCAAACATTTACTACTTCGACGCCACACAGTTCTGACGCGAACTCCGTTCGTTAATTAGTATTGAATTTCTGATTTTCATCATCTACTTTTGCTGTTGACTGTACAGCCGGTAGAACCCCAACGTAACAATATCGTTACGCGCGGCCTCAGCTGTCAAGCACTGCCGTAACAGATCTATTACTGCCGTTTCGCGCGGCTTTAACATCTATTGTTACTCAAAAATAAGGTCTAATATCCTGTGCGACAGTTTTACTCTATGGTCCAGTAGATAAAATAATCGACTTACTGTTTCCGAACGAAAAATATAAGTTGGCAGCATTGAAAAAAAAAGTAGAAAAGTGATAGATTCTGTGGATAGATTTTACGATTCATTTCATAACTTAAGGTGATATGGTCGCGTCGCGAGTGCGCATGCTAATACAAACTTCTTTTTTAAACGTAAATTAAGTGAAAGAAAAAGCGGTAAGTATAACAATACAATTTATATATAATAAGAATATTCATTTATAACATATTATACGCCCTTGTAGATAATATTTGCAAGAAATAACATCACAATAATCGTTTTTTGGTCAAACAAAATTTTACATAAAAATGGTTGTACGTTTCGACATTATTTATGATGAATTTTGACTATTTGTGTGTGTAATCGCCGATATGTGGATGAATACGCATTTATAAATACTTATTACATCGTTTTTACGTAACATTTGCACGAAATAACATCATAGGGCAAAGAAATGTTACGTGAAAAACCGTTACTGCGTTTTTTGTTTTCGAATATTTTTACTGTTTTGTGTTATTAGTCTAAGATAAGTAGATGAATAGTCATTTATAAACACTTATTACATAGTTATAGATAATATTTGCACGAAATAACATCATAAATATACTTTTGGTCGTTTGAGAAACCCGTTCGAAAAACCCCCGAGAAGTTTGAATGTTTTATTAGGAAACGAGTGTATCTTATGTTATCTATAGAATTTGTAAAGCTCTAAAACTAATAATAACAATATTTTTTGGTCATTCAAGGTGTATTCCTTAATTATTCATATTCAGTTCCAATATGTCATTGACCGTAATGACCGTTGACCTAACCTAACCTAACGCAACGACGCTGTCCAGTCGTATCGATAAATGTTATCGATAAAATCGATGTTTGTGATTTGTAGTAGTTTCAAAATATAAAATATTTTGCTTTTGGAAAATTTTACCGACTTCAGAAAAGAAGAAGGTCTCATTTCGTTCGAATGCATTACGACCAGATTTATGTACTTAGTACGTTTGCTCGCGTAATTGATGAAGTTATTTTGCACATGTTGTAAACATATAATATCACGCCTGTATTTCGTGAAGGGCAGGTAGAGATTGTGTTTCGTTGTATAACTCACTGCAATTGATTTTTATAGATGGCTTTGTGGCATGGACGCAGCGAGGAGTACTTGCAGCTGTTAGAAGACGAGGAGCTAGAAGAGGCTTTAGATGAGGAGATTGTCTACGAAGAGGTGGAATACCTCGACGGGACGATCTCTGAGGCCGAGCCCTTCGAGGTAAATATGAACTATGGACTGATATTATGACAGGGTACTATGTCAGTAATAAATAACGATTTTTTTTTGTAGGAAATAAAAACTGAATGGATTAGATATCAAGATAGTGTTTTTTGTCACGCAATGTGAATAAATGGGTTTTGTTCTGTTTTGGTGTGGTTTGTGTTTAAGCATTTAGTTAGTGTGGGTGTTGGTGGCCAAGAGTCCTATACTTTATTTTATGTTGGTGCTATGTTATGTGAGGTCTAATCAAATATTTTCAATAGTAGTTATTTTATCCAAGGTCTTATTTTTCAGTGGTTTGTGGTTAGGCATTTAGGGTGGGTGTTGGTGGCCAAGAGTCCTATGCTTTATTTTATGTTGGTGCTATGTTATGTGAGGTCTAATCTAATATTTTCAAAAGTAGTTATTTTATCTAAGGTCTTATTTTTCAGCATGACGAGCTGGCACCGGCGGAGCCCATGACGTGAGTAATAATAAAATATATAGTTATTTATGTTTTTCTGTATAATAAATGAAAACCTTGTTATAGATCAACTGGCGAGTCAAGAGAGAGGTCAAGGTCGCCATTGCCGAGGGCAAGTTCTTCACCAACTCTTGAGCCGTAAGTGTTAAAACTTGTATTCATTAGTCTTGTACAGAGGCCAGCACATCAAGCTACCCCAATCTGTCAGATTTTCCCAATTGAATATGAACCTTATTCCTTTGTACTAAAGTTGAAAATCTATCAAAGAAATTTGACAGATTGGGGTAGGTTGACCTGCTGGCGTCTGTACATTTTCTTCGCGATTTACATGTAATTATATTTACTATGTTTTATCTTAGGTTAAATGTCGTCGTCACGGCCCCCCTCGACGACGCAATGGAGGAGGACCACGTCTTCCACCTTGCTGGACATCGGCTTTTCCAGCATGTGGAAGACGTGGTTGAAGAGGTGACAGTGTCGTCCACGGCGCGGCGGTGTGGCGCAGCGCGGCCGGGGAAGAGGAAGGGGGCGTGGCGGGGCACGTGGCCAGGTGCCAAGTGGTGGCCCCCAGTGGGTAAGAGGAGAAAGATTGGTGCAGGTACATATAGATGATGATGATGTGTCTGAGGAATTGAGAGGGCAGATCTTGCGTGTGGTGAGTGCAAGGGAAGTAGCGAGAGTGCGGGTAGTCAATCGTGCTAGAAGAGAAAGAGAAGATGAGAATGTGGAAGAATGGTTTGAAGCGGATGATGGCGAGTTCGGGTCCTTTTTTGCTGATGAAGGATCTTCTAACCATTTTGAATGGTCACCCATGGGTGATCATCAAGGTGCGAGGGAGAAATTTCTTCCTCAGCAAACTGGGGCGGTTGTCGCATCTGAAACTGCGTATGGGGCGTTTAGGCAGTACTGGGATGAGGGCATCATGGCGCACATCGTCACTGAGACGAATCGGTATGCCGCAGGGCTTACCGAAACGTCCGCTACCTTCGCCCGAGATTGGTATGATACGAATGTTCACGAACTTTTCGTCCTTTTTTCCTTCTGGATGATGCTCTGAATCATCCGGATGCCCTCCATAAAATCTTATTTCACTGTAAACCCCCTTTTGCAGACTAACATCTTTAGAAAGATGTTTTCCCGCCATCGCTACGAAAATCTTTGCCGCGCTTTCCACTTAAATGACAACAGTAGCAGACCAACAGACTTGACTGACCCTCTTTTTTCACTTGGCCCGATCGTAGATCATATAAATGCACGTTTCCAGGCAGCATACATCCCATCCCAGAATATTAGTATTGACGAATCCTTGACTTTGTAGAAAGGTAAACTATCCTTCTGCCCGTACATTAAGACCAAGGCAGCCCAGTACGGAGTTAAGACGTTTGACCTCTGTGAGTTCTCCACGGGCTACCTTTGGTCGTTCTTTGTGTACCTCGGTGCTGGCACATCCTATGATTCCGGTCTCCCATCCACTACGCTGAAAAGCACTTCCACCATCCTCCGACTCATCCGTCCTGTCCTTGACAATGGTTATACTCTTTTTATGGATAACTGGTTCAATAGCCCCCTACTGGCCAAATTTCTGAAAACCGACTGTGTAGGTAAACGTACCTACACAGTCGGTTTTGCGTGTTTCACGCAAGGGCGTGCTAACCGCATCAATGTGCCTCCACTCATGTCGCTGTGTAAGCTAAAAGATGGCCAGTTTGTAGCACGTCATTCCGGCGAAGTGGTGGTCTTGGCCTTTTAGGACAAGAAGCGTAAGATAGCCACCATCAGTACCTACCACGGCGATTCACAAGGCCAGATGGAGGCGAAACCACATCGCCCATCTCTGTACAACTACAAACCATAAGTAGTTTTAGATTATAATATGGGTATGGGAGGCGTTGATCGTAAAGATCAAATGCTGGAACCATACCTCCTGGAAAAAAAAAAGTGGCGCTAAATGGAATGTCAAGTTCTTCAAACACCTGCTCAACTGCTCTATTTTGAATGCCCGCATCCTTCTGCAGAGTTCGTCGGCTACTCCACAAGAACACAGCGTTTCGATTGGAGTTAGTCGATCAAATTCTGCAGCACCACCATCAACATGTCCCTAAAAGCAGACCCTCCCATCCCGTGTCAAGCAGTTAAGGCCATTCACAGCCTCTGGTGCAACATTTCCCTCGACAGATAGACCAATTCTTAGCTAGTGGCCAGCGTAGGCGTCGTCGTTGTACCTTTTGCAGCCAGCAAAAGATACAGCGGCCGACTATGTATACGTGCTCAGTGTGCGAAGTCCCCCTTTGCCTAAATCCCTGCTTCGAGTTATACCATGCAAGGTAACTCTCTCCGTTTTCAGAGTCTTATTTCCAGCGTGACAGACATACAGACGACATTAGCAGTTTATTTAGTTATTATTTATTTACCTATATATACATACACACACATATTTATGTATGCGTAGTATAGCTTGGTGGACAATGGACATACAGACTGACTGACTTTATATACACACATCAAAAGTGTCTAGGGATCAAGCATTTTTATGCGGATTTCTTGAGATTGAGATGTGGCTTTGTAATAAATTTATGATTTTATACATTTATATGGATCCTTTTTGGTGCATTTCATAATTTGAATCAGGAACTGTGAATCAAATTCGAGTAAAAGATGAAAATCAGCTGTCAATATTTTCCCTATAAAAACATACAACGCATTGAAGACATTATTAGTGCTACTGTTTCCCTACTACTGATTAAAACCAACGTTATTATGGAGCGGCGACGTCATTTAAGCAGGGAAGAAATGCTCAGAGTCGTGGGAATGATAGAAGCTGGTTCCCGGCAACGTACTGTGGCTTTAGCTCTGAATACAAGTCAGAGTGTTATCAGTCGACTTTGGACACGTTACCGAAGCACTGGTACCGTGGCTGAGCGCCATGGAGGACGGTATCGCTGCACCACACGGAGACAAGACCGATACATTCAAATCTTAACTCGAAGAGCTCCAACAATAACCGCCATGATGTTAGCCGTGAGGCTTCATCACTCTTCAGGGAACTCAATTAGCGACCAAACAGTCAGAAACCGCTTGCATGAAGTGAACCTTCATTCCCGAAGACCGCTACGGGTACCACCTATAGCAATGCACAATCGTAGGATTCGATATCAATGGGCTCTTGAACACAGAAATTGGGCAGAAGAACAATGGCGTTTCGTGTGCTTTTCTGATGAGTCTCGTTTTGGTATGAGACCGGATACAAGACGTATACGACACTGGAGAACCCCTGGACGCCAACAGCGATTAAAATCCTGCCAGGAAGTCCATCCTTATAGTGGTGGAAGCATCATGGTATGGGCGGGTATTTGGATCGGCGGAAGAACTGAGTTGATTTGGATCAGAGGCAACCTCAACGCTCAAATTTATGCTGAGACGATTGTATCAGACGTCATCGTTCCTCTACAAGTGCAAATCGGTCCCTTATTTCAGTTAATGCATGATAATGCACGACCGCACACCGCAAGAGTTGTAAGACAGACTCTCGCCGCAGCTAACATCAATGTCCTGCCCTGGCCTGCTCAGTCGCCAGACTTGAACCCGATTGAGCATGCATGGGATATGCTACAGAGAAGAGCTCTGCCGAATATGGAGGGTATCCAGTCGCAAGAAGACCTTTTTTTGTTGTTGCAACGAACATGGGCGGCCATTCCACAGCGTGATTTGGATGAACTCATTTTTAGAGAAAACTGTTATTTCAGTCTTTTTTTCGAACTTTTGTGTTAGTGGTTCAAATGTCAAAAATCCCTTTATTAGGAAAATGGCAAATTTCTTTATTAATGCAAAGGTGACTTGGTTTATCGTTACTGTGACAAACGAAAACACTTTATTTGATGAATCCTTAAAGAAAATTTTAATTAATATCAATCAGGAGAAAAGTTATTGCAAAAATATATGTTGATCCCTAGACACTTTTGATGTGTGTATTTTGACAGTTTTCATAGAAGAGTATACCTTTGCCACAAAGTCTAACCGACAGACAGACGCACTTCCTTTTCTCGGTCATACAATCTTTTCTGTCTAAGCGCCGTGTTTGTGTGTGACGTGTGCTAGGCTGGGGGCCATCAAAATGTAAATAAAATAACTGTAGCTGACTACTTGAGGCTCATTTTTGTTTCAAGTAACACACTGTATCATGTTTCCACATTATCCTATTTCAGTTTTGCTGGCAGATTGTTAGCAGCACCTTTGTACTTTATATTTTTATAGCCATTTTTCATGTGTTTCCTGTGTGTAATATCCTCTTGCAGTTATGCTGGCAGTTATTTTTTTACCCTTTGTTACCTTTATATTTTTTGTATTTACCTTTGTATTTATTTTTTTTTGTATAATTATTATGTACATCACTGTGTAAATATAAAATGTGCGTATAATATACACCTCTGCCTACCCCTTCTGGGAATATAGGCGTGATGTTATGTGTAACGCAACGGTCGCAGGCCTTCGCTCTGGGAGAAGACTTTTCTTTTTGTATAGCTTTTTTTCATGTATTTCTCTGTGTACTGTAAATGTGGGTTACACCTCTGCCTACCTCTTCTGGGAATATAGGCGTGATATTATGTGTAACGCGACGGTCGCAGGCCTTCGCTCTGGGAGAAGACCTTTCTTTTTTGTATAGCTTTTTTCATGTATTTCTCTGTGTACTGTAAATGTGGGTTACACCTCTGCCTACCCCTTCTGGGAATATAGGCGTGATGTTATGTGTTACGTGACGGGGTCAGGCCGTCACTCTGTAAGAAGACCTTTCTATTTCGTATAGCTTTTTCATGTATTTCTCTATAAAAATAAAATAAAAAACTTATTTCAAGGATAATGTTTATTATTATCTACCCTATGTAAACATAGTAATTAATGTACAGAGGCCAGCACATCAAGCTACCCCAAACTGTCAGATTTTCCCAATTGAATATAAACCTTATTCTTTTGTACTAAAGTTGAAAATCTATCAAAGAAATTTGACAGATTGGGGTAGGTTGACCTGCTGGCATCTGTACATAACATAATAACAAAACACACACACGCATAAAACACAAAATTAAATAATATAACTGAAATCTGTTATCATTTTGTTCCCACACCAAACTTCGATATTTTTAGTTTAGTAGTGTATCCCATCACTACGAAATCTCTCGCACTTCATACATTTTTTTAGGCAAATTCAGATGCTGTTAACATTGTTTTTTTTTCCCATAAAGGTGACAGATGCTTGAGACCGGTAGCACGCTCACATCTTAGACTATAGAAATCGTAGAGACCTGAAATGTTTGACTATAGAAAAAAATAATTATACAAATATGAGGCTTCCGACGACGCCAAAATCATAAAAATATTGCCATCCCTTTTTAACTTTCTTAGTTTTGCTGAAAAAGGATAATAGTGTTTTTGACAGTGACTATAATGGCAACCCGCCATTCCTAGCGTCTCTAAAATACCTATTTGCGGCCGGTCGCCATTTTATCCTCTCACTGTTTGGTACAGAGGCCAGCACATCAAGCTACCCCAATCTGTCAGATTTTCCCAATTGAATATGAACCTTATTCGTTTGTGCTAAAGTTGAAAATCTGTCAAAGAAATTTGACAGATTGGGGTAGGTTGACCTGCTGGCGTCTGTACCAAAGTTGGGTACGTCAACTGTCAAATGCTTTTGAGCTGTGGATATGATTTGTGAATTTTGGAGTAATTTGCTGTGTTATTGTGTTTGAACTCGGTTCTATAGTGGAAGTCGTCAGTAGCAAGATGCCCAATTGCAATATAATCGGTTGTGCCATCAAAAGAAGCAGAAATCACCCGAAAACAATCAGCACCAGTATGTGTTTTTCAGCTGAAATATCATTAGATTTAGATGATAAACAAAAGATTCTGCATTCGTTGAAGAGTTTCAACAGCAAAGCATTCATATTTTCCCTTTTCTGTATATTTTCATTTTCAAGTTGTATTTCATGAAATCATTTTCTTTGTTATTGCAGAGATAGAGTAGTGCATTTGACATTATATTTATCGATAATGCTATTTTATGGTTCTTTAATGGTTGGAAACAATCGGTGTTGAAAATTTAGAGATGTCAACAAAAACAATTCATATTTGTTCTCTTCACTTTGAAGAATCTAGTTTCAACCGGACACTGAATAAAGTAATTGAGACAGAGTGGGAGATATTTCTCGCTTGTCTTCAATATCTATTAAAGCTTACTTATATTTTATTTGTTTCAGATTTATTAAGAGAATTAAAGGACAAATGTCAAAAACAGCCCAAGAAGATAAAGAGACTTAACGAGAAATTTTTAATACAGACGAAAATATTATGGGAAGAAATCTGAAAGAATATCACATCGAAATTATCTGATCAAAATTGTTTAGTTCAAAAATAAATGAGATTGATTTGTTTGTTGTTGTTTTTTCCTGTTTGAATATAATTATATACTTAATTATAATTTATTGTTGACTTTTAATTAAAGCCCACTATCATCTGCATGTTAGAAAAGGCAGGCGCGGTCGCAGCCCAGGATTTTGGGGGGGGTCACCATGGGTGCCGAGGAATATTTTAAGGGTACGTTCCTCGTTAGTGTAGTGGTCGCAAGTGTTACACCTGAGCATGCGGTCCTGGGTTCGATTCCTAGGTCGAGTAAAGTGTTATTAGGTTTTCCATCAGAAATTTCTCAGAAACAGCCCCGTGCATGGATTTGTGCCCGGTTGATTGCAGTAAGCTCGCCCCCTATAACATGGGACTTCAACATAACTGGCGAAATGTGGGTGTAAGTACTATATGAAGGTACACACCTACCTAATGCTCCGGGGATTAAAGGCGTGGTGTTATGTTAATATTCATGTACATTTCCAGTTCCACATTACTTATGCTGTTCAGGGACGCAGCTTTTAGTGGGGGGGAGGGGTGTTATTTAATAATGCCAGCAAATTGGTCGTATGTTTAAGAACGGTAGATTATCATGTAGGGTGGGAAGAGCGAGCGAAGCGAGCTCGAAAATTTTAACAACCCGCCTCGGTTTTGTATGATATTTTTATGCTGAAATAGGAGTTACATTATCGATTTATGTAAGCAAGCCCAAGCAACTATATGAGAATTTAGATTGCAGGAGCGAGCGAAGCGAGCTCGAAAATTTTAACAACCAATTTTTATACTAAAACAAGAGTTACATTGTCGATTTATGCAGACAAGTCCAAGCAACTATGAGAATTTAGATTGCAAGAGCGAGCGAAGCGAGCTCGAAAATTTTAACAACCCGCCTTGGTTTGGTTTGATATTTTCATGCTGAAACAGGAGTTACATTGTCGATTTATGCAGGCAAGTCTAAGCAACTATGAGAATTTAGATTGCAAGAGCGAGCGAAGCGAGCTCGAAAATTTTGCAAATTCTCGGATAGACTCGATTTTATTTTCATTCTAAAAGGACTAGGAATTGCTTGCTTTGCCGACTTAAGAAGAAATGCTCAAGAATCAAAAAAATGCAGATTGCAAGAGCGAGTGAAGCGAGCCTGAAAATTTTAGTACCTTATCTCAAATAGGTTCTGTTTTCTTTTGACCATTATACAGAAAGAGAACTTAATTTATCGAATCAGGACCAAATGCACTCGTTTTACAATAGTTTAGGCTTTGGAATCTGGCTTTACGAACGGGGTGCCCAATATCCCGAGTTTGCTTCGCCCTTGCATCTTAGATTTTATAGGATGAAATGGGAAACTTGCGCCAAATCAAAATAGGAGGTCCAGTAACTGCTACATAATCATTATAAATTGTCAAGTCCCAAATCAAAATTCCTGAAAAAATCGTGTAAGTATTTATCGTCTTAGATAGTGCAAACTAAGTTATTGTCTTCAAGTAGTCTATACTCCATACTAATATTATAAAGAGGAAAGATTTGTATGTAGGTAAGTATGTTTGTAACGAATTGGCTCAAAAAGTACTGGACCGATTTTAAAAATTCTTTCACCATTTGAATGCTACATTATCACTGATTAATATAGGCTTTTTTAATTGCAAGAAAAAATAAATGTCCACCCGTGCGAAGCCGGGACGGGCCGCTAGTTACAAATAAACGTCGATACTTTTTTTCTAATTTATCAAAACAAATAAGAAAATTAAAGTGTCAATTTTAGCGCACGTTCGATAGGCAATCTAGTCACAAGTTCACAACATGAATCAAGTTGGCAACACGTTGAACTAGTATAATTACCTAATTTTGACCGTACCTACGAAAAAAAGGACGCGCGATGACGTTGCCAAACCGCTTGCCTATGCGCATGTATCATGTGCATCCCTTTCCTTAATGACATGCTATAAATTTTCTTTATATCACGTTGAATTAGATATTTTAATTTGGCGAACCTATTCAATTTCATCCAGTATATTTTACAACAGGCTTTTTAAAGTAAAAACTTTTTTACGCGTGTTAAAAAACCCACTGTCATTTCATAGTTTTAAGTTTTTACTTCTGTGGCAGTCCCCATGTCTGCCTATGTTCCTAACGTTTTATGCCTGTCGAGGTCTTCGTGGCACAAGTTAAGTTAGTAAGACAAGCCAATTATTCAGACTCTCGACAGCTTGAATGATTTTGGGGGGGGTCATGACCCCCACAACCCCCCCCTCGGACCGCGCATGAGAAAAGGTGTTAAAGCCTCTTTGGCATGCTACAGCTGCAGTGACATAGAAAAGAAAAAACTATGTGTCATGTCAAGTGAAACCGTCAAGTCGTTTTTTCATATCTAATTGTTCCTACTCTTTAGGACTTTCGTACAGAGGCCAGCACATCAAGCTACCCCAATCTGTCAGATTTTCCCAATTGAATATGAACCTTATTCCTTTGTGCTAAAGTTGAAAATCTATCAAAGAAATTTGACAGATTGGGGTAGGTTGACCTGCTGGCGTCTGTACTATTATATTATTTACCATTTTGTAAGCCTTTCACTGAATAAGGTACCTGCTACAAAAGGTAGGTGTTGGAAACTTAACATTTAAATTTCAAAAATATTAATTATGTTAGTTCCGTCATTATATCTCGTGAAATTCAAATTTTCACAATTTTTTTCCAAATTGCAGTTCTGTCACAATTTTTTTATTATTTTTCAAATTATTATCAATTATCATCAGCGGTCCATTGACAGTAACACCTCTTACGGCTTAGATGTGAAAGATGGACGAACCTACAAATAACTTATAGAAAGACCTAAGTTAGAAAACTTGGGGTATTATTACCCGTAGATATTGTACCGTGAGTCCGTGACACTAAGAAAACATTCTCACAATCTTTTATCGATGTTATTTTATAGAAATACCGATTAGGGGCTGCTCTATTAGCCGCCATTTTATCCTCTCAGTAAAGTGTAGGTATGCACGTTTTTCTTGTAGGTATGCCGGGTCCATGTGATTGGTACGTCAGTGGCTCACATCGATTACAGCGCAACTCGGAACGCGCCCATAATCTGTGCTTGAAACTGACAGTGACAGTACTGACAGTAGCGAATAAATAAACGCGCTAGCGGAATTTTTAATTCACCAAATCAGCGTTAATAATCTAAAGCAACTTCTATTTTAAAGAAACAGTTCAGATTCTGTAACTATAAACTGTATCAATAACAAATATGCCTGGTCCAGGTAAGTTTATTTATCAATTTTATTTCGCATGAGGTACCGTATTGATTATAAACAAGAAAGCATTTAGGTTTTCTGTATTAGTGAGTAAAATGGTTGTTTATTGCTAATTGTATAATTAAGCAATCACTTTTACTCAATGTTTTCAGTTTCTTGAGTTTTGTACGTAATAAAAATACGTAAACCCTAATAATTTTTCAGGAAAACACTACCGCGGTAATCGCAGAGGTCCGAACACCTCTGACCACACGCTGGCTTCCGTTGCCCGAGAGACTGCGATGTCCTTTCCAGCAGACAGCCCCGTGCTTGCTATATTCAAACAGGCTGCCAACAAGCTGAATGAGCGCCAGGACAGGCATGAGAGACTCGTTAAATTTTCGCGTGATATCACCATTGAGAGCAAGAGAATTATATTCTTGTTACATTCGCCTATAACGTGAGTATACAACGTGTAACAGAATAAACGCAAGTCCTGAAAGTAGTTTGTTCATAATTGACTACTGAATCGATTTCAGTAACTTTTAATATAAGTATTTATTTCAAAAATTATGTTTTTTTACCGTACTGACCGCAGGTTGAGCCAAAGAAAATTAAATCTGATTTCAATGCAATAACGCTCAATTTTAAATGCATAAAGCAATGCTAGTGTCAACACGATTTTCTTAATAAAAATAGCAAGCTTTAAAAGAATAAGTTTTGGCCATTGTATTATGCTTTTGGGGTGTTGCGTTAATTATGTTACACCTTGTAGATAGTATGTGTAGAACCTGGAATAAACTTTCTGTCACTCTACACCCTAATAGGGTTATGTACTCGTAAGTTTAGTCTGTTGAGTCTTACTTAGCCTGTATGTTTTAAAATGTTATGAGGTAATATTATTGGGTTACTTTTGCCTCCTCTGCCAGATTTTATTTGTTTTGATAAGAGTTACTATTAGGCTATGTATGCACTGACAGGTGGCTTGCTTGGCCCCTAGAGCCTAGCAAGTCACTTTGCGAGCAGCAAAGTGAAACAAACACTAGAATTTTCGCAACAGGGCGCAAAGTACGCTTGGCGCCCTCGCTAGTGCCTAGTGTCTATCGAAGGATGTTAAGTCACTAGGTGTGTATGTGGCCTTACACTTTCCCCATTATTTAAGATAGAATAAGCTACTCACTGCAGCCTAACATTAGATGAAGTACCCTCTTATAAAATTCATTCAAATAACACAGTAGCTTAGTTGTACGATTTCTGAATTATCGTATTAATACATTTTCAGAAAGGATTCATCAGAGAATACTCTGACTGAAGCCAGGGAACGAATCCAGAAGCTAATCAATGGACCAATCAGAAGCATTGGTTTAGAGCTGGAAAACAGCCCAGCACACCTGCACTCCAGGGCAGTCACAGCTGGATTCCAGGAGTATGTTGAAGCCAGGACCCTTCTGTCCCTTATGACTGACAAAAGGATCATTACTTACCCAGAAGTTCAGAAGGAATTAGAGTATAACATCACAGATGATGATCATCAACGGTCTCTAATTACTATGTTGCCCGAATCTGACTACATGCTGGGTCTAGCTGATCTGACAGGAGAACTGATGAGGAAGGCCATCAACAGTATATCTAGTGGGGACAGTGAAGAGTGCTTCCAGGCCTGCGATGTTGTCAGGCACTTGTATACAGGATATTTGGGTAAGACTTGACATAAAATATTTAATTGTTCAACACTTTTGCCAAACACAGACAGACTGACATGAAATCTATATATATAGACAATGTGTAACATTAAATGCGCAAAACCTGAAAATATTTTGTTCATAATTGACTACTGAATCGATTTCAGTAACTTTTGATATACACAGTTTTTTTTTTTCAAAAATGATGTTTATTGCCATACTATCCGCCGATTGAGCCAAAGAAAATTAAGTCTTATTTTAAGGCAATAAGACACAATTTTGAATACATAAAGCAATGTTGGGATCAACACAATTTTTTTTCTTAATAAAAATAGTTGGCTTTAAAAAAAAATAGTTTTGTTCATTGTACTAAGCTTTTAACACAATGCTGTAATTGGGGTGTATGAGGTTTTGCGCATTTAACGTTACAAATAAAACAAAGTCGGGTTAGTTACACCATTTATAATTCAAGACCGGCTGGACTGATTTATAATTCAAGACCGGCTGGACTGATTTATAATTCAAGACCGGCTGGACTGATTTATAATTCAAGACCGGCTGGACTGATTTATAATTCAAGACCGGCTGGACTGATTTATAATTCAAGACTGGCTGGACTGATTTATAATTCAAGACCGGCTGGACTGATTTATAATTCAAGACCGGCTGGACTGATTTATAATTCAAGACCGGCTGGACTGATTTTCATGATCTTTGATTTGTTGGATTTATCTCCGGCCCGAATAGCAGAATCACTATTAAAACATGGAAAATTTCACGACAAAATAATAATGAAGATAATCCATTTTTTCATACATTTCGTATGCGTATGTTAAGACTGCCGACCACAGAGTGGCGCCCTCATCGTTAGTTTGGTTATTTCATACAATTTAGAATGAAAATGCAGAAAATAAGCATTTAAAGTTCTGCTTCACAAGATTATACGTTAATATTATTAGAAACGGTAGTTTTATATTGTTCAGTTTTATTATAATCCTTAAAACGGATAACTCCGTTTCCAGGATGAGGGCGCCACTGTGCGGTCGGCATAGACATAAGTTTATGTTTGCTTTTCTTTTAAACTTTGATTTATTTTAAGTGACAGTCTATTGCTCTTAAAATAAAATAAAAACATTTAAAAGTATTAGTATGGTCTAGTAAAATATATAAAGCATTGTTTACCAAGTGTTTCAAGTAGTATATATTATTTTTCCACAAACCCTACTGACCCATAATTTTAGAACATCAACATGACATTTATTGATTTTGAGGCGGTATGAAGTTCACCGGGCCAGCTAGTACTTATTTGTAAAACACCAGTAACCTCTTAAGAGGTCATTGTACTCATCATTATGAACAACTTTTACTATTGGACCAAACCTGAAATCGCGAAAAAAAATCAGCTGTTCCCTACATTTTGACGAGTTACACGAACATAAATGTACGGAATAGCTGATTTTTTTTTTCGCGACTTCAGTTTGGTCCCATAGTAAGTTGTTCATAATGATGAGTATAATGACCTCTTAAGAGGTTGCTGGTGTTTTACAAATAACCCTGTATATGTGCAACTTTACAGGAAGAGTGTGATGATGGCTCTGGTTTTCCATATTTAGATATTCCATATTAAACTGTGCCTGTCTCTAATATTTCAATCATTTAACCCATGTCCACTGTAGCAGCTGTTGTAGGACAAACTTTTTCTGAATTGGACCACACTAAAGTCCGCGCGGAACTAGTTGGCCGCGCCTTAGGTATGCGAGCGGTGGGACGGAAGGGCGGGGGTGCACTACTCAGTACAGGCGTTACGAACCGTCGCCTCACCCCTTTCCAACTAGTTCCGCGCGGACCTTAGTCAACCTTCTTTCGTCTACATCCAATTTAGCTAGTACAAAAACGCCTGACTGTTAGAAAATACAGTTTAAATCAATGATGGCCCCATCTGAAAGCCACCAACCTGAGCAAAGTACTAAAACAGCTATAACTCTCTTTCCAGGCATAACAGGAAGCCGTCTCCTAAGCCGCAAGCTCCCAACAACTCGCGCCAACGTGAACAAGGTTGAGATGGCAGTGTACGCGCTGCGGGTGCGCGGCGGGGAGACGCCGGCGAAACTACTGCTGGCGGCGCCGCCCGCAGAGCTGGACGCGCCGCACCACCAGTCAGACGATGAGGGATATTATTGAAGACTGTACTAAATGGCGTGAAGAGATTGGCTGAATTGGCATGTTGTGGTGGGACCTTTGGCATGGGATATCAAACACGATTTGTTAATCTTTAATTATTTTTTTGGTAAGGTTGTTATTAAAATTAAGGCCTTTGCCCACCAGTGGGACAAAATAGGCAAAAAAAAGTATTATACAAATCCTGTATCAGCCAAACTATCCTATCGCCTGATCTGACTTCTCAATTATTTTTTCTTTTATTTTTTAGGGTAAGCTGCTACGATACAAGCGTACAATACGTACGTTGTTTTATATTTTTATGTTTCATTGAGTTTTTGACAATAAAGACTCGTATTCACCAAAGGACAAACGTCCCGTGACGCGTGTCGTCCGACATCCGCTATCCCCTGGTTAGGCTAGTCACTAGGCTTAATCATGTTACATTTACTTCATTTATAAACAGCATCAGCTGTCCAATGTCAATTCTCTTTAAATGTTATGAACCTACTATAATTTGTGTAAATATGTTAGCGGTATTACCTTAATTACTTTTCCTAAATACATATTAAGTATTATGAACCAATGTACAATGTATTTATTTATTTAATAATACATACTTAAAGTACGTAAATGTACAGAGGCGGACTTAATGCCATAGGCATTTTCTACGAGTCAACCTTTCGGTGATGCAGAGACAAATAGTGGTAGGTGCAATAATAAAAATTGCGGAATAAATATTTTAATATATGCATAAACCTGTTAAAACGAAAAATATATTGTACACTTAACCTAATTACATATAAATATGCACAAATAAATATACATAAAAAAAGAAAAGAAAATAATAACGTTATGATGATACTGCCCGTTTCTTGCAAATGTGCTCGCGAACCTTAACTTTTAAGGTCATAGCACACATATCAACTCGGAAAGGGATCGTAACCGTATCAACTCGAGCCATTCAGTATTCTTTGTATGAAACTGCAACATCGTAACATAATCGCTTCGCCTCGGAACAAGCTCACGAACCGCGGTGCGGTGCGTGGTCAGCTTGCAGTTCCCGCGCTTACGTCTCTTCCTCCACCCTTGCCCCTCTCACCTCCCGCGGCGTCGCCTATCCGTAGCCGATTCGACATATCGGAGCTGCTGATCCGCTTTGGTTACGTGCTTACCTTAGGTTGACGCCGGTTTGACGGCGACGCGAAAGAGCGATACGGCGACGATCCCTTTCCGAGTTGATATGTGTGGGACCTATATTATGCTAAATAAATAAAAACGCCAATAAGTTCTTTGAAAAAATAACGTATATTGAGATATTTCCTAGTACTCAGAAATCTTGCGAGAAATCCTGGCTCGTCGTGACGTCACTAGGTGGTTGCCATTCGTCTGATTCATCTGTCCCATATGGATCCATCTCTTCGTCCGACTCCGCGCCGCTCCAATCTTGTCTATTTACAGTTTTCCGGACTCTCTTTCCCGTAACTATGAGATTAGGGACAGGAGGATCTTCGACATCATCATCATCGCTTACAGATTCATTGCTTGGCCTCCTTTTCCTTCTCTGACCTGGTTAAATTAATCTCATTTTAAAAACAGAACACTTATAATAACTCCTCTTTTCACAAACATGATTCAATATCGATCAATTCAGTAATCGATTTAAAACTCGTAATCGAAGTCAACACTATCGCCATCTGAGTCTTCTACTTGGAAATGGTCGTCGTAAAAGTTAACGGAATGTGCGTTTATGTAGTAGACGTTGCCGTGGCGTTGGACTACTTGCATACCTGTTGGACATAAGAAAAAAACGTTAGACACATATAAGCATTAGCAAAGAATCATAGAATGGACCTTTAGATGTAGGTACAGCTACTACAGCCCGATTCAAACTTTATGGCGGCTCGGAACATAGGTGAGTCGATGCGCAGAAACAAATTTATGTGTCAGCAAGGGGGATGATAAAAGCATAGACGAGGATTTCTAGACTACAAGCTGATGATAGTGGTAAGAACAATAACTTGTAAGCACAAATAATGCTTATCATGTTGTGGAGGACCAGCCAGCAACATTCGAAGTCCCAAGAAAATAATCTAGATACATAGTATACAACAAAGCCGCTTTTCGTATCTGTATGTGTGACCACTTAGTTCGTCTACTCAAGGGAATTGGTGTGGAAGCATGAAATATTGCACAAGAGTTCCTTATATTATAAAAAAAGTGAGCACTATGGAATAATTTTTCAAAATTCATCTCCTAAAGGAGTTAAATAGAGGATGATAGTGTGTATGGAAGTTCGTCATTTGCCGATGGGAACTCCCATCGGGCATACGGCTTGTAGTAAAGAAATCTCGAAGTTTTGACATGTCGCCAAATTAGTGTATTGCACCCGTGCGAAGCAAGGCCCATGCCGCTATAATTATAAAAAGGTAAGGGCTAAAGCAGGTGCTGTGACAACTTAGGTGAAGTGAGCTGTCATTCCACCTGATGCTAGGCAGGGATGGCGAACCTCTATACACCTACGTGCCATTTTTTCCAAATAAATATCTCATACGGCCATGACGTACCAACAAATAACCTTGGCTTAGTGATTATTAGAAAAAAAAAACTATATACTATCGTATTATTGATGCGAATACGTCTTTAAAATTTTCGCCTTCACAATTCGCCTCCGTAGTGGAAGGCAAGTAAAAAAAAAACGAATGATTACAAAATGGGGGGATACAGTTTGGTGCTGCAGCTTCATAACAATCATCTCCATCCTAAATTCAATTACACCATTGGATAGCTAAAGGATCAAAGAATTCATTACGCCAAGTGAGGACTGTGACACATGGCGCGCGGTGGAGGGGGAAGAGTCACCATTTTGAGGTCATTTTGCTGCGTAGCGAGATTTCCACCTAATATAACTTTTGACTCGTAAAAGCTATGACGTTCGTTTAAGTTTCAATCGTCAGCTCTCATTAAAATCTATCGATTGTATACAAAACATTAGTGTAAAATAGTGACAGTGAATATAATGTATTAAAATAAAATACATAATGTCGGCCTATACGCGTCACAAAGCCAAATCAAAATAAAGAAATCGTATACGGTTGGAAAGGGCTTCTCAAGAGCAATCGAATGGTAAAAATAAAACACCATAAATGACCTAGTCAAGCAGTGCCGGGAACGTAAAAGAATGAATGCGGCCGAGCGGATCAACCCTGTTACGTAAACGTGTCCATGATACAGCCCCACCCCGTTTTTATTATTATAACTCATATTTCTTATTTTAATTTTGAATCTCTTTTAACATTTCTTGGGACCCTGGGGTCCCGGACCTTTGTAAGGCGTACGAGGGGCCGAAACCAACTCGCAGAGGCACGTTAGACGTTTTTAATTAAATGAGACACCAACCGACGCTGTTCGTGTTCTGTTCGCACTATGCAAGTGCACCTAAGGACAATCCCTGGGCGGAGAAGGACTAATGTTAATATTAACAGTTTTATATTTATTGACAAATTAGTGAGACTTTTGCTGTTTCAAACTACATAGATGAATTAGGTACCTAAATTCCTGAAATGATGCAGTGCCCAAATTATTTTATTACATGCCACCAATGGCACGC
Organism: Globia sparganii; assembly: GCA_949316385.1. Lineage (NCBI taxonomy): Eukaryota > Metazoa > Arthropoda > Insecta > Lepidoptera > Noctuidae > Globia > Globia sparganii. The sequence goes on along the minus strand of OX438663.1, from coordinate 1,294,098 downwards.
GTGGCATTGGTTCGCTATCCCTGTGCTAGGGAATACCAAGGTTTGTCACTATTCAAGCAACTACCTAAATCTTGGAGGTAAGATTTTTTTCAGAATACATAGGCGTATATAAGTAAGATTCACCTGGTCTGGGCCCGTGGTCGGCGGGCGGGTGCGTGCCGGGCGGGTGCGTGTGCGCGAGCCAGTGTCGCGGCTCGCGGCGCCGGCACGCGCCCCCGTACGGACACACGCCGCGCGAGCCACCGCCCCAGTCGGGCGCGCCGGGGTGACTGAACTGCGCCTTGTGCTGAGGGTTACGTCTGCAATTAAATGTTTATTTTTCAATGATAATCATTCAAAAATAACAACGAACAAAGCCAACGCCGCAAAGGGGCGAACCTCATACAAACGGTCAAAAATTAGTTTAATAGACAAAAATGCTCCATTTGTCGAGCTCTATATCGTCACAAAAGGACGAAGCTCTAAGACTAATAGAAAAGAAAAAAGATTGACGGCGTATCTCAAAATCACTTCTAGCGAAATTTTATGAAAAGACGAAACTCGAAGTTTGCCTTTTAGCGGCGACATCTATGCAAAAAAACCCTAAAATCGGGAGAAACAAATCGTTTATTGGCTATTTTCTCATTTGAGGTTCGCCCCTTTGCGGCGTTGGCGACGGATTGTAAGACCTTCTAAGACAACTTAGTCAAAGCTGTAAAACTAGATGCGGCCGGCAATTCCTAGCTGACTGATCCCTGAGAAGAAATACGAAAACTCTTCTGTCTCAAGTCTCTTTTAAAGTCCAAACATCATATTATTAAGGTGTGTGAGTCAAACATTGCAGGGCGGCATGCCCCTACCGTCTACTGGGCCCAAACAGTTTAAGCAACATAGGTGTACCTGCCGTCGATACGTAAAGAAGAAATTATTTATATGGGTTTAAGTTTAATGGCATGAAGTGTGGAAAGAATCTGTAGGTTTTGAAACCGACTTCCAACAAACATTTCTGGCAATTAGACTTGCTGATTTCGATTTCAACTTGATGAATCTCAGGCTCAGAATATTTCTCATTTAGCTTCATTATTACTATATAAGAGAACAAAATAATGACAAGTAATATCAGAGTATCTACTTAACTAAACCCAAACCACATTTAATTGCACAATTATCAATTTTATCAGCCCTATCTTAGAAAACGTATTGAAAGTGGCATGATGGCATAGGCACATGTAACTTACCTGTAACAATTGGCTCCATAAATACATCTTTCTCTTGGAGGTGGTGCAGGTTTCGCCGGCGAAACAGGCGCAACAATGTTGTCTATCCCGTTGGTGTCCGACGAAGCCTGTAAAATAGTGTTATTCAAAAGACATTATTCTCTTTGAGGAATTGAGTTAATTTCTAAAGAAAGAAAATACGTTTATTTAGAATAGACTAAAAGTTGGACTAAATATTCTGCAATGTAAAATTAAATAAAATGAATATTCCATTGTAACAAAAAGACATAAATAAATATCATGAAACATTTATGTTGCTTTTTTTTATTTAATTTCGTACATACAATGTTTTAACAGGTTTGCTGGTTAGCTAGATTCTGTTAGAATTAGTATTGAGGAATCCAGTATATGAGCAAAATTACTACAAGCTGAGTTGACCTTAAGTTTAATTTAAAAATTACTTAATGAAATTTTGAAATGAAATTCTTTTTAATCATAAACCTATTTTGAATTGTTTCTTCATAACATTGTTCTCACATTTAAGTAGAAGCAACAAGAATAATGTGCCCAGGATTTTGTAATATCTGGATTTAAAAGAGTGTCCTTGGAGTTTCTTGCTCATTCTTCTCCAAAAGAACTATGTTTAAGAATGAGCAACTAGCATCAACTTTCGGACTAACTGACCAACTAGTTAATTTTGACAATTCAAAAGTGCCTGTAAATGGTTTAATTGAAATGCTTTGAGTTTGAGTTTGACAAATGAAATTAGATCTACAACATGAAAAATTTCTGATGGAAAAACCCAATAACACTATGCTACGTAATATTATTATGTTGTAGAGCTGTAGAAGAAATAGTTTTCTCAACATTTTTCCACTTTCAGATGATATAGCTAAATGATGGAAATCAAAACGTAGTTTCATGCACAGTCTTACCTGTTGGCCATTACTAGGTCCTGCTGCCGCCTCCCCGGCATCAACTCGCTCAATTTTCACTTTCTTGACATCAACAGGACTGGATTCAGTGTAGCTGTGGTCTCTTTTTGCTGGAGACCTTGGATCATCAGCTCTAGGCACTTGGGCTGGTGGGTCAGGTTCTTGTTTTATGGTGACTGGTTCTTTAGATACAGTATGATTTTGTTCAGAATCCTGGTCAACAGATTCTTGTTTAGTGGTGACTTGTTCTGCTGTTTCCAGCTCAGCAGTCATTTGTTTTGCAGCATCCTCTTCAGTAGCTGAAACTAAATTAGGTACTCTTAACACTACTCATATGTTGCTGTATAATAAATACCTACATACTATGATATAAAATTGTGGGGTTTGACGTAGAATGTGCACTTCGCGGAATGTGCACTTGACGCAAAATGTGCACTTCGCAAAATGTGCACTTCGCAAAATGTACACTTCCCAAAATGAGCATTTCTCAAAATGAGTACTTCTCAAAATGAGCACTTCTCAAAATGAGTGTAAATTTTACCACAATGCTCTCAAATTAAAAACAGTTTGCTTACAATTTTTTTTTATTATTTTGCACGATTTTATGGTTAAAGAAATAAATTTCTCAATATGAAATTACAAAAGTTTTACTTACTTTGAGAATATTTTTAAAACTTATGAGAACTTTGACACACAAACCTAAGCAGCTATTGTTTTTCTTTGTTTTTATTTAACATTTTACTTCATACGCAAATAACATTAACAAATACAAAACTTAAAACTTTACAAACTTTATAAAGTATACATATATAAATAAATAAACTTTTCAATCCACCCGCAAAAGAAGTAATTTCCGGGGTCGCAAATATTCATAATAGCAAGATAACAGTAGTTTAAAAGAAAAAAGAAAGAAAGAGACAAAAAAGACTCAAAGAGATTCTGAGCATAGCTCGCTCCATCTTTTCATTGTGTTGAGTTAGAAGTTTGATATTTTCACTGCTTAAGGGATTGCAGCCCTGTGATATTCATTTCAACTTGAAAACTCCACTCATGTCTGAGAAAAAGGGTCTTGACAGACGGACAACAAAGAGATCATTTATATGGGTTCCATTTTTCATTTTGAGGTATGGAACCCTAAAAAGAGCAACTGAAGATGAGTAGCATAGTGCATACTTACTCAACGTAGACGTTGATCCAGATCTGATTGGATCCACTTCTTCCTCCCCATCATCAAAATTTATTGCTTTTTCCTCTTTATCGGCGACTGCACTGATACCCAGAGTGACATTATCCTGTTCCTTTACTCTTTCTGTCTGATCCATTCTATCTTCATCATTATGTACTCCATTTTTTGTATTTTCAGAGGTAGTTGCTCTTTCTTCTGCATTATCCTGATCAGGACAATGTAGGACTTCGTACCAGAAATGGTCAGGTAGGAGACCGAATTTGTCACCATGACAGAGGCTAACTGTGGTGTCCTGATGTAATAAATGCGTTTCTATGCTCTTCTTCACAAAGAAACATGGGTTTTGATGTAACTGAAAAGGGTGAAAATAATATAGACTGCTTTGAAATAATATAAACTTCAAAGTTGTTTTTGAAGTTTGAAAAATAATATTGTTTATTTTTACTTACCGATTTTAGACTGACAGTATCTGGTGTTACCACAAGCTCTGCATGGTTTCGCGATACCCTTTTATCTGTTTCATCATTCTATAATAGGACAAAATATTTCTTAGGCTATGTTTAATTTACCAATGTTCGATGACTAATACAAATAAACAGGGAATAGATTTGTTACTACGCCTGTTTCAATGATTGTGATAAATTTAACAAAGTTTCAAAACCACTGTTCAAGGCTATGCCCCAATTAATATTCAATATTATTAGGAAAAACAATATTTTTGCGGAATATGACAACTTACGTGAAGAAACTTCCCTCTTCCAATAACATGTTTGCCGATCGTCAGCTGTATTTTACAAGGCTCCTGTGTATCGATTCGCACTAATTTGAATACCATTTTATTGTTTTAAGAGAAACAACTGAATATAATTTTTTAAAATAACAAGTAACAACGTTTGAAAATATTCTTCACAGTTCACACTTCACATTGATTTGACAGCAGACCCAGACCAATCAAAACGATCAAAACAAACAAGTCAAAACAAGTCGTCGTTGACCATTTTTTTTTTTTTATATAAGTCATCTCACCATCACAGTTCATCCTATGAGGTTCTTGTCTGCTTATCCGGGCTTGATGCCTCAATAAAGTAGGCCTCTAGGGCTTAAAAACTTAAAAACTATGCGACTAATACACTAAGTGCACTCCCAGTGAGGTACGGACCGCGGCTTAGGGCATCGCTGGAAGAGGGCAACAAGAGACAGGCTGGATCAGAATTATTTAGGGACGAATAGAGATGGGAATATACCCGGTAAAAATGGGTAAATACCCATTTATACCCATTTTTACCTTCCCATTTTTAATTTATACCGGGTAAAAATTAAAATCAGTTTAACTAATTATTGTATTTTTTAATAGATACGATTTATATTCAGTTTTTTTCAACGGAATTGTGTGAAGTCTTGTTCTTAGAACACTATAAAAGAAGGTATGTCAATTTTAATTCATAGTACAGACGCGCCAGCACATCAAGCTACTACAATGTGTCAAATTTCTGTAATAGATTTTCAATATCGCTAAAGTTGGTTCTTTAAATACTAATTATAATCAATTTTGGACTTATAAGTCTAGAAGAACTTGGTCCACGTGTTATTTTCTAACGTCTTTTTTATTTGATTTAGATTTTTTTACATCGGTATTCGGGATCGAACTAACAACCGTCAAGAAATACTATGTCAAAAGCTAAATATAATATGTTAAATGTGTCTTGCACTTATTATTAACTTCATTAAATTCACTGTTTTTTTTTAGATAAGTAGGTAATGAGAAAATGCAAAAATAAACGAGATGAAATTTGGAAACACTATAGTGTGGGTCCTGATAAATCAGTAATTTGCAAGTATTGTGATCATAAATATAAAATAGCAAATGTCAACAAAATGGGAGGTCATTTAGTTAAATGTAATAATTAGTGTCTAAAAAAAATATCTCTGTTGCTAAAAATGACCTGAAGAATCAAACTGACGTAAATATCACCAATACTACTAACGCTCCTATTATAACAATGACATCCTCGCACCCAGCGCCCCATGTTGGTTCGCTGAATTCAGAATAATCACAATCTGAATCAGCCATCGTCGTCATCACAAAAGGCAATAAGAGGAAGAAATCGAAAGGCTGACAGTAAAATTAGCAAAGGCAGTATTCATTTCTGGATCAGCTTTGAGCCTGATCTTCTTCTTAGAGTGTCGATAGCAATCTAAATGGACTAGGTCCAGAATTCAGCTACTTGTTTGGCACCATCACCAGCGTCCACCAATTCCTGTAACGTACAGCTGACAGGACACGCACCACATTTACACTCAAAGGCGGAGTCGTCTATGAAACTCTACCTGAACAGGTGTTCCTAGCTTCGGCCAACCTAGGTCCGGTGTGGGCATTTTCGTCAAAATGGCTACCAACCCTCTTATGGGATGTCCCATACATACAAGTTGCAAATAACTAACATTTTTATGACATGGAAGTATCGAGTAATTATTGAATAGATCCAAAAGACTGAAGTTTTCTTTTTTTACTTAAATTGTTAACAGAAACTTAAAACAAATAACAAAATTAAATCCAGAATTGTGGCATCTTACGTCTTGCAGTACTGTCCTCTTTTAGATATGACCTACGTTAAAATATTTCTTCGCTATTTGCTTCTTATTACATACTCCACATATTTTAGTTTTTGTTATCAATTTGTAGCTTTCAACCATGGTAAACTCTATAATATTATAATACAAGTATTTAATAACATTTTAAAGTTTATATTCTGTCCCCTAGGTATGTGTTAAGTGGACATGTCCTTGCACCGTGACCGTAAATTGAATCCATTTTAGTACTGATTTTTTTCTACTACTCGCCGATTTTTTATTTAAATAACAACCAAATCAAATATGTTAATACCAGCAGCTATTTTGAAGTGTCAGTTTTGATCTGTCTTCAGTGGACACTCGAGTTCGACCGGTAACGGACTTTTTCCGGACTTTTTTATTATTTGGTAACGGTCATGACCAAAACGTATCTAAGTTACTATTTATTTACATATATTATTTGAAATAAGCGCCTTATAATAAAAAAAATACATACATAGCAAAACTTGTAAGATTTATCATTCGACTAAACCAACAATTAGCCAAAATATAAAAAACAATTTCAGTAAGCTATTTTCAAAGATAGGTAGCAGTTTAAACAAAAATGCCCGTGTCTGTTTAAAGAATTCCAGGTTACCCAAGGTAACTCATGTCCAGGTGAGAGGTCTTCAGCGGGTGGAACGAACGGTTTGGGTAAGGAAGCAATGTCTCGCCACAACTTCAGTCTTTCTTGTGATGGTTCCTCAGTGAGTGGGACGACACACTTTAAAAAACTGTTTCGGCTTTTCAGCCTTTGTCGCACAAGGAAGTTGTCACGCAAAGGGTGTCGTGTGACGTAGACCATTTTGCCTCTTTCGCTTGAGCTTGCCACCGCTCCGCGAACTACTGCGCCACCAGTAGTGGATTCCTGCTACTGGATACAGCATTTGTACCGGGGTCGGTTTAGGCAACCAGTGATGATCCGGCACGTTTCATTCAAAGCTGTATCCACCAGCTTTGCATGACCAGAACGACTCCACACGGGGCACGCGAATTCTTACGCAGAAAAGATAGCGCTAGACCAGTATTCCGTATAACGTCAGGCGAAGCACCCCACTTCGATGAGACCAGTCGACGAAGAAGACTGTTGTCTGCTTGATAATCTTGCAGTTTTTGCTGAATGTTAGAAACCTGTCTAGGGTAACACCAAGATATTTAGAGAAGTGCCTATGCCCGATGGACACCCTACCCCAAACGATGTTAAGTTTACGGCCCGCCTCTCTATTGCGGAGATGAAATATGCAAGACTGGGTTTTGCTCGAATTGGGCTTGAATGAGTTAGCGAAGTAATATGTGGCTAAGTTACCAAGAGCGTCTGACAAGTGGGCCTCAACCTCCTCAAAGGTGGTGGCTTGTGACGTGAGAGCAAGGTTGTCTGTATAGAGAAAGCGGGACGTGTTAGGGTTAGACGGTTGGTGGTTGGTGTAGATATTAAAAAGAAGCGGTGCCTTGAGGTAGGCCGTTTTTCTGCGCTCTCCAACGACTTCTTTTCGAGAGAAAGTGGACCTGAAACCGACGATTGTGGAGAAGCTCTCGGAGCCTAGTGGAACATATATTGTGGATAGACTTTTTTAAAGATCTGCAACCATTATTTCAATTACCATCACGATTGTGGAGATCAGATAGGCAGTCGCTCTAGGTAAAATACTGGTATTCAGCTGCATCCAGTTAGACTGGAAGCCGGCCCCAAAATATTTGGGAAAAGACTAGGCAGATGAGATGAATTCTAAACAGTTTATTTGAAAATATATGTTGATTAAAGATTTAACAGATATTTAACTTCGTTTTATTTAAAATCAATATTTTATCTTCAATACATAAGGTCAATATTAACATGGTAAATCGTAGTATTGATGACGAAGCCATTTCAAAAATTTATAGATAGTAATCATTTTTTACCCGGTATTTATTATTAATAATTTTTACCTTTCCTTCCAATTTTTACCTTCCCAATTTTTACCCACTCGCCCATCTCTAGGGACGAATTTAAAACTATCGTACAGGCTCTGCGGTGCGGGCTGGCTCGAGCAAGGGTCGGGGCGGACATGGTATGGGGCGTCGCGACGGGCACCGATGGCGAGGATAGACGGACGGCTGTCTGGAATTATATTTATTACTTTCTGAGAGTACTGGTGGCCTTACTACTCTCCTGTAGGAGGGTCGTGGCGGCGGCGTCATCAGGGACGGTAAAGGTATGCCTCGGTCGGCGAATCCTATTATGTGGGACTGCGGGAGGGGGTGTATCGGGCCTCCGCCGCAATCAGGGAGTTGGGGTGCTTTATCAGAGTATCAAAGAAACTGCTCCATTGGTCTTGTGATCGCAAGCGCGACTGCTGAGTGGTCTTGGGTTTTATTCCCGGGTCGGGCAAAGTGTTATTGAGTTTTTCCATTAGGAATTTCATAATAACAGCCCGGAGTTTGGTGTGATACCCTCGTGCCTCGGAAAGCACCAGCCGTTGGTCCTGCGATGCTACCATATTATTATACTCTTTGGATGCCACTCTATAGGGCAAAGAAAGAGTAAAGCAAGAGTAAAGCTTAGATTAAATACCTGAGTAAAGTAATTTGTTCTATGGTATCTAGAACTCCAATAAAATATGTTCCTTGATTTATATTCTGTGGATGTCGCAGAATCGCAGATGTCAAAATTCTGAGAAGAAAATAATCGAACTTTTAGGTCAAGTGTTTATTTCTCTGAATATCTTGTAAATATTACAATGATTAAAACAACAGGATCAGGGGCTCACAGGCCACTATCCGGTCAGTTATATAAATACACAAATGTTGTGAAAGGCTGGCAGCAGCGCTGGTTTGCAGTCGACCCCGAAACGGGAGTTCTATCGTATTACCTTTTCGATGGACCTGGAGATACTATTCAGCCTGGACAACCAGCCAGAGGCGAGGTAAAGCGTCGTTGAGTTATCAATTATCAGTTTTCACTCAGTACGTACCCTAACTACAGCATCCCATTCAATGATTACAATCTTTTGATTTGGTACTGATTTACAAAATACAACTCTAGCATGTTATGTGTCGTCATTAATCAGCTTAGATAATAAAATTTAATGAGAACAATAAATAAAATCTGAAGCTACATAAAAAAATTATGCCTCCAAAAAAATAATATGTGTAAATAATAAAATTGATAAGTACACTAATTGAATTTCAGGCACATTTAGCAGCTGCTGTTGTATGTCCCAGTGATGAGGACTCTCGTACGTTTACTATCAACTGTGCTTCCGGGGACATGCTCAAGCTTAGGGCTACTGATGCCAGGGCCAGGCAGGAGTGGGTCAATGGCTTGAGGGCTATAGCCGAGATACACACTAAGGTATATGATGTAAGATTTTGAACATAGTAGTTTTTTTTTTTGTAAGCCAGGGTATATTAAGGACAATAAGCAAAAGGGATGGACCAGCCTCTTTTGGCAGTGCTATGCTAGTCAGAGTTACACCTGACCTGAACACAGGATATATAAATAATTTTCTTGAAAAAAATTGATTTTATTCATCTATAGGTGATGAATGTGATGATTCGATTTATTAATAAGTTTATTTGTTTGTTACAATTTCCAGGCCATGGGTGCCAATCCCCCACTGCAGCCGAGAGAACAGCTAGCAGTGCATGATGCCATGGCATCAGCAAGGAACCAGCTGCAGTCTACAGAGCTGAGGTTATTATCTTATTACTCAACTATAATAGTCAAAGTACTAACTTAATACAACTGTTTTATCTATGGGCAAAACAAGAGTATGCAAAGGTGGTCTTATTATTAGCCTTAGCTCACTAAGGATTCTCTACCAGCCCAGTAGCCCATAAAATGGTTCACCATTTTTTTAAAACAAATTGCATAATCATTTCTTAACAGTTCTTTTATTTCTGGTACAAAGTGTGGTGGTTCATTACCAAATGTACCTCAAGTGGGTCTTAATTTAAAACTCGATGGCAAAAAACTAGATGCTATTACAGAAACTGTATTTCTAGGAATTATTTTAGATTTAAAATTACAATGTGCGCACACATTAAAGCTCTTTCAGGTAGATTAAGTTCAGCTGCATATGCAGTAAGAAAAATAAGGCAGTTGACAGATATAGCCACAGCTAGGTTAGTATATGTTGTATAGTTTATGTTTATTTATGGTTTTTATATGTCAGCTTGACTTGTTTAAAATAAACGTCAGTGTGCTACCAGCTATCCGTCAGTTCATTTCTCCTTCCGAAGTCCTAGGCCTTCGCCCTCCGCAATATCCGCATACTTATCATTGGCGACGAGGACCCACGACAAAATAAAAAAAATGGCTCACTTCGGTATTTTGTCGAGTTTTGACCATGTCAACCAGACATGGGAAAATTATAAGCAGCGGATTTTGCAATGGTACATTGCAAACGATTTAGACAGTGTGAAGGACTCAATAGGTGTGAAACGACGGGCAATATTGCTGAGCGCACTCGCCGACGGCACATACAAGCTTGCGGCCGATTTAGCTTTGCCAAAGGAAATTTCGCAGGTGCCTTTCGATGATATTCTCACTCTTCTGGATAATCACTTCACGCCAAAAAAATGTGGTTTTGGCGAGCGGTATAATTTTTATGCCGCTACTCAAGGTCTGGAAGAAACCTTTTCGCAGTGGGCTGCTAGGCTTCGCGGTCTGACCACTCATTGCGGATTTCTGAATGTAGAAGAGGCGCTGCGCGACCGTTTTGTTATGGGTATGCGGCCGGGACCTGAAAAAGATAAGCTTTTCGCGCGTGAACTTCAAGAAACCACACTGGCTAAAGCAGTGGAGTTGGCGGAGAGCGTGCATAGCGCACGCAAGGGAGCAGCAGCATCGTCGTCAGCAGCGGTACAGGCGCTGCCGTCGAGTGAGCCGTTGTTCAAAATCGACACCAACTCAAAGGAATCGAGTGTTCACATTGAAAAGTGTTCAGTTTGCGGCTACAAAAACCACAAAACATCTCAGTGTCGGTTTGCAAGCTATACATGCAAGAAATGTAACGTAAAAGGCCACCTACGTCGAATGTGTAAAAAGATAAATTTCGTAGGAACTAGCGGGTCGGGTGAGAGTGACGATGACGGTAAGACAAACAAAATTTGTTTTTTCAGAGGTGAACCTATGACTTTAGTAGTGTCGATTCAAAGTATTAAGCTAAAGTTCGAAGTAGATACCGGATCGGCAGTCACAGCGATTTCAGAAAAAGTATACAAAAAATATTTTAAATTGTTGCCATTATCACCAACGACGGATCAATTGTTTACATACACTGGGTGTGTTATTCAGTGTTTAGGAATAGTGCAATTGCCTATTAGATACTTGGACAAGACACAAGATGTTAATGTTAGAGTGATTCGCGATGGTGGTCCTCCAATTTTAGGGCGAGATTTTATTAGTTTATTTGGATTACACATGTTGCAAATCAATTATTGTAAAACACCACAATTTGCTGAACAGTTAAAATTACAGTTTCCGTCTGTTTTTTCAGATAAATTAGGCTTATTTACAAAATATAAAGTTAAGTTACAATTGAAAGAAAACGCAAAGCCAATTTTTTTTAAAGCTCGTCCTATAGCTTTCGCACTCAGAGATCAAATAAACGGTGAGATTGATCGTTTGGTACGTATAGGTGTGTTAAAACCGGTTAAATTTTCAGAATACGCCTCACCAATTGTCCCTATATTAAAGCGTGATGGTTCAATTAGGTTGTGTGTTGATTACTCTGTAAGCGTAAACAAACAGTTGGTCGTCGAACAGTATCCGTTGCCGACTGCTCAAGAACTTTTTACAAAATTACACGGGGGTCAACAGTTTAGCAAGTTGGATTTAACACAAGCTTACTCACAATTTGTGTTAGATGAGACGTCTCAGAACATAACTTGTATCAATACTCACCGCGGTTTATTTGTTTATACAAGATTAGTTTTTGGTCTTGCTAGTGCTCCTGCTATTTTTCAGCGGGCTATGGAGTGTTTACTGTCGGGATTGGACGGTGTTATGTGTTTTCTTGACGACATCTGTATTACAGGGGCAACTAAAGAGCAACACCTAGAGAGGTTATGTGCGGTCTTGCAACGACTACAAGACGCAGGATTAACACTTCGTAAAGATAAGTGCGTGTTCTTTGAGAACCAAATAGAATATTTAGGTTATACTATAGATAAGAATGGTTTAAGAAAATCAAATGAAAAGGTCAAAGCTATAGTCCAAGCACCTACACCTACAAACGTGAATAAGTTACAATCGTTTTTGGGATTAGTCAATTATTATAGGAACTTTGTTCCTAACGCATCATCAATTTTGAGCCCGCTATATTCATTGTTGCAAAAGGGAAATACATGGAAATGGGAGGTGATACATGATAATGCATTCAAAGCAATTAAGAAATGTTTAGCCTCAAATCAGGTTCTTGCTCATTTTGATCAAAATGCTCAATTAATTTTGACGGTAGACGCTTCGCCCAGCGGCTTAGGAGCTATCTTGTCACAGATAGGGTCAGACAAGGTTGAGCGCCCTATATCGTTCGCTTCACGTACTCTGAATGCAGCAGAGAAGCGGTATTCTCAGTTACAAAAGGAAGCTACAGCTATTATTTTCGGAGTGCGACGTTTTCACCAGTACTTATATGGAAGATCAGTTCCGTTTGTGCTCCGTACCGACCACAAGCCCCTTTTATCTATCTTTGGTCCATATAGGGGTATTCCAGAGGTCTCTGCAAACAGGTTGCAGCGTTACGCAATGTTCCTGAGTGGTTACAATTACTCCATCGAATACATTCGCAGCGCCGACAACACCGCCGATTTTTTATCGCGTGCCAGTCTGCCTGACAGTGAGTCAACGGCGGCTAGTGGGGGATGTGGCTACAGGGCCGACGATAGTTTAGTCCCTGTAGAAGATCGCGCGTCTTATGTTAATTTTGTTACCGATGGTAGTTTACCCGTTACACTTAGCAAAATTCGTGACGAAACTCAGAAAGATCCAGTCTTAATAAAAGTTCTATCATATATTGTTAAAGGATGGCCTAAGCGACTATCAGATATATTAATTAAGCCTTATTTTTTATGTCAAAATCAGTTGTCATATGAAGGAGGTTGCATTATGCGAGGGCACAAGGTTGTTATTCCAGAGACACTACGGACAAAATTATTATCAGAGCTACATAAGTCACATTTGGGTATTGTGAAAACGAAAGCGGAAGCGCGCAGCAGATTTTGGTTTCCAGGAATTGATAACGCTGTAGAGAAAATGATTGCGGATTGTGAGGTCTGTTTACAGTTGAGACAGCTACCAGCGCGTGCGCCGCCAGCGCTGTGGCCTCATCCACCGCAAGCTTTCTATCGTATTCATATAGATTTTCTCGGCTCCATACATAACCGTTCCTATTTGGTGATTGTGGATGCGTACTCGAAGTGGGTAGAAGCTTACGATATGGGAACGAGTACGACATCCTTGTCGGTGATTAATAAAATGTATGAATACATGGCACGATTTGGCTTACCGCATACTATAGTCAGTGACAATGGCACACAGTTTACTTCCTCAGAATTTAGGACTTTTTGTGTTTCAAATGGTATTTCGCATGTGACCTCGCCGGCTTATCATCCGGCTAGTAACGGGCAGGCGGAAAGCTACGTGAAGGTAGTTAAAAAAGGAATCAAATCTTGTATGTTAAGTAGTAATAATGTTACGGTATTAAATAATAACTTACTTAAATATCTTTTTGATTATAGAAATTCCATACATTCTGCAACGGGCTGTTCACCTGCCCAGTTGGTATTCGGTCATAAACTGAGATCACGGTTAGATTTAATTACACCGGCGTCTGTCACTCTCACCCCTAACGTCCCAAACAAACAGTGTTTGCAGTCTAAAGTGAAAACTGATAAAACTATTAAATACTTTAAGCAAGGGGATAATGTATTGTATAAACAAAGCAGCACTAATAAACAAGTAACTTGGAATAGAGGCGTAATAGTAAAAAAAAATAGGAAAAGTTGTTTATATTGTTCAGGATTGCAATACTCTGTTGAAGTTAAAAAAACACAAAAATCAATTATTAGCATTCCACGGCACTTCAAGAAATACTAACGGGCCGAGTGAATGCCCTATTGAATTAGAAGATCTACAAGTAACTTCAGAACAGTCAGAACCGAACCCGACACCTCCAGGTGATGGTAGTGCGTCGGACACTGGAGGGGAGGGAAATAGAGAAGACGAAGTATTCTATGATGCAACAGATGCAACCCATGGAGATACTCCTGTGGAATTAAGTCAGCCAATAAGACAAACGGTTGAAGGCATGAAACTGCGAGCTGTGCCTAGAGTAGACTATAAGCGTTTTTATTAGAGTTTTAGATTTATGTTTATTTTGTCAAGCTAGGGGAAGGAATGTTGTATAGTTTATGTTTATTTATGGTTTTTATATGTCAGCTTGACTTGTTTAAAATAAACGTCAGTGTGCTACCAGCTATCCGTCAGTTCATTTCTCCTTCCGAAGTCCTAGGCCTTCGCCCTCCGCAATATCCGCATACTTATCATTTCTTTTATTTCTGGTACAAAGTGTGGTGGTTCATTACCAAATGTACCTCAAGTGGGTCTTAATTTAAAACTCGATGGCAAAAAACTAGATGCTATTACAGAAACTGTATTTCTAGGAATTATTTTAGATTTAAAATTACAATGTGCGCACACATTAAAGCTCTTTCAGGTAGATTAAGTTCAGCTGCATATGCAGTAAGAAAAATAAGGCAGTTGACAGATATAGCCACAGCTAGGTTAGTATACTTTGCTTATTTCCACAGTATTATGTCATAAGGTGTTCTGCTGTGGGGATCGGCAGCTGACGTGGATTTAATTTTAATTTTACAAAAGTGGGCAATCCGCGCAATCTATAAAATGGGTCCTTGCGAGTCTCTTAGAAACAAATTCAAAGAAATTGATATATACTAACTCTGACTTCTCTTTATATTTTAGAAAGTGTTTTGTAAGTTCGCAAAAACTTATGACTTTTCAAAATAAGAAGCGATTTCCATAATATAAATACACATAGTTATTTTTTTAATGATGCAATCTGTCAATTACTGACATTCAGCATCTTTTGTGTTATGCCTTTGTTTTAGTCATGCTTTGTATGCGCCCAGTGGTGCATCCACATCAATCCGTTTTATGTTGTGTCAGTTAAATACACATAGTAAAAATGAAATTGTGATGCCTAAATTTAGATTAACTAAAACTAGCTAGTCATTTCTTATTAATGACATCCGTTTTTATAATAAGTTGCCAAAGCTGGAGTTTCTTGCCGGTTCTTCTCCTTAAGAAACAACCATTTGGAACAAACAAATATCAACTTTAACTTTAATGGAAATTAAGTTGGTTTCAGAGTGACTAGCACTATTGAAAAAGTTATAAAAATGTTTGAAGTGTAGCATAAACTGAACTTTAGTTATTTTTCCATAAACTCATATTTGTTTACATTTTTGGCAATTAATTTATTTTTCAGTGATGCAGCTCTAGCAAGATGTATAGAATCAGCTGACTCACCATTCCCACACACAGATCCTGACTTATTACTATTAAAAGTGAGTTTTTCGTTCTTTTACATCTTTAGGCATCACATTATGGCCAGTTTAGAAAACTTTTTTATAATCTCAAATTTACTTAAAAAATACAAATGTTTTTAAGGGTTTGTTGCACCATTTCTTCCCAGTTTAAACATAAGCAGGTTTAGAATTTTGTGTTTTGTAATTTTGACCCCTAGAAAGAGATTCCAAAACTAAAAATAAATGAATGTTGAATTTAGTTACTGGCGCCGATTCCTTTGTGAAAAAGATGCACTGAACTTAAATTTAGTTTGGTTTATGAACCAAACTAAATTTAAGTTCAGTGCATCTTTTTCTTTCTATGTAATTAAGAAAAGGACAGAAGATAAATAAGATATCCATAGACAAGTTTAGACGTGATTAAAAAATTGGCCACTAAAAATAAGTCAATTTAAGTCAGGCGCTGATTAATTAGACAGGACTAAACTAATAATTATCTTCTGTCCTTTTCTTAATGAAATAGAAAGAAAAAGATACACTGAACTTAAATTTAGTTTAGTTTGTGAACAAGGGAATCGGCGCCATTGTTTCTTGCTACTATCAATACCTACTATTGAATTTCATACCAGTGTGCCTTCTTTTCTGAACTGCTCTGCATCCTTTATGACCAATGAAACATACTAAATAACTAATATTCTCCAGGCCACATCTGCTGCCAGCATGCAGTGCTTGCTTCAATGCCTGGGCATCCTACACAGACAGCAGCAGTACTCCACAACAGTCAGCATGTCCAGCAAACATTCAGACCTGGACCACCATTAGCCACCAACAAGTTTATTGTTCACTTATTAATTATTATGTACTGATAGTATTGTTGATACAATGTGGAATAATACAATCTAGATGGATTTGTGGAAAGGATGATGTAACATAAGTTTGATAGAAAAAATCGTTTAGGATTTTTTGTGTCAAATTTATAAGGGGAATGAAATAGGATTGAGTATTTGAGAGAAAAAAAATATCATTTTCCAATAAGCTGTTTTTACTTAATGGTTGTTTTTACTTACACTAAGCAACGTCTAAATGAATGCCTAATTAACCCGTTGAATGCCATAATTTCAGAAACAATTAAAAAGCCATTGTGTCTCGCCTGGATCCACGTGTCCGGCAAGATACGAAGGGTTAAAAACGAACGTTCGGCGCTGAGCCGAGCATTGAAAATCCAAAAGTGCGCTATTATTTAAGTATCGACTAGTGTTAGTGAAAATGGTCAGACATTGGCCCCGATTCTGTTATTCACAAACTAAACTAAATTTAAGTTCAGTGCATCTTTTTCTTTCTATTTCACTAAGTAAAGGACAGAAGATAAATATTAGTTTAGTCTTGTCAAATTAGATAATCCATAGACAAGTTTAGACGTGATTAAAAAATTGGCTACTAACAATACGTCAATTTACGTCAGGCGCTGACTAATTTGACAGGATAAACTAATATTTATCTTCTGTCCTTTTCATAATGAAATAGAAAGAAAAAGATGCACTGAACTTAAACTTAGTTTAATTTGTGAACAACAGAATCGGGGCCATTAGCTTTGCAAACATATACCGAAAGAGTTTAGAATGAGGGTGTTTGTTAAAGTTTAAATTCTTAATGTATTGTTCCACAATGTATGTTTAATTTATAGCTTCAAAAGACAAGCATTGTTAACATATCCTCATGTTTTCCTTATAGCTATACACTGTTCGTGTCGAATAAAATTATTGTAAATATTTTATGTAATTAATTTTAATTATAGACTTGTAGTTGATATCTTTCTGTGCTATTGTAAATGTTTAATTTACACCTTCATGTAAATTCGGGTTTTATCCGAGCTACGTTTTATGATTTTATAGGCAGGGATGTGAAAAAATAATCGATTATACAAAAAAACGATTTTTATAGCATAAAATAATAATCGATTATTTTTTCACATCCCTATTTATAGGTACTTATCTATGTTGGTTAATTTGTACCTACTTTTAAAAATAATAATAGCAGCTAATAAAAGTCTTCTCATTATACAAAAGCTTAGTTTAAATAAGCCTATTCACCTTTTTTCATAATGCAAGATACGTCAGTAAACTTAACGTAATTAGTTCATCTATCCCTGGGAGTGTCCTGAAGCGGTTTGATTGTGGAAATTTTAGGTCATCATGGAATGGTTGAAAAGTCTGAAGCGGATTGCGGAAAAACAGTAAAGGAGCTGAAATTTTGGAAAATTGTAAGGAATAAACACTGGAACTTTGGATTCGGCCACTCAGCAGGTTTCCCCTGTTTGTTACTTAAGTGAATAATTCAAATTAGGCAAAACTATATTTAACTAACAGTGCCCCTCGGTTTCGCCCGCATTAATTTGAGCAAAAAACCTACTACTACTAAAATAAATATATTCCATTACTTTATGATTATTACTTATTACGCACGGCTACACATCAAGCTATACATAAGCAGATTCCAGATTCTGATTGTACGATAAACCTATACAATGCGAGGTCAGCTAAAACTGGAAATGTATAGCTTGATGTGTAGCCGTGTGTACATTACTTTAGGTAGGTATAATTATTTTTAGGAGCACTGCACTCGCAATGGACGTTGGATCAATGATTGATAATGGGTAATACAATAAATACTTGGGTCCGCAATCAATTTAAATACTGAATGGTTTCTATTAATAACTAGCTGACCCGGCGAACTTGCGCTGGCGGCGCTGGGTCAGAGAGTCGGACACGCGCACCGAAGGTTCCGTTCTGTTTTAAATTTTCATCGGCTAAAATCTACTTTTACATGCCTTCATCCGCTATTAGCATGATTAATATTCATTGGTCCGCGAATCAGAGTCGCCTACGGAAGCACTTTTGATATTCGTCAAAGAATTTTAACACTGGTGTAGAAAGTTTTAGGTCAGCGCCATCTCTTGACCGATAGTGGAACTAATGTAATTTTTGTTGATGATTTCTGAAAAAGTGTGCTATTTATGACATCGTTTTATTTTTCCTGTAATCTTTACATAAACTTCTATCACAATAATTTCAGATTTTTCTCTAATGAATCGCCCTTGACATCTTTTGATTTCAATGAATACCTATCTTATGAGATATCATAGTTTTAAAATAAATCAGCACGGCCGCCGCGCGCCGGTAGCTGTGCGAGGTTTACTAGTTCCACTCATAATGATCATAGCGTGATGTACAGAGGCCAGCACATCAAGCTACCCCAATCTGTAAAATTTTCCCAATTGAATATAAACCTTCTTCCTTTGCGGTAAAGTTGAAAATCTATCAAAGAAACCTGACAGACACACACACTACAGATTCACTACAGATTGGGGTAGCTTAAATGATAAATTTATCATTTAAGCTACCCCAATCTGTAGTGTGTAGCTTGATGTGCTGGCCTCTATACCTACCACACATATGCCAGTAGGTATCCCAAATATCCGTTCACCTACTTTACCTGCATTTTGCACCGTCCTGTACCCTTCACTATATTATTAGGTAGGTAGTCTATGCCCTTTACGATCTGAATAACGCCTCTGCTACCGCCACTAGACTCAAACATTATAAGAAACATTGAAGTACCTACCTAGGTGCTAACAATATTTTATTGAATGGTTACTATTCGATAGACATTTATTCCAATTATCATACTGCGACGAACGGTACGCTCGCTAATTCGTTAGGTACATTATGAATGTCACCTCAAAACGCAACCGATATTGATTGCATTTATTTTCTGGCGCAGTGCCAAGTGCCAACACGTCGCCATAATAATATCACATGTGCGCGCTTTAGGTATTATGAGTCCTATGTAAAACCGAAACACTGCTTGAAGATAAGTCCTTCGACAAAGGTTTCATTCAAATAGCTCGATGGTAGCCCCGTGAGTATCAATACAAACCATTTGTGGTTTAATGGTACAAAACAAACGTAAAACTGTAATATTATTAAGAATAAATAAATTAAAAAAAAACTGATTACAAATAAAACGACAAATCTTTTGTTTCGGATTTGTCAATCAGCTGATACATTTTTGACTGTTTTACATATTTACCAATTTTTTACGTATTATTGAACCACTGAAATGTGTGAACAAGAGTTTAGGACGCTGCGCATAGACCCGCGCTATCCAAATCAGAATCAAACCAAGTAAGTCCACGGAAACTACTTCTCCTTTTTATAGTATGGGAAGGTAAAGAAATCCGATTTATATCTTTACACATCGTCTCCACAGGAATCAGGTTGGACTGGATATTATGTCAGATTATATCTTCACTAGCTGCGCCCCGCGGTTTCACCCGCGTAAGTTTTGATCCCGTGGGAATATCGGGATAAAAAGTATCCTATGTGTTATTCTGATGTATAAGCTATATTACTGTAAAGTTTCATCAAAATCCGTTCAGTAGTTTTCGCGTGAAAGAGTAACAAACATCCATACATACAAACTTTCGCATTTATAATATTAGTAGGATAATACATTCATTATGCTCATCAAAATGGTGTGCCTAGCTGAACACAATTAAATTCTAAGTAAAAAAAAATAGACCCGTACACGATGGATCCTCTATTCTTTAAACAGTTATTTATTTATGACCTAAGTTATTTATTTAAACATTTTTCAGAGCATGCTACGACAATTACTGTGACTTCTATAAGTGCCAAAGGCTGTTAGGCGACGTGGATGACTGCAAAATATTCAAACGATACTTCGAGACGATCTGCCCGAACTTTTGGATAAGTCATTGGGACGAGCTTAGAGAGAAAGGAGCATTCCCAGGTCCATTATGAGACAAAATTGTTGTTACTCTCTTCAAATAAAATGTTTTTCAAAAGCATTTTGTTTGGCTTGATTATTTACCGCAAAGTATGTATAATATAGGTAATACGGGCTGGTGTCCGCAACTTCGTCAATGCGCGTATTTTGCGTACGGGTGGGAAAATCGATTATTCGATCCAACCCCGAGTAAAGTATGTATTTGATAACAAGTAGGTAAGTATATAGCAAGCGTTTTCTTGCTGCGCTCAGGAAATATGGTGGTACCTACAGTTTCCTTGTATGACTTATAAATGAATGAAAACATGGAATTAACACATTTATTCCCTAAATCACAAATTCGGCCTAAGTAAAATTAAAACTCGCATAAATTAACAACTCAGTGGCGACATTGGAATACTTTAGATCCTTCCCGGGAAGGTGCCCTCAGCACGTTGGGAGTCCCACTTCTCCACCCACTCGTTGGGGCAGAGAGACTTGAAGCACCGCTGGAAGTAGTAGCATGGCTCGTACTTCTGGCCACGTACCTTCTGGCAGCGGTGGAAATCCAGGTAGCTGGAGTAACAGTACCTGTGGAAAGGATTTAATGTTGAATTATTTCAGATATTTTTTAATAAGCTTAGTTTCTGCCCACTACCGTGCTTCAAGGGCGTGATGTTGTGATATTATTAATTAAAGGCATTGACGATGATGATTTTCAATGGGTGTTAGTTACGGCTGGTTATCGGACTTCGTTTTTAATAATCTAGAACCGCATTTCTTCAAGTAATTGTAACTATTTTAAAATTGTTTTACTTTTCTTTAATGATAGATACTTAGACAAAACTTAAGTGCTGATAGCATTTATCTATCTTGGTATCAGATTAACTGTAACCAAACCATGTTGTAATGAGGAATTCAAATGTAACTTTAGAAAAAATAGATCATGAATTACAATGGAACAATCACATTACATAATCAGCGTTCCTTGTGCAATGATGGTACAAGGTGTTTTCGTGAGCAGAATGATCATGTTCATTCCACTTAGTACTATTTTCTATGTACTTACAATAATTTCGTGCGACTAAATACTTCCGAGGGGCGACGACGGTTTTTGACGGCATTCTTCTTTCGATTAGCGACTGATAAAAGATTATGAACTTAATTACTTACGCTCTCGCGCTCTCTAAAGCAGTCAGTTGGTCACCACCGGGTTTGCCTTAGATAATACGCGTCAAAAGAAATAACAGCTTGTGTTACCTTGTCTGGTTCTGGTTAGGGAACCGCGGGTCGAAAGGTGCGGTTTTGATGTCATCGACAGATTTGATCATCTCGGGCATGATGCTGCAACGAAACAACCTAGTCATTGCCATAATTCTTTATTTGGAATCTATTTCATAATGAAATAAAATTAAAATCTGGCATCTAGACATACTAATTCAATAAACACAGTTTATAGTAGAAAATAAAAATTGTAATATATGTAAATACATTGCAGAGGTTACAATAAAAATCTTATCCCTATTCTTATTTAGTTTATAAATATTATTTCACAAGAGGTCTAGTTTTCCGCTCCTCCTCACAGGAAGTCTCTCTATATTTCTTTACTTCCTGCATATAAAGTGACCATGCATCCTTAGGTGCATTGTTCGCGGTTTGTTCATCAATGGCTTTAGCCTTTTTCACTAATCCAGTCTTAAGAACCCTGCCACCACGTCTCTTCCCAATAAAAGGCAATGCTGGCTTTTTTATTTCTGGTTTCTTTTCTGGTTCAACCTTTTTAGTCACCTCCTGCATCTTTTTGAACATTTCTAAGAAACTCCCATCATTCTTGATAGGAAGCGGACCAGGCCTGGATTTGGAGGTTGAAGCTTTCATGGCTTGATCAGGGATCAGCAATTCTGCAAAATTAGGGCCTTCCACTTCGGGAGGGTCGCCATATTCAATGTCATCAACCGTTGTTGATTCAACAGCACCTGGGGGAGGTTTCAGTTCTTTGGGTGGTGTTTTAGTTTCTTTTTCTTTATCCTTTTCTTCTTGCCTATTTCTGTGCATTTTCCAGAATCGTTTTCTATCTGCCACCGTGAACTGTCCGCGGCGCTTCTCATCTGACGGTGATCCAGAGCGACTGCGTGAACGGGAACTGTTCGACCTAGAGCGGGACTTAGAGCCACTTTTACTAACTGAACGGTTTCCTTTTCCTCTCGAATTAGATCGGCGTTGCGACGTAGATCTAGTTTTGCTTGCTGAGCGCCGTTTCGTACGACTTTTTGATCGCGACTTTCGCTTAATTTTCCGTTTAGATTTGGAACGTGATCGCCGCGGAGGTGTGGACAGCACTGACCTACTAGAAGATCGCGAGCGGGACGGGTACGGGCTCCTCGAGAGTGATCGTTTGCGCTTCGAGTGACGCGGCGATGGCGATGGTGAGGGTGACGCTGATCTAGAACGAGATTTCGAACTTGATAACATTCTCATCCTATACATTTTAGGTGGTGTCAACGAACTATCTCTCCCCTTTTTGACAAGTGTGTCAGATCTATCCTTATGTTTTTTATGCACTTTAGGCATTAGAGTCAGAGGAGACTTTTTTGCCTTTTTATGTGAAGCCTTAGATTTTTTTTGTTTTTTTGTTGGTGTAGTAATCTTTCTTGCTTTCTTGTCTTTTTTGGAATGAGATTTTGCATCCTTACTTTTCTTTTCTGTTTCATTTGAAGATTTGCTTAGCCTATCAACACTTGACATTCTGTATACATTAAATTCATCATGAGAGCCTGAAATACTTCTGTCTCTAGGTGGCACAGACTGGTCACGACCCCGAGTCTTACTTGATGTTTTCCTATAAGATCTATTGGAAGCAGAAGAATTTGATGAAACTGATTTCCTTCTTGTTTCTCTCTTCTGTGGTGAGTATGAATGTGATCGGGAGCTTGAACGATCACTGGAAGAATACTTCTTGCGTTTAGGTGATTTGCTTCTTGATTTACGATGACGACTTTCCTCATAGCTGCTGTCTCGTTTTTTCGAATAGGCACTATCCCTTCTATCATAGGGAGACACACTTCTAGAATTGGTTCGGTAAGACCTTCGGCGCTCATGTCTGTGGGAGTCGACAGGCGAACGAGTTCTTTCGCGTTTTAGGGTTGGGTACTCATAACCGGCTGTTTGCTGTTGGGGATAGGTCCCAGATTCGGGGTACTTTCCGTAGTAGGTTCCGTCGGGGCGCTGGTAGTAGCTAGAGTCGTAGGCGTAGGTGTAGCCGGGCGCGTACGTGTGGTAGTCGTAGGGTGGCGCGCCGTACTGGCTGTAGCTGACGCCGGTCCAGGGATCCGTGGTGGGCAAGGCTCGCGTCGGGGCGGCGGGCGCGTAGCTGGGCGCGCCCGGGTAGTCGGCCTCGGCGCCCGGCGGCCCGCCGTCCCACGCGCCACCGCGATACGAGGACATACTTATCAGAGTCCCCTCGCATAACCTGCGGCAGTTTGTAGGTGCGCACACACCTACAAACAGAATAACTTTTTGGTGTAGACAGCTGCTCTACATATACTTCGCTCGAGAGACACCCTCGCGCATCGATTACATTTTTCATGTTTCGTAGATAAATAATTTTATGACGAGAAACAACAAATTACGTAACCCGAAGACGGAGCAGAAAATGCACCTCTAAAGCATGCGTAACAATTAAAGCGAGTAAATTAATAGAAGAATATCAACGGAATACCTCTGTTACATGCTCACCTTTTCACAAAATTGCCTTTTCTCAAAAATTTATTTCAACAGAAAATGGCAGCGCACACATTCGCTACTCAAAATCCATAGACAATATCAATATCATAGAATTCATAAGCATTATAGACTTATAGATTATGTCGACCTCTTCATAATCTACTACTATTTTAGTGGAGTCAATGTTTCGATTCGATTCTTGTTGTGGTATGTTTAGTGCACAGACGATTTACAGTCTGCAAAAGACTGTGCTTCTTAAGAGAAAGTGCGGTAGGAGAGACTTGAAAAGGCATGTAAAAAGTAATAATTTGAGGTTTGGCTCTCGCATATGTCCTCCTCCATTATTGGGCCGATTTTTAAAAGATCTATATACATAAAAATGAATTGCTGTTCATTAGTCTCGCTAAAACTCGAAAACAGCTGAACGGATTTATCTTATCTTGGTCTTGAAATGTTCGTGGAGTTCTAGGGAAGGTTTAAAAGGTGAGAAAAATCAAATAATTCCCGGGAAAACTCTAAAAACAGCCCTTTTCTATTTCCCATACTTACAAACGTTTTCTAAATAAAATGTAGAGTCAATTGTCTTTTATTTATCGATTGAGGCGTACGAAGTCTGCCGGGTCAGCTAGTATTTCATAAATATCTCATCAAAATGCAGATGTAGAAAGCTACAGCTGCATTTTTACATTAATCTGTGTTCTGTGTTGTGTTTGTAGCTTTACTCATTTGTTCTACTGTCAAGCAGTGTGACCATTTGTGACAGATTTCTGCCATTTTGGCAGATTGCACTCCTGGCAGAACATACTGACGATTTACAAAAGTGGCCGATTTCGGCAGATTTATAAGATTACAAGAAAATTCACATTACACAGACTCCCACAGACAGATTGGGGTAGCTTGAAGTGCTGGCCTCTGTACACCGAAAGTGACGATTTGGAGGCAAATGCGAATACATAGAGTAAGGTTGTGTATTTTGTATTTGTCGCCAAGTGTGGTAGATTTTTTGCCCAGTCTGTGGCAGATTCGCCATTTATAAGATGGTCACACTGCTGTCAAGTAACTGTCAAAGTTTAATGTCAGCCGGCGCGTCACTCCGCACTCGTGAGGCAGGCAGGTTAAGCCCTAAATGCCATTTTGTTTTGTGTGATTGTTACTGATTTTCGTATTGTTTTACGGAAATTCAACGAATTCTAGAAATAACTGTTGCTCATGAGTAAATCTAAAGTGTCAGCAGAATGGAAGAAACGTGTGAAGTCGGAATACATGAGGCTACGCCAAGTAAAGGTGCGTATAAACAAAGGGAGTCATAGGCCCGCCTTAATGATGTACCGCGCAATATTTGGCATCCTTTCTGCTTATTAAACACAGCTCTTGCAGAAGTTTTTCAACTTGAAGAGTAAAATCACATTAAGACAAGTATTCTCAACCAATGGAGTAAAAAAAAAAATCCCTTGCGTTTGTTTTTATTTTAGCGCTTCAAACGCGTAGACGAAGTAAAGGTAGCATGGGCCCGCAACCTGAGAATTATGTCGGAGTCGGTGGAGGCACATGACTCCGAGAGCAACGAGCGTCCGAGGAAGCCATTCTGGCCACCACCCGCCCCGATCCCCAATCACGAGAGCCTTATGAAGAGAGCTGATGTGTCTTATACTGATGGTAAATAATTAATCTTATTGTAATTTTAGATTCACTCAGTCAGTGGGTCATCTTAGGGGCGGATTTATTGACTCCTACGAAAAGAACTGGCACATTAGCAGAGAACAGAAGTGTGTGCAAAAGGCAGAGAGAGTTCTTTTTCTGCAATGGGACACTACAGGCTAGATATATTATAGAAATTAATCTAAACATATCTAATCAGTGCACCAGTAAATGAGAGCCGAAACTGGCTCCTCTTCAAGTTAAGAAAAAGTTGGTTAAATAAATGACATTATTTTCTGAGACCCATTGTTTTTTGTAGATTAGAGAAAACGAAACAGAACTAGACTAATATTTATTTTTCTAATTCATTTTTCACATTACCTGCAGCCTCAGGAGTAGTAACAACACAGCAAGTCCCAATCCGCATAATCAACTCCGTGAACCCAATTCCAACAATGTATACCTGGGCCCCAACGCAGAAGAACTTCATGGTAGAAGATGAGACAGTTCTCCACAACATCCCGTACATGGGAGACGAGGTCCTGGATCAGGACGGTACATTCATCGAGGAGCTCATAAAGAACTACGACGGGAAAGTGCATGGTACATCTGCTTAACATCATTACTCTTATGTTTGTGGACTGTGCCTTTTTTGTTGCATGATTATTGTTACTTTTACAGTACTGGATTGTGCTCTATCTTGCTAGATTGTGTTTCACATATTTTATATTTGCATCCCAAGATCCAATTCAACAATACACACATCTTTACTTAAGTACTTTTTGGATGTGTTGAATGTGACCACACATTTTAATAGAATAGGTAGATTCTTCACTATCACTGTTCTACGTACTGTTTGGTTGAGAGAGGGTGCAATACATATCAAAAGCCAATCATAATCTGCTTAGCCTTTTCCCAACTATGTTGGGGTTGGCTTCCAGTCTAAGCGGATGCAGGTGAATACCAGTATTTTCATATCACATAGCCCATATGCCTATCAATTGCAAGTCAAAGACAATGTTGAATTTTTGTTTGTATCTCTGTGAGCTGGTATTTCAAGGTTCTGAATCAATCATAGATAAAATAAAATCATAACCACAATAAGTTTTTGTGAGCAATGGCTCTGTCCACAGACTCCCACATGAATTTAATACACATTGGTGTGTGGTGCACACATCTATGCTTCTTCTAGATAATAAAACAATATATTTTAAGAGCTCATGAACCACAGAAAGAACCATCACCAGAATAATTTAATTTAATTCTATAAAAAGTGATACATTTCTCTGGTTGATGCTATATTCATAAGTTGAAGAAAGTAATATTCATTTAACATAGAAATTGTATTGTAATATTAAAAATAAATGCTTAGATTTAAGAGAAACATCACAAGTATCAATATTCTGTACACCTCATAGGCCTCCGCACTCACACTGTCACGCTTGTCGTGCTTCATAGATAATATTCACTACTTTTTTCATGCACATTAGGCTTTGTAAGACACTTTAAATTACCTTGTAAGAATATAAAAACAGTTGTTTTTATATTCATACATAACGGGATACTTGAATATTTTAAAAAAAATTATTCTTTCAATCACACATACTTAAGAAAAAATCTATGCTAGAACTACATTAGAAAGATTTATAACTAAACTGATATAAATTCGTTTTTCATTTTCTTGGCAAGAAAGTTGCAACAGCAGAAACAAATTGTCAACTGAAAACCTAATTGTGGTTTGTTTGAGTTGATAATTTAATATTACTTGTTTAAAATTGTTAGAATGCTATGAAATATGTTTAGGTGTATCATACATTCCCCTGCGAAAATTGTACTAAATTACATTTTATTATAATCTCGTAAATTTAGTAAATTATATCAAGAAACCAAACATTATTATTCAGGAGACAAAGAAGGGGGCTTCATAGACGACCAGCTATTTGTGGACTTAGTGCATGCGCTGATGGCCTACCAGACCAAGGAGGAAGTCGCCGAGGAACGTCGGGACAGGGAGGCACGGAACTCTAAGGAGGAAAAGGAGAAAGAGGTACACAAGAGTAAATAATAACACAAGTATAAGTGTATGATCTATTTATAATCTCATATTTTAAGTGAACTATTTGTGTTCAAACTGTGACAAAATTCTGTTGTCCCATCATCTCGCGGCATAAAGGGCGGTGTATATTAGACATGAAACGGATATCCGGTAACTGTTTGGTATCCGGCCTAACCGGCGGCCAAATTAGTATCCGGCCGGATACTGGATATAAACGCCTATCCGGCCGGATACCGGATATAAAAAAAAAAACGAAATAATTATCAGGTAATTACTTTATTTATATCACTTAACAAATACAATCAGTGATCACAAAATTTTCGTTCTACAACTTAGAAAATTAATTAGTACCTGTTAAGTAGACCTGAATTCGACCGAGTCCGTCCGATCGTTCGTGCGCCACGTACGCCAGCTCGTTTCTTGCGATGCACCAAACGGAAATGTTACGCCGGATATCCGGCTACAAGGTTGGCCGAAAATCCAGTATCCGGCCAAACAGGTATCCGTTTCATCTCTAGTCTATATGATTACTCGGTCATATCTGGCTTCGACCAGAGAAAATGCGGGGATCATGCGCGCATGATAACTTTGTGGGCTGAAATGCTTCTATCTGTCCATCTACTCAGAAGCCGGTGGATATAAGGAAATATTTCTTTGTTATAATCAATTCACAGATGTTATTAAAGCTTAACTTTCAAAGAATAGTTAAATATATTTGTGAGTGTATTAAAGTTGTTGTCACTTCTTCTCCCTAGCGAAAGCACTAGGAAGTGGTGAAGGGCGGGCGTTTTGGGGGACTGTCTTTTGTAATTTTGACGTTCGAAAAGTGCTGATTCTCAGCCTGATTTGACTTTTGACTTCGTAGTTGACCAGTTATATAAACCTATTCAATAATTTGACGACATTCCAGGCCTTGGCGAAAGAAAAAGGAATATTGGATCGCAAGGACAGAGAAGCTCGCAACTCTAAGGAAGATAAGGAGAAAGGAGTAAGTAAGACTAAACGATTATTTAATTAACATACAGGTGGCAGAGTTGAGAGCTGTTACCATGGATTCAGTATTTGATACTGAACCCCATGCAATGAAAAAAAAACCGGATGTTTCCTAGAAACGTGCAATACCACGCGGTCAAAATGTATGGAACTGCTATTTTTTTTTTTAAATAACCGACTAGAATTTTCAATGCAGTGGGTTCGGAATCATATACTGAATCCATGTTTACAGTTTGCACGTCGATGTCTCTGCGACCCTGTATAATGACCTGGGTCTGCAACCAAGTGATCAAGAAGTCAGGGGATTGACAAACTGGAGAGCATACATCTTAAGGAGGATCTCAAGGAGCATACATAAGGATAAGTAAGAATAGGGAATGGTATACTTTACTGATACATGCAATAATGACCAGGTACTGATGACTAAGGACAAAACAACACAAGATCGCAGAGAGTCAAGAAACTCTAAAGAGGATAAGGAGAAATCAGTAAGTAATACTTCATAAAAACTTTTTTGATGCATGTAATATTTAAATAGGTCACTGAGGAGGTTTTATGTCAAGAAGAAACGAGGAACCCAGGAAGAGATTTAAGGAGAAAAAGGAGATTGAAGTAAGATGGGTTATATTATTGATATGTGTATACTAAACAGGTACCAGTGATGACCTTCCAGTCTAATGATGAAATAGCCGACGAGTCCAAGGATCCGGAAACTCGGATGGAGGAAAAAGAAGTTGAGGTGAGCTTTTGCCTTTTCAATTGCTAGTACAGTCAACCGCGCGTTCATGGTAACAATTTGAACAACGCCTGTATACTGTAGAACTAAGATGGTTGTCGTAATTCAAGTTTTACTACTACGTGTGTTTGACCGTACAACGAGGGAGGCAGAATGGTTTTGGCAGGTGGGATTCTTGCCTTTTGGCTCAGAAATTATAATTTTATTTTTGATGTGAACAGAATGATTTGTTTTTCAGAAAGAATCAAGCAAGGAAAAAGAGAAGGATAAAGAAGTAAGCAAGGAGGGTGACAAGAAAGTGATCAACGATAAGCAGTTCCCTATTTTCATCATATTCCAAGCTATCAGCATTCAGTTCCCTGATAAGGGGACTGCTCAGGAGTTGAGAGAGAAGTAAGTCATACTCACTATTACTCTAAATCTTTTCTCAATTGATAGGGGTTTTACCATTTTTGGCGCCAGAGTTTTAAAAAAGGCTCAGCAGTGCAGTGCCCTGACTCATAAAGCCACGTTTCAAACTTATGACGTTGGGGGGATGGGGGGTAACAAACTTCAGAGCCGACACATACGGTTTGATTCGTATTGTACTGGGTGGCAGTCTCTTTTTGAAGCTCGATATGTCATGTGGATGGTATACTAAAGTTTAAATTTTAAAGCATTGAGTAGTCCATATTTACAATGCCATCTGTAAATGTTACAGTCTGTAACATTACATTGCATAATCTCAAACAATTAAAGTGTATAAGAGACACATAGAAACTGTCTTCCGAATCAAGCAGAAAAAGAACATAAGTACATGAATCACTAGGACTTGGGGCCTATGACATAATAAAACAAGATGGACAATTTTCATATAAACAAAGCAGCTACACACTATTTGCTATTGTTAATTTTATTGATAAGCAAGCATTTTATCGAGAGCAGTGGCAGCCCAATGGTAACAGCCGCGACTTACGAGTTGTAAGGTCGTAGTTTCGAACCCAGACAGAGAGAGACTTTATTTTGTGCAAATTATTTCATCACCAATGCTCTCAAAAACGATGAAGAAAAACATCGTGATGAAACCGGCATGTCCTAGAACCAGAAATTCGAAGACATGTGACATCTACCAACCCGCACTGGGCCCGCGTGGTGGATTACGGCCCACTCCATCTCACTGAGAGGAGGCCTGTGTCCCATCAGTGGTAACATTATAGGCTGATTATGATATGCTTATTTTATTGATCTATCCCCAGATACATAGAGCTGACTTCCCGCAGCGACCCGAACGCCCTGCCTCCGGAATGCACGCCGAACATCGACGGGCCGCTAGCAGAGTCCGTGTCGCGCGAACAGACCATGCACTCCTTCCACACGCTCTTCTGTCGCCGATGCTTCAAATACGACTGCTTTTTACATCGTGAGTTACCTTTTTAATTACACTTTGAGACGGTAGTTAGGTAGGTACGACTTTATTTTGCGTTTTAGGTTTTTTTTGCCAGCGCCCTAATTGCGTAACATACTTCAATCACAGTTTTGAAGGTAATTCCTAATCCATTGCTTAATAAGTTGAAAAATTCGTCTGATCAACAATGTCATCGTCATTTTATGTGTGTTACGCAATTACCCCGCTGATTGGTAGACTTTTCAATGAGAATCATCATTTATAAGTAATAATTAATATTTGGTAAGACTACCACCAGTTAAAAAATAGTAGGGTAAAACTGATAAATTTCCATTTGCAATTAAAGTTCCATTTGCAATCAGTATTAAATACCCAACTCTCTTTTGTATATTTATGTTGTATTTAAATTCCCAGACAATACCTTATATACAGTATATTTGTAGCACTAAATATTTAGTATAAGTACTATAAGTATGAAGCTAAGCTGTGTATTCCTAGGGCTGACTAGTGTTTGTTGTTCTGTTTGCGCGCAGGAAGTCAAACGGCAGGTAAGGCCGTACAGACAACCATTACCATCGATATTATTATTATTATTTATGCTATTGTAATCTATTCCAACACTATGAGACTAGAGATGTATCTTTCTAAAATATTCCTTACTAGCTTTGCCCCGCGGCTTCACCCGCGTGGAAGTAGGAAATTATTCCATGGGAACGTACTACCGGAAAAAAAGTAACCCAGGTTATGGTCTACCTGTGTGTCAAATTTTATAGAAATCCGTTTAGCCGTTAAGGCGTGAAATAGTAACAGACAATCAACAGCCGAATTTATAATATTAACTATGGATTTATAAAAATCTTTTTGTTATATGTGTTTATTGTGTATAAAACAAAAAGATAAATCTACAGTTTTAAGCAACGCAACAATATACCGTAAGATTTCTAAAATTCTTTCTTAGCAAATCTAAACAAATTATTCTGTGGGTGCAATATAAGCTGCCAGAACGCAATATACCGTGTTATGTATTATATCCATGGTTATTCGTCAGGTGTTTTTATTCCCCTATCCTTCGTATCTCGGAACGTGATTCCACGCGAGACACAATGGCTTTTTAATTGTGTCTGTAATTACGGCATTCAACCAGTTAATCATCTTTACTTCTCAAATATCAAAACTGAGAGCATCTTCCGCCACCGTGTAGCTTTTATAGGGTTCTAGATTTTGAACAGTACATCTCTAGTATACCGAATCCCAAAACATTATTTTGCACCATTCTAACTATCAATTATAATTTTTCACGATTATTTTTCTATCACATAATCTATAATCCTATGTACGAATTATATCACATACTATCGTTTTAAATATTATCGCAATTATATTATATTATTATAAATATTTTATTATATTCATCATTTTACTGTCCATATCCCAATGTATGTTTCCATTCTACTTTATTAATCCTTCAGCATTCTATAGGGACTAATCACACTTATTCAGCTCTGTTCAGCGTTTGTCAATAGAAAACAACGATTTTGTATGAAGTCCGTTCAGGTTTCCGCGGCTGTACGGACGCGTACGCATCTCATACCAAATCGTTGTTTTCCCAAAACAAAGTGTGATTAGTCCCATAGTCAACATCTAGGTCACCCTCTTTCTAGCCGTATCATGTTTCACAAATTATACTATAGAAGTTAATTTTCAAAATGTCCCCTAATATTATGCCTTTATTTGCTAAAGTATCACACATATTATTTTAACCATTTATGTATAAGATAAACACTATTTACACTCACCATAACTTTTACTTATCAAATGCTAAAAATAAATAATTAAATTACCAGCAAAGCTTATACTAATCATAATTCATTTTTCGCAAAAAAAAAAGACTCATTTGCAGTTAATATAAGAACTTCATCAATCATCATCAGTTCAGAGTAATTTTTTATCAGTTCAGTTCAAAATCACCATTTGATTCCAATATAACATTTACCAGAAAAATATTTTTAGTTTGAAGCTAAAATCTTTATTACTGTTGTAACCATAAAGTTCTCTATATCGGAATCCACCTTACATTTACATTTTACTTTTTTTTTTACCTAAATAAAAAATATAAAAAAATCTAAAAGCATATTTTTCTCATTATCATATTCCGAGATTAATCTATGTGATGTTAATACACATATTTTGGCATGCACCAGGTTTACAGGCGTGCCATCCGGGGCCCAACTTGACAAAGAGAAAGGGGCCGGACCTCAAATCATTCTCTGAACCATGCGGCTCCAGTTGCTACATGCTTTTGGTGAGTAGTACTTAGAATAAATTATAATAATTGGTTTAATTTCCGAAAAGTTAAGCAAAGTTGTACCTATATTACACCTACATTTGACCAGAGGGGCAATTCTCGTAATTTATAAGAACGTTCACAGTCTGATCTCAGTCTCAATCTGTCAAAAATACTTCAAATTTCCCTACATTTTGACAAGTTTTTGACATTTTTTTGTCGCCGAGATGAGACTGCGACTAGATTTTGAACGTTTTGAATTAGCAGAATTGGCCTACAGGTAAGTCGTTTTATACACGGCATGGCTCTTTACGGTACAGCGTATAAACCGTGTAATAGAAAAAACGTGTCTGTCAACAAGCTTCCATAGATCCATACAATATTGACGACCGTGCCTAAACACTGCGAATAAACAGTAGTTTTTCACGGCAAGAAAAACATGTGTGTACAAAAGCTTAATCAGTTTATTCCTATAGTGTGAATTTGTAAGGTACCTTGGAATGAAAGAGAACGAAACATAGTCGAACCAAGACGGATATCGCTCCAATAAAGGAAAAAAAGGAAGGTAGCGAAGTATAAAGAGAGCAAGCACCTGGCTCAGAGAGATTTCACTCAGACAAGATTGTAGAACTTAGCTAGATGAAGAAGAGGCTTTTTCCCATGTGCAATAGTTTACTATTCCCCATACAATCGAATATGACAGTTATTTGAATCATGAATTTACGCCCTATCAAGTGCATATAATTAATTTATTAATTGAACAGAAATCTACAGCAGTCGCCATCTTCAATATACTTCACGCCATTGACCATAATCTAAATGAATGGCTGTAGTTTTAGGTTTACAAACTTGCACCACAAATCACTAATTGGGTACAGACGCCAGCAGGTCAACCTACCCCAATCTGTCAAATTTCTTGGATAGATTTTCAACTTTAGTGCAAAGGAATAAGGTTCATATTCAATTGGGAAAATCTGACAGATTGGGGTAGCTTGATGTGCTGGCCTCTGTACATTAAACGTATTTAAAACATCGTTCCGTTTCAGACAATCGTTTGAAAATGACAGAGAGAAATAATGTTTTACAAACATGAAGGCAAAAAAGTTGTGGTACAATCGGCTTTAGTAGTCACTATTATATTATCTATACAGGAAGGCATGCGCGAGAAGCTAGCGCGCGAGAAAGCGGCGGGCGAGGAAGACAAGGGCAAGACGCACGCCATCGACTCGCCCAACGACGCGTCTTCTGAGGACAGCAACGATAGCAACCGCTTCCAGAAAGGTGAGACTAAGAAAAGATCATCAACTTCGGTTTTGTTTGCGTTTAGAAAATAGCAGAAGGCCAATTCTTGTAATGTAAAACGTTCAAAATCCAGTCGCAGAGTCATCTCGGCGACAAACAAATCTCAAAAACTTGTCAAAATGTAGGGTAATTAGAGGTATTTTTGACAGATTGAGACTGAGATCAGACTGTGAACGTTCTTAAAATTACGAGAATTGCCCCTCAGATTTTATGGAATTTTCGCAAATTATGAATATCCAGTATCCGACGGATATTGGCCTACTAGTATCCGGCCCTATAGTAAACGTAAAAAAGGGCCAATTTTACAAGGGGCGTTTTGGTACCAGACGGGAAATACTCGTATTATTAAGAAATTTCGCATTCTCTTGGTCGCGTACTTCATTACAATCATTTCTGAATGTCGTGCCCCTGAAAGGCCTTCGTGGCTTTATGTATACAATGTTCTTCCACCTCGTTTTAAAGGTCTTAAACCGAATGTTATATGAATGGAGACTATTCAAATGTAACCCAATTGCCCAATCGGTATCGTAGTCGCAAGCGCGACAGCTGAGCGTGCGGGTTCGATTATCAGGTCGGGCAAAGTGCTGTTGGGTTTTTCCATTACGAATTTCTCAGTAGCAGCCCGGAGCTAGGAAGTAGGCGGTGCGATACCCGACGTCGCGCGGCCGGCCGACGCCTGCGCGCGAGGGGAGGCACTGCGCCTGCGCACGCGCACACGCCTGCACTATGATATCTCTCGCGTAGATGCTCCCAACCTCCGCTGAGATTGGCCCCCATGGCCGAAACTCTATAAATGTAGCCCAAATTACTGGTTTAAGATGCTTAAAATAAAATGTTCAATAGTTTGTATTGTAGGCAGCAACAGTAACTCCAGTAATAGCAACTGGAGTACCAACGGGCAACTCAAGCAGAACGGTGAGGGCTCCGCTGAACCGGCTTACAACGCGCTCGGTGAGTTCTTGAAGATCCTTTTTTAGTTTACTCCAGCACACCGATTGAGTAAGGGAGGGCGCTAACGAGCAACTTGTGTTTCCGCAACTAATTTGTCTCTCACAACAAGTCTATGGGTTTGTATGAAAGTGCGCGCATATAGCGACTCGGCAGCTGGGAGACTGTCCGCGGGTTTGGACGCAACTGTCGCCCGTGTATTGGTTGCAATGCAAGTGCGCGCACGGCGACAAAAAGTTGTGGACTAGCCAATTGCCGCTCAACCGAAAATTAAAAAAAAAAGTAGCGTTGCTGTCGCTCCCGTGTGCGCATCGTCCAAATCTCGGCGAGGAGACAGCTACAAAGACGAAAAAGTTGCCGAGCAACTTAGTTGCTCGTGTGGGCGCCTTCCCTAACATTTTAATAACAATGCGAAGGAATATGAACTAACGTTTGATAAATGAATCTGCTCGACACCATAATTAAAGCAGTCAATGTTGTTTCCATCAGTGCTTTCTGTAAATTGATTTATTAAGTGGTAGACCGCGAAATTCAAATTTTCTTACGTTTTTTGCATATTGCAGGTCAGTGTCAGGTTGTATGTTGATTAAAATATGATTCGCGACCGTAACCAGTACGTATTTACAGAGTGATACATTATTAAAATCATCGATACAACCCTTTTTAAGTCCATATCAGTGGCGAAGGTACCATACAACTCGATTCCCACCGGCTTTCCTCCGAAAATTCAGAACACAACCACTCTATAGTCAATTCATCATTGGAATATAATTAGTGAGTGTCTGACGTAAGCTAACGTATTTTTAGTAGCCAATTTTTTAATCACGTCTAAACTTGTTTATGGATTATCTAATTTGACGGGACTAAACTAATATTTATCTTCTGTCCTTTTCATATTGACATAGAAAGAAAACGATGCACTGAACTTAAATTTGGTTTAGTTTGTGAACAACAGAATCGGGGCCATTGAATAGGATTATATGAACAAAAGCACTAAAAACACATCATGTCGATCGTCAAAAATCGAGCAAATCTGCAGACACATGGAGCATGGCTGCAAAACAAGAAGAAATTCATACACAATTTCAATTTTATTTGTCTCTGTCGCTCGCACGCAACTTATACTGACATCCTGCAAAACGGAAGCGATGAGCAAGCGGGATGGCAATATAATGTGTTCTGCGGCTGTGCAAACCATTTAGTTTTAAATAATTAGATTTATCACATCAGTAAGAAGGCCCAGAATGGCAGGAGGCAGACGTATGTGGAAAAAAGAAAGGGAGACCTTTGCCCAGCAGCATTACGGACTAGATTTATAGACAGATGAGTAAGATAGACATGTTCCCAGCTTTAAATAAATAATTTTAATAATAATAATAATAAAAAACGACCAACACCTGAGGAGGCTCTCGTTGGGCAGCTGGATCAAGGGCTTGATTCAGAAAGCAGTTCCTCTCTCTGGAGCCCTGACCGCCGGTAGCTTGGACCCTGCTCCTGACATCAGTGGTTCACTATTTTTTTAATATTTTCTATACTTAATAGCGGCCCGTCCCTGCTTCGCACGGATGAGAAAAAAGCCTATATTAATCAGTGATAATGTAGCATTCAAATGGTGAAAGAATTTTTTAAATCGGTCCAGTACTTTTTGAGCCAATTCATTACAAACATTACTTACAAATCTTTCCTCTATATAATATTAGTTTAGATTTATATTTTAAGAAATATTTAAAAATGTAATTAGATAAGTATAATATAGACAAATAAACATAATAATAATAAGGTTTCCTTTCTGTTTCAGGTTTCACAGTAGGCGACAAAGACTCAGAGTGGACGGGATCTGACCAGTCGCTATTTAGAGCTCTGCACAAGGTGTTTCCCTCTAACTACTGCGCCATCGCTCAGGTCATGCTCTCCAAGACTTGTCAACAGGTAAACTATTCACATCATGTTACACCTAGCATAATTACCAAGTTAGGACTAACCTGCCTGATAATAATCGCCGTCGACCTGGTAAGTACCATAAGCACTAAATGAATGCTTTATTTTTTAAATGTTTTTATTCATTTAGTATCCTAATTTTTAGAAAAAAAAAAACTACAAAAAGCAGCTACAATATAATGTTAGGGATAGCTAAGTATCAAGATTACAGCGTCCACAATCCCGTCGCTTGGCATGAACATCCTCGGTCGGTTATGCCACTGTCAACCGTACATGTTTAATATTGTTGACCTATCTTGTTAAATAAACATCTCTTTCCCCCTCTTATCTTATCCAGGTCTACACATACTGGATCAACACAGGTCAAGAAGAATGCCGCGTAGAAGCAGAACTAACGCCGCCACGTAAGAAGAAGAAGAAGCATCGCCTCTGGTCCGTGCACTGTCGCAAGATACAACTCAAGAAGGACTCCGCGTCACACCATGTGTAAGATAATGATAGCTTATTAAGTCCACTGATAGCCAGACTGTTGGTAAATTAATCGTTTTTCTTCATCACACACTATGGTCATTATTATTTTGTTTCGTTATTTTAGGTATTCTCAATGTAGGTATTCTCTGATGTAGGAATCAAGGCCTTTCTTAATAAACCATTCTTACAAAATATAATCAAATAAGAACAATGCTGCGTTATGTAAATGGTGTGTACTCCTTTAAGCGACAAATTCACCATAATCGTATATTTTTTTTTATCATTTAAACTCAAAGCATTTATTACAATTATATTTTTTACAGGCACTTTTGAATTTTCAAAGGAGTCGATCATTCAGAAAGATGAAGCTAATTGCTCAAATTAAATTATTATTAAAGTTTAATAGGAATTCAATCATAAAAATAGACAAAATTTAATATATAATTAGATCATCTTTTTTTTTAATCTGAGTGTAAGTTGCTAGATGAATTTTTCTAAATATTATTTTATTTTATGTCAGTATTGGCATGCATTGCGTTGACACTGTATTATGTAATATAATTTGATGTATTTTATTTTTCCAGTTACAACTACACGCCATGCGACCACCCGAACCAGCCGTGTGACAACATGTGTCCGTGCTTACAATCGCAAAACTTTTGTGAGAAGTTCTGTCAGTGCAGCAGTGATTGTGAGTTTATTGTGATTTTATGGTGGCATTACGATTAAGGATTTGTTGATCAAAACGCTACGCTACGCATCTGATTGTGACGATAGGTCGTGTTGGAGCAAGATGAAAGCGATAGTGGACCATTAGTGTTAAATTAATGCATGGCTGAAGTAGATGAACCAAGCAATTAAAATAACTTGTCTGTCTGTATGACCACGTCGTCGTTCTACCTCTGCACACTCCGTGTCCCGCAGGCCAGAATCGCTTCCCGGGCTGCCGCTGCAAGGCGCAGTGCAACACCAAGCAGTGCCCCTGCTACCTCGGCGTGCGCGAGTGCGACCCCGACCTGTGCTCGGCGTGCGGGGCCGACGCACCGCACGCACATGCGCGTGCGCTCGCGCCTGGCCAGTCCGGCCAGCCCGGCCAGCCCGGCCAGTCCGGCCAGACCGGCCCGCCCGGCGCGCCCGGGCTGGCCGCACGCGGCTCGCTGCCCAGGGCTCACGCGGCGCCGGTCTTCTGCAAGAACGTGTCTGTACAGAGGTGAGGTTGCTAGATCAGTATTGGGTCTCATGTCGACAAGTTTTGTGAACTAGGAGACAGTTCAATGAGTTTTTTACGGGCCTGCGGACGGAGACTAATGGGTAACTCACCATCCGATCAGGACCAGGCCCGTGCCAGACGGCGCGTACATGTTCCACGCGCGCCTCATAGAGATGTCAGCAACAGGAAGGGGCCCGTAAGGGCCGAAGCCTGCCGGGGCAGCGGGATTGTCCGAAAGGGTTACCACTCCCCCGGAACATAAAGGGCTAAGGAAGGAACACGGGTGGGTTTTAGTCAGTAAGAGTCTGACACTCCCTTCTGCTCCACCCAGAGCGAGAGGGGTCGTTTCATGATTTCCCATCCTAAAAAAAAATGCTTTATTTTATTTGCACTTCTTTTTGTAAACATCAAAAAATTCATCTCTATTTTAATCACTTTTTGTTTATCTGTTTAATCGACTTGTGCACCCGAAAAAAACCCGGTCTTCTACTGCAATGCGGTGAACCTTTTTAAAAACCAAAAACGATCTGCTATTAATTGGGATTCGATAAACTCAAAACATATTTTAATCCACTGGAAATATGAAATAAACATACTTAATCTTTTTTGATCCATCAAAACTGTGAGCTAATTTTCATCATGAGTATGATACTCATGATGAAAATTAGCTCACAGTTTTCTTGATTTTCGAAAGCACTGATGCCGACAGTGAGGTCTAAATATAAAGCCAAAATGATAGCCGCGAAAACTTGAATATGGGTTTGGAGCCTATTGCCATTATCAACTGTCGAGATTGCATGACGGAAAATTGCAAATTTCCGAAACCGCCATCTTGGATTCTAATTTAAAGGTGGCAAAACAAGAAATTGTAGTTACCAAATAGTTTTAAAGACCATACATAACCCATTATGTATACCTATAGTATCCCCACTGCCGCGGACAGAAGTCTCCTCTCATGAGAAAGAGGAAGCTGTAATCCAGCATGCAAGCCCTGTAAATTGGTACCCTGATAAGTTGGTTACTTTCACAGATTTTCTCGCGTTATTTTTTAAAGTACACAATTTTCACACAAACAAACATTGCTATTCGCAGAGGCCTCCACAAGCACCTGCTGCTAGCACCAAGCGACGTCGCCGGCTGGGGCATCTTCCTAAAAGAGGCCGCACATAAGAACGAGTTCATATCGGAGTACTGCGGAGAGATCATCTCGCAGGACGAAGCTGACCGGCGCGGCAAGGTGTACGACAAGTACATGTGCTCCTTCCTCTTCAATCTTAACAATGGTTAACAAATTACTTATAACGCATAATTGTCCATATACAGTCAGCAAAGGAGATAAGTATGCAGGGTCGTCGAATATAGTTAAGTTTAGCAAGAAACCGATTGATTTTTTCGAATAAAATTTAATTTAATTAATAGAAAACAAACCGTACATTTATCAAATTAAATTTCATTCGAAAACATCAATCGGTTTCTTAGTAAACTTCAACTATATTCGACGACCTGCATACTTATCTCCTTTGCTGACTGTACACACGACGACATATCAATCTACTATACATTTTTAGCTGAACTCGGATTGTATAGGCTTTTAATGGTATAGTGAGGAGTCAGATTATTTTGATTCGCAACACACAAAAGCAAATGGCGGACGATGACGTTTGCCAAACGACTCAAATTCTCATATTTATGTATTCGCACTGGTGCTTAGAAATATGTATTAACTTGGTTATAAGTTAAATGTCTACTGGGCACTAACAGGGTCAATCACTCATTAGTTTAGCCTAATCTGAGTCTGCAACTATGTGTACACTATGCAAATAAATCGGTACTTAATAAAACCGCAAGTTTCAAATATTAAATCATTATTTTCAGATTTCGTGGTAGACGCTACTCGCAAAGGCAACAAGATCCGATTCGCGAACCATTCCATCAACCCGAACTGCTACGCGAAAGTCATGATGGTGAACGGAGACCATCGCATCGGCATCTTCGCCAAGCGGGCCATTCAACCTGGAGAGGAACTGTTCTTCGATTACAGGTATACTAGCAACACTCTTTACTTTTTATATTACTACAAGCCATCTTATCAGAAGCCTGAGGGGATAAAATTTCGAAAAAACGATAATAAGACTAACTTTAACTCATAAACACACGTCCAAAATACAGCGTGTATTAGCAAAGTGTGGTCATATTTAAGGTTGTGGTACACAGTCAAACTGACCAACTTTTTCCGGATTCCCGATCGTCAACAGTGTGGGCGACAAGACAAGGTGTGACTGATCGGGAATATTTGACTTTTTCCATGGGTCTCTCTCAAAACAATATCAGCTGTCTATTTGGGTCGAGTAGTGAGACAGCTGATTATTTTTTTGCTGTAGAAATACCAACTCCTATGTTTAACTTCACAAATGATGGCTTACCATACCAACTTTCATTTCCTCAATGGAATGAATTTTCAAAAATCCTTCCTAAGTCCTCACTTTTGTTATTTATGGAACTCTATTGCAAATGTCATGCGTCTATGACGTTTTGCAAAAGAGTTCCTGGATCTAGAGTCTAGACCCAGCGGTTCAGGCTGTGCGTTGTCTGTCAGTGAACGAATTTAAGATTTTTATTACGTAGATCTCTAATAGAACGTGTTTCTATGCGAGAAGCGATAATAGTTGTTTCTCGTTCAATAAGCAGTAGGTTTTTAAGCCGGAAAGGTGTTGAATTCCATTCAAATGTGGAGACAATTGAGGAATGAGCTGATATTGGCTGGCACTAATAATTTATTAATATGCAAAAAAAAAAAATAGGCTAATTAGCAAACTGTAAATGATTGCATCATGCGTTTGTCGTTTTTCCATAATTATGACAAGCGAATGATGCAATCTAAACAACATAGATGAAGCTTATTAATATTGGTACATCTCTGCCTAACCCCTCGAAGAGAACAGGCGTGATGCTATGTTATGTAATTCATAAGAGCTATTCGTCTATTGAATAATTGCAATTATGATAAAAATATGTAACATTTACATTTGATCTGTTATTATCAGCGGTCGGAGTAGGTAGAGCTGTTTTTGCTTTTTGCGACATGCGGACATAACATGGATATGCCAAATATTTCTCGGAATCCCGGGAATTCTCGGAATTGAAAAAACATTGTTTAAGTAGTTTTTATATGAGTAGGTAGAGGTATTTTTATTATTTGCTACATGCGGACATAACATAGATATGCCAAGTACACACACCGGCAAAATTAGAGGAACACAAAAAAAAGGCACCTTTTTTTAAAAACTTGTGAGTATTTCGACAAGTGGTTCCGTTATTTGAATGATTGCCCTTTTTGTATATAATATTATGGGCTTTTATGACATTTTTAAACCTTCTAACAGAAATTGTAGCCTCTTAAGTGTTTATTTACACTTTAAGCTTCTAAGTGTTTTTGATAAGAAAGTTGGTTTATGCAGTCAATGGTGCCCCTAGCTCATTCCGTTTGTTTTGTTTGGAGAGTTAACATTGTATTGCATACAGAATGAGTGATTTGCCTGCAACTGATGTCGCCAGGGCTGTAACAATGATTGAGGAAGGTCACACCTACCGTTCAGTCAGTCGATCGTTGGGTGTATCAGTATCCGTGATCCACCGTAATGTGCAACGGTACAGACAGACAGGATCTTACGTGCGCAGACGAGGGCAAGGCAGAAATCGTGCAACCAGTGCTGTAGACGACCGTTTTATAAGGGTGCAAACTTTAAGAAATCGTCGTCAAACGGCTGTTTAGACCCGTATTGCCTTAGAAGAAGTGCGTAACGTACGCGTTAGTGAACGAACAGTGAGGAGAAGGTTAAATGAAGTTGGTTTGAAGTCATAAGTGCCAGCAAAAGCGCCAAAACTTGAGGTGAGCCATCGAGTAGCAAGATTAGCGTTCGCTCGTCAGCATCAAAATTGGTCCGATGAGTGGAGTCGCGTTTTGTTCTCCGACGAAAGCCGTTTTTGTGTAAACTTCATCGACGGAAGAGAGAGGATGTGGAGATATCGAGGAGAACGTTACCATCAAGCGAATTTTTCTGAAACAACGGCTTACGGTGGAGGGTCTGTTATGGTGTGGGGTGGTATAAGTTTGACGGCACGCACC
The DNA here is from genome assembly GCA_949316385.1 of Globia sparganii. Taxonomy (NCBI): domain Eukaryota; kingdom Metazoa; phylum Arthropoda; class Insecta; order Lepidoptera; family Noctuidae; genus Globia; species Globia sparganii. The sequence goes on along the minus strand of OX438663.1, from coordinate 1,251,043 downwards.
GCTCTGGTAATTATTGATAGCGGTTCTTTGACTGCACACAGGTACATAACTGAGATCCTAGAACCCCATGTTATACCTTTTGCCCCATTCATAGGCTCAGATTTTGTGTTTATGCACGATAACGCACGGCCCCACACTGCGCGCATAGTGCGTGATTATTTAAATGAGACTGGTGTAACCCAGATGGACTGGCCTGCACGATCGCCGGACATGAATCCGATAGAACATGTCTGGGACATGATTGGACGAAGGGTTCGTGAAAGAAATCTTGCCCCTAGGAATGTTGAAGACCTGAAATTGGCGCTGGTTGAAGATTTATTTTTTTCTTGCATAAAATAAACGAACAGAGTCAAATGAAGCATAAACACAAAATAAATCAAAATAATAGACATTCAATCTCAAAAAATTATGTTTTTTTTTTTGTGTTCCTCTAATTTTGCCGGTGTGTGTATTTCCGAAAATCCCGTGAATTCTCGAAATTAAAAAAACAACTATTTAAGTAGTTTCTTTTGTCAGTGCTTAATTGGAACGTTATATTTAAATGGATAATCCACTTTTATTTCAAAATCCCGGGATTTCAGAGGCATATCCATGTTAACATCAATGTTTGCGGTCATTCACCCTAAACAGCTCTACCTACTCCGACCACTGGTTATTATCTATGGCCAATGTTTATTTCCAGATACGGGCCTACTGAGCAACTGAAGTTCGTCGGCATCGAGAGGGAAATGGAATTCTTATGAGAGCAACCCAAACAGTCCTAGGACAGATATCAGGCAGCAACAAATGACTTGCAACGTCTAAACACCAGTTAGACGTGTGCGAGTCGGACTCACGCACTGAGTGTTCCGTATCAATAAACATGCTGTGAAAAAACTAAGATAAAATGCATTTTTAGGTGCAGCGCAGACGGCACACTTTTTGTGCGATCGAGTCTGCGGCGCACAAAAAGTCTGCATGGCGCGCAAAAAGTCGGCCGCGGATTTTTCACAGACTCAACGCACACGACGCACATCTTCGATCATTCTGTCGGCAGAGCTGTAGGGACGTAGACGCTATGGAAGTCGTGCAGAGATCGGGAAGTATTATTTTGATAATAAATCGCGCCATGATAATAGATCGCGTACGCTACGTCCACCCCTAGCAAATGCAGATTGCCGACTAAAGTGTGCGCCGTCTGCGTTAGCGCGCGTTGAAGCAAACGTTCCATTTTTTTCACAGACTTTTTGTGCGGAGCGGCGCGGCGCGGCGCGGCGCGGTCTGCCCGAATTACACGGATTTTTTGTGCGCCGGACTTTTTGCGCGTCGTGTGCGTTACTGCATATAATTGCATAGGTTCCATTTTCACAGACTAAAAAATGCGTCACGGATAGTCTGTCGTCTGCGCTGCACCTAAATGTTTTTAACTTACTAACACGTATTCTGTTTTTCTACTGGCTAAGTTATTGCGGTTCTAAAGATACAGCCCTGTGACAGTCGCACATACGGCGTAGGCTTAGTAAGAGGGTCCCGTTAGCACCCTTTGGGTACGGAACACTAAAAAGTACGAATTTTTGAGTGTTGTCTCTGTCATATTTGCCCCCGGACTGAAGATCGTGGATCTTTTAAATGTTATAATTATTGTAGAAACGTGAACTGATTACTTACATTTAAGTTTTTTTACAATAAACATTTTTGAACAATTGACGAGCTTGTTTTTATTACTTTTAAAACTAGATCGGTAAGAAACAATTCTCCTTAATTATCATTATTATCTAGTATGATTTTACTCTTCGTTACCCGTAACTAGAGTGCGCCTGCGCAGCGTGCAGCGTGACTATAGCTGCGATGCTCTCGCCCATGTAGATGGCACGTCATTACTCATTTATTATACAGCATGATTTGACCTAGTTACCCTTAACTTGCCAAGCTCAAAAGCGGTACTTATCTCAAAAAAAACTGTGTGGTTCTTTCCTCAAAAGACTATTTCAGACACCAATCTACATGGTCTTCACATGATCTGACCAAGATTTTGTCTGGACTTTAAAAGAGACTGTGACCTCTGAGTTTGTTTCGGCCTTTCTTCTCAGAATAGTCAGTTAGGAAACGCCGACCTCATCTAGTTTAAAAAAAAAACAATAATAATATTGACGTGTAAAAGTGTTTGTACAAACCTACTTACAGAAACAAATCATTTATAAAAGATCGTAACTTTGATTTTTATGGCATCAGAAATCTGAGTTTTACCTCAAATCACTATTTGAATATGAAACTTAAATTTTCTCGAAAGTAGCTTTCCTTCCTTGCATTTAGCACGGTAGAATTGCTCCAGTACAGAGACATTTTATTTCCCATTATTATTAGAAGTCGGTGCTTTTTAGTACAATCTAAACCTAGGATCTCACCAATCCAACAAAAATCAGCAGTTAAAGAGCTGTAAAAAAATCTTTTGTCGCGCCAAAATTGGAACAAACACCTCCATCTTGGTTAGCCAATACGACTTGTGTCAATTTGCAACCTGTATTTGTGCGAAGCTAAAAGAAAAACCGTTCCAAGTACGAGTCGGACTCGCGCACCGAGAGTTCCGAACTTTGTAGATAACTACAAATTTACTGTTTTCGATTTTTTTTTCCTTTAGTTGTGCTACTTACATGACGATTCTAGGTCAACGGGAAGTACTCTATAGGTTTTGATTCCCTTGCGAGTGTCCGTATCTTTTGATTACGTTGACTTAGAAGTTTGATTTTTCACTGCTTCAAGGAATTGGAGCTAGAATTTGATAACATTCCTGAGAAAAAGGGTATTGACGGACGAGACAGACACACAAGTGGCACACTAAGTGGTCTTATAAGGCTTCCGTTTTCCCTTTAGAGGCACGGAACCCTAAAACAAAAAACCCCTTTCAATGTCATTCCGGCGCCAAAAGATCCATGTACCTACACTACAGGCCGTTCACAGATATTTTACCTCTGACAAGCAATCTTATGGTGATGAGAATAAAGATCACAATGATTTTAACAGATTTGACAATGGCAGAACAGAAACCCAACAGTAACCTTATTCAAATGAGCATAAAGATCTCTGTGATTCGGACAGTGATGCAAATGCAAAATCAGAGGTAAAATAACTGCGAACGGTCTGTGCGGCGTCGCAAGAAAGGTAATAATCATAAGAACAAGGTTTACTTGGCTGCGTGCGTAAGCTGCAGGGTAATTGCGTAACACACTATCAGTAGCAATGGGTTTCATTTTCACAGTTCAACAACATTAATTGCGTTATTTGCGTTGTTGAGCAGACACTATTTTCGAACATAAGGAGCAATGGATTAGCAATATGGTTCAAAATGATTCAAATTGAGAGTAATAGTGCGTTACGCAATTAGGGTGCTGGTCACGGCAAATCGAACGATTACCGCTAGTGAATTCCGTCCATTCACCGTTCCCACTCCATGTTAACACATGAACAATTGTTTCTTCAGATTAGATTAAAACATACATGATAAAATGTGTGATAAAATGATAAGATATTGATTATGTTTTTAAATTAGTGTAAGGCATTTAGTCAACCCTTTGACGATTTCAAGGTTTATGATATTTTCAGCTTTTAAGTTATGCCACGTAGGAGATAGCAGGACGAGCTGGATATGTTCCGTCAAAACTGGTAGGAGTGGAGGGGAAGCCTTTAAAATAATAAAATGTTATGTCGAAAATAAAACAAAAAAAAAATGCTCAATAGAGTGTCATATTAAAATTAACAAATAGTAACATCATTAGGTACGCTTTAACACTACAGATTGTACAAATTGTATTATCTAATGAAAATCACAAGTTTCATCTACAATTAAATGCTTGGGTTGATCACATAGTGACTATAAAACACTGAACTAACATTACTTATAACTCTCTAATACTGGGCACAAAGTTTTTCAACAAATATTCACAGACAAATGTCTTAATATATCTGAAAATAAGGGGTATGGTAATTATGGTGAATTACACTATCAATACAGTTTCGTAAAGGCCAAAAAAATCTATATGGGAGGTAAGTCATTAGTATAAAATATGAGTAACAAGTCAAATAGTTTCTTTGGGGGCAATCATGTCTTTTAACAAGGTATAAAATAAATATGCTAAACTTTAATATCACATTTGTGGGACCCAACTCAAAAAGGCTTACTCTGGCTTTGAATGCTTATTGGTCTATACTCAACATTTAGTCTGTGAAGACATTTGTTAATCACAGGAACCGTCTGCCCAGCCATCTTTCCACCGCTCGTGAACTTTGGAGCAGTCAAATACTGGTTTACCAAGTTTGACATTCACAGTGTTGTGTCGCTCACACAGCCATTTTGCTAGCGCATCTTGGGTTTCAGCATGTGGTGGGTTTCGTTTTATGCTGAAAATATAATTTCTCATTTAGAATTTTATGTAAATTTAAATAACCTACTGGAATAGAATAGTTCTTTATTGCACAGAAAGTAGGTACAAGTTACAGATGTTAAGTTTTGTTATGTTGTTGTTTGGTTTTTATTGTTTGTTGTTAATTTAGTTACAGGTGTTTTGTTTGGTGTTTAGTTTTTTATTTAGTTTTAATCTAGAAGATACTTATCTTACATATTCATTTCTACAGAGTAAGGAATTTTGCTTACCTTACTGTTCTTTAATGTAAGGTAAACTAATCCAAGTAATTAAATTTAATTTGGTAATTCAGTTATTATAGGCCTAGTTATAAATTGTTTTGCAGGGCCAACTACCAGTATTGTAGTAACGGCCGCGACTTACGAGTTGTAGGTTCGAACTCACACAGGCGCTTTACTTTGTGTAAATTATTTCATCACCACTGCTCTCAAAACGGTGAAGGAAAACATCGTGAGGAAACCAGCATGTCCTAGAACCAAAAATTCGAAGACATGTGACATCTACCAACCCGCACTGGGTCCGCGTGGTGGATTACGGCCCACTCGCTCTCATAGAGAGGAGGCCTGTGTCCCAGCAGTGGGAACATTATAGGCTGATTATGTTATAGGCCTAGTTATAAATTGTTTTGCATTGCTAACTACCAGTATTATATTTAGGTTATTTAATTTTATAAAGTTTCCCAAAACTTCTTCATATTTAACATTAAGTATACATAACTTCAAAGTGCTACCTACAATCACAAAGTAGGTCAATATTATTATTTTGTTTATACATACTCATCTTGGAAGTCAAGTGCACAAGGTTCACACGGGTAGAACTGAGCGAAGATGTTGAAAAATCGCACCATATCTTCAGACTGCTGCTTAGTTGGTGTCTTTGGGAAGTAGGCCGCCATCGAGTGAAGGAAAGACCATGTTGATGTGCCTATCTCATCCTTGTCGAGGGGACAGTCCTTCCGCCGTGCAGGAGGCTGAATAATTAAAAGTTATTTTGTTTAGTATAAATAAGGACTTTAATATATTAATAAGTAGTACAGCTAAGATGACTGACCAAAAATTGTCACCTAAACTAAAAGCAAATTAGTTCCCCATGGCCATTGATTGTGAAGTCCAAATAGTTGTGGAACTTAATCATATTTTAAATCTAGGTGCCACAACAACCCTGAACCTCTATATAATATCTGTTGTCACAATCAGCTGTTGCATCTAGATTGCATCATTCTCAGATCACTATCAGGGTACTATGAAAACTTTGAAAACCAAAGTTACTATTATCCCGAAACGGAGAAGCAATTATGCTGTATCTAAGAAATCTATCCATACTTTTTCTTTAGTCTGGGATAAGGACAGGAACTTCACTAGAAACTTCTAATTATGAAACATAACCTCACCTGTTTGTTTTTGCTCGGCGTTGCCAAAGTCGCTTTATTCTGTTTCTTGGCCCAACTCTTGAAGTCTGAACACGCCCTACATGGCTTGTCCTCTTCGGCATGAGCATTAGGCATCTTCGGTGACTTGAGACTACGCTCGTGCCATGTAACTGATCTTAGTATTGAAAACTTGTGTTTCGAACTAAAACTACATTACAACCGCTTCTGTGCGTTCAATGACGACGAGTAATGTACACTGTCGTCTCAAATTAGTAACTCTAGAATATATTTGTGTAATCGCCGGTTTTTGGAATATTTTTAATTTGTGCTAGGTGCTGTCAAAGTCAATTTTGGCACGTGAAGTTGAAGTTGACTTGACAGTACCCTATTACGGTTGCCAGCTTGAAAATTTTAACGGATATGTGCTATTCATAATTATTAGAGCGGTGCTACTAGATCCGACTTCAATCGGAATTGGGAATGTTCGAGATTCGGACGGATAGAGTACCAGATCAGCTTAGCTATTCACAAGCACTCGATACGCTTCCGTACCGTATCAAAAATCAATCAATGTTATCGTAGGAGTCCTCTAAGCGCTGTTCACACAAATCCAAAATCCGAAAATTTTGTCAGTGATTGCGCAGTTGCGTCGGTGATTGCGCAGTGGTAGACCGCGAAATTCAAATTTTCTTACGTTTTTTGCAATTTGCAGGTCAGTGTCAGGTTGTATCGTGATAAAAATTTGTTTCGCGACTATAACAGGTATTTACATAATTATAATCATTAGAAACATTAATACATCTTTCTAAGTGAGATTTGTACCACAAGAAGTTTCTCCTAAGGTCAAATAGACTAGTCACTATTCTTCCGACAGCTGTTTGCTGTCGGGGGCAAGGCAAATAAATAGTCAGAATCGGTTTCATTTTGACAGTTCAACAACATTCATTGCGTTATTTTTCGTGTTGAGCAGACAAATTTTTCAAACTTATGAAGCAATGGATTAGCAATTTGCTTCAAAATGATTTAGATTTCGATTGATAATGTGTTACGCAATTAGGGTGCAGGATATTGAAATGTGTCATTTTCGATACGATAGCTTGTAGTATGGTTGTGAATCAGGATGCTAGTGCGCAACCCATCATACAAGTAGAACTACGGTAACTTCGGACCGGTATTTCACGGATTCGGATCGAATGTAGTGTAGAACCGCTCTTACTCTGCAAATAGAGCATTTTGTAAAATCGAAGCTGACGCTTGTTTTTATATAGTGCATAAACAAAAACCAATTTAATAAAACTAATATTTATTTCTTGCAAATAAATCCATAAACATATTAATAGTAATCATTTCAAAACAGATTCAAGGAATAATTTGATTGTAAGTACTGTCGGATTTTTATTCAGTTCTCAATCTTAACACTGAGCTCTTAGAAAAACATAGAATTGACTAGGTCATATAAATATAGGAATAAGTATATTTTATAATAACAAATACTAAACTTAAATTATAAGGCATCGTCGGTCGTTTGAAGGGCTCAACTGGAGGTGTTTTCGCAAGTAGCAACGATTTCTGTAACAATTTTTTAAAAATCTTTTAGTTAAAAAAAAAAACATTTTTTTTGGTATTTAACTGCATCCAACCGGATGCAGTTGAAGACTGGAAGCCTTTTTTTTTGTTTCCGGGGTGGAAAATCCTCATTGATGTCCGCCGCCCCGGGGCGGGCGGCGGTGTTTGTCAGACGCTTACTGACTAAAAACCACCCCGGTGTTCCATCTCTCACCTACGCCGGGGGTCGCGGGAACATACGATCCTTCCGCAACCCTCGACTGGTGCCTCCTCGGGTCAGGGGGGGGAGTGAGGTGTTTGACTCCCCCGCGACGTCTAAGAGGGGCGCGCGTGGAACACTACGCGCCGCCACCTCGGGGCCTGGTGTGTGTGGGGGCGAAGGACGTCCCCGAGTGTCGCCCCTGGACCCATTTAGGGAGGCTGGAAGAGGGCGTTATCCGCCCTCTGCCTACGCCCAGTGCGCCTGCTGCGGGCTGGGTGAGTAGACGAGATCTCTCTCTCCCTTTCCGCAACCACCTTTTGCGAGACGACTGTTTCGCAGAAGGAAACTACCGCTTCCCAGGACTCTTCGCTGCCGACCATCGACTCGACCACGGCCGGCAGCGACAGGTCACTGCCTACTTCTGAGATGAGAGCACGGCGTGGCTCCTTCCAAGCGGCACACTGCCGTCGCGCCGTGTCCTCCCGGCAGTCGACGCAGTGGTGACACCGGGCGTCCGGCTCGGTTTATGTGACACAGGTACTTCCCGAAGCAACCATACCCCGAGAGCACCTGCGTCACCCGAAACGACAGGCAGCCGTGCCTCCTACCGAGTCAGCGCGAGACTGGAAGCCTACCCCAACATTGTTGGGAAAAGACTAGGCAAATAATGATGATGAGTTAAAAAAAAAAAAAACAAGGTGGTACAGACGCCAGCAGGTCAACCTACCCGAATCTGTCAAATTTCTTTGATAGATTTTCAACTTTAGCTCAAAGGAATAAGGTTAATATTCAATTGGGAAAATCTGACAGATTGGGGTAGCTTGATGTGCTGGCCTCTGTACATGACTACCACTAATCTTATAGCGTAGGGTATGGTGGGGTGCAGAACATAAAGGCAACGCTCCACACCAACCCGCCACTAAGCTACGCACGTAAACTTAGCTTCACTTTGTATGAAAACGTAGCCGGGATCATCCACTGCGAACCTCTACTTGCACATAGGTAGCAGTGGACAGTCGACTTCATATTATGATAGCGTCAACTATTCTGTACCGTATTGCAGAATTACACTGCTACAATTATCTTTTGGCGCTCGAATGTAGTTGACAGGGAGGCGCTGTTGGTTAAAAATTTGTGAAAAGTATTGAAAAAACAAGATGGCGGTATTAGTTCCGATTTTGGCCACACGCCACAAGATCCTTGTAAGCATACAATGTGTAACGTTAAATGCGCAAAACCTCATACACCCCAATTAGAGCGTTGAGTTAAAAGCATAATAGAATGACCAAAACTATTTAATATAAAGCATTTTTATTAAGAAAATCGTGTTGATCCTAGCATTAGTTTATGCATTCAAAATTGAGTCTTATTTCGTTAGCATAAAAAAAAAACCTATATTAAAAATTACTGGAATCGATTCAGTAGTCAATTATGAACAAACTATTTTCAGGTTTTGCGCATTTAACGTTACACGTTGTATAATTACTTACTATCTACAATGCCGCGTAGTGCTGTGACAGCGGGCGACGCTGGCAGTTCCTGTAAGAAGTCTCTTCCGTCATCGCAGCAGCGCGCTAGTATCGGGTCGAGGGGCAAACTGCCTAGGAGAGGCACACCTAGTTCTGAGCACATTTGGGGTGCTCCGCCCGTTGTGGCCGGGAATATTTCGCTGCGGGTCTGAAAACATTACATGTGTGATAAGACTTGTATAATCATTTTCATGGGCATACGCGTTTACTCAGCAGTGTGTGAATCAAGGCTGGCACTTCTTTTGCTCTTGATCGCGCGCTTGCAATGCTGAATACTGTACTGACATCGACACAGGTTACTTACTCTATGGACACAGGAGTGTGAATGACATTGGCCACGATTCTGTTGTTCACAAACTAAACTAAATTTAAGTTCAGTGCATCTTTTTCTTTCTATTTCATTAAGAAAAGGACAGAAGATAAATATTAGCTTAGTCCTGTCAAATCAGTCAGCGCCTGACGTAAATTGACGTATTTTTAGTAGCCAATTTTTTAATCACGTCTAAACTTGTCTATTGATTATCTAATTTGACAGGACTAAACTAATATTTCTCTTCTGTCCTTTTCTTAATAAAATAGAAAGAAAAAGATGCACTGAACTTAAATTTAATTTAGTTTGTGAACAACAGAATCGGGGCCATTGTTTGTGACATAGTTTGAGATTCTGTGAGATGTTTTTTGAAGTGAAAACTTCTTTAGCGGCGCTGCGTATTTTTTTGGAATGGGTAAAAATCTCTAAACTCGCGTCAGGACACGTGACCTGATCGAGAATTCGTAAGACGGATGGAGAGAGGGCAGGCGGCGCAAGGCGCTTGCGCGAATGTTCGATAATTGTCATGTTTGTGTACGATAGCGCAATGAATAAATATTGTATCCTACCACATAAATAATAATACTTTTATACTGATAACGAAAGCAATTCGTACAAAATTATTCTCTAACCATTCCAAAATATCAAAAATGCAGAACATTAATATTTAAGTTTTCACTTCTGCCGGCACTCCCGGAGTGCAACCCGTCGATTTGTTTTTTTGTGCCAGTATTATTAGACTGTTATTTGTCAGTTTTAATTGTTTTCTTTGTTATTTTCGTGTATTGTTTCTCATTGTTATTCCTTCCTTATTGTAAACACGTCTGTTTTTATTGTAATTTAACTGTGCAATAACTTGGGTTTAGGTACTTGGTGTTGCATGTTTTCCTCAATAAATAAATGGTGATCGAAGGTACATTAGAAGACAAAGCAAGTAAAAGTCAACACTGTTACCTTGCAGTTAGGACAGATAAACAGCGACATATTCTCCAGGACGCCTATGACAGGCACTCCGAGTTTGGAACAGAACTGCAGTTCCTTCCTGACGTCTAACAGAGCCACTTCTTGCGGTGTTGTGACTACGAGTGCGCCGCTCAGACCGGCTGACGTCAGGTATTGGACCGCTGACAGGTGCTCGTCTGAAGTACCTGAGGAGGAGAAAAACATACTTTTTTATGCAATCGATTATTCTAACATACGTTTAATGTACGTGATGTGGCTTTTTTTTTCGTGGATGGGAAATAATCAAATGACTCCTCCCGCTCAGGGTGGAGCAGAAGGGAGTGTCAGACTCTTACTGACTAAAACCCACCCGTGTTCCTTCTTTAGCCCTTTGTGTTCCGTGGTAGCGGTAACCTTTTCGGACAATCCCGCTGCCCACGTGATGTGGCTGTACTTTATTAAATAAATCAATCAATCGGTTGGCAAAGACGCCTTATGGACATTTTTACCCATCGCAGTTATCAAAAGGATAAAAGGAGATTTATTACAACTATGTGTTCTGCTGTTTGATTTAAGACCTGATAAGACAAAGAAAGAGTTTCCAAGGAGTTTCCTGCACATTCTTCTACTACATACTATGCTGTGGAATGGTCTAGCTTAATCTTTCTGACTGCCAACTGTTTGACGATTCAAAAGTATCTGTAATTGGTTTAAATGAAATAAATGATAAGAGCTTGAGTTTAATGCTAAAAGATAAATATGAACCCTAATAATTAAGTAATGTTTACTTTTATTCTGTTTATTTTTATATCGTTCATTCTAACAACTAGAAGTTCTGCTTAGTAATACGTGGATAACATTGTGAGTAGTGTATTTGTTATCTCTATTATCAAGTTCTAACCTATGTTTACTTAACACTGCTGTTTTGTTTTAACTAAATAAATAAATAAGCTCTTCGTGACTGTCGGGCTCTAAATAAATTATGTAGGTGTGATGAATCTGTATGTAAAAGTAAGCTTACCTGGAGGTGTATCTATTAGCAGATAATCCAGTTCTCCCCAGTCCACTTCACTTAGAAATTGCTTGATCATACCTGAAAACAATACAATGATACAGAACATTTGCTTATTCTTATTATTGTCTCGTTTTCGTGATGATTAGCTGGTGCTTACCATTTTTCTTCGGCCCCCTCCAGATGACCGCGTCGTCTGGACTGCCCAGTAGAAAGCCGATAGACATCAATGACAGATTGTCTGTTACATACTGAGGGCGAAATTTAAAATATTATCTATACTAATCCTACTATCCTACTAATATTATAAATGCGAAAGTTTGTGAGGATGGATGGATGGATGTTTGTTACTCTTTCACGCAAAAACTACAGAACGGATTTGGATGAAACTTTACAGTAATATAGCTTATACATCAGAATAACACATAGGATACTTTTTATCCCGATATTCCCACGGGATCGAAACTTACGCGAGTGAAACCGCGGGGCGCATAATATTATAAAGAGGAAAGAATTGTATGTATGTTTGTAACGAATTGGCTCAAAAAGTAATGGACCGATTTTAAAAATTCTTTCACCATTTGAATGCTACATTAGTCATTATCACTGATTAAAATAGGCTTTTTTTTCCACCCTTGCGAAGCCGGGACGGGCCGTTAGTGTTTACATATACGCAGAAATGTAAAGGGCTAACAGAAAGAAAATACGTTGATTTGCGGCAAATATGACGCAGAGAAAGAACAAGTTGCTGAAAATATGCGATCCACGCAAAACGGTCATCGCTCTCGCTGGTTGTCAGCGACAGCCGGCGTAATGATTTAAATTAGACAGAAGCGCTTCCTTGTATGGTCTAAGCATACCTAGTACTTCCATATAGCGTTGTGTAAATTAGAGTGTAGCTATAATAATCAGAGATCGGAGTAGGTAGATTGATTTAAGGTCGTTGACGTCAAACGTAGAGGATAATATGGATATGCCTCCAAAATACCGGAACTTCATATTTATTGTGATATTTGTTCCGGAATTTTGAAATTAGCACGAATTGTGTTTAAGGTGAAAAACGTATTAATAATATCAATCTACGCTGCCAGTGTTAGCTAATGGTGAAAGAAATCAGTATTTTATTTTATACAAAAATACCTTGGAATAGTTACACCGTATTTTGCCCCTTACTGTTGAATTAGAAATGTATGAGACAAAACTTAGACAGGGCCTTTTGTTTCTTTATCTCATGTTTATCTATGTTCACAACGCATGGACCGCACGCAACGACCAATCAGAAGCAAGTATCCTGTATGACGAAATTGTATCCGATGAGGATTAAAAATAATTTATTTATGTTTTTGTTTAATTAAAAATAATTGTTCATTGAATTCAATCAATCATTCATATAATAAACGATTTTGCCTATATGTATGTTTTTTATTTTATTTTATTCCATAATTCCAATCCCGGAACTTTTTCCGGTACTTCCAGCACATTATGGATAAAATGGCATGTCCATATTATAATATCTTGACGCAAGTATATAAAATCAATCTACCTACTCCGACCTCTGATAATAATAGTGCAAATATCCATACTAACATTATAAATGCGAAAGTAACTCTGTATGTCTGTCTGCTACCTTTTCACGCCTAAACCACTGGAACGATCGTAATTAAATTTGACAGGTAAGTAACCTGGGACTTATAGGACTTTTCATCCTGGATAGGTATTTATATTAAAAACTTACAACACCCGTCTTTTTGTCGGGGGTTAAAAATGATGAAGTACAAAATACACACAGGCGAATTCGCGGGCAATAAATAGCTAGGCTATATTCAAAGATTACCTTGACAAACGAAAATAAAAAGGATCGAAGCCATAATTTCTACAACTTTTAAAATTGTCATGGTTGTAATCGTAACATGGATGCAATAAACTAGAACCGTTTGGCAAATTAAAATAGTTGGATGACTAGCACATTTTATGCTTTTTGACGTCATCTACGAAATGGTTTTTATCGACGATGGTGACGTCACTTTTTCATTTTCAGCCTTCGTAGTTAGTTTATCATCACATCCTTAGTTTATATTTGCACATTATGTGTTCACAGACGCCGCGAAAACGCAGCGCGAACGCTAAGAGTTTCGATACATTGCAGATGGCAAACCTTTGCTAGAAAAGGCGGTCCTTAAGGGCCTATACTACCTCAAGTGGCTTAGCATGATCCTCCGTTATGTCGAAAATACTGCAGCATTAATTTTGAAATAAATATATGGTAAAGTTGAGGATTAATGCTAGGTCTTATGTTAGACGAAAACACGATTTCATAAATTTTTTTCGTTAGAAAAAAATTCCAAAGTTACCTCCAAACCGAACAATAAACCGCTGGTATTCAAAAAATACTTCAAATTAGATCATGAAACTTTGTATATTAACCGAACTAACTATAAAGCAGGTCTTATGTTGTTATTTACTTTTTTTTAATTACCATTATTTTCACAGTAAAAAGCAAATACCTAAACTATTGGCGCTGCCTGCCGCCTAGCACCGTACTCTGTCTCGCTCTCACTCAGTCCGCGAGCAGTATCGTGCGAGCGAGATAAAGAGTGAATTTTAGCTGAGGTAGTGTAGGCTCTTAAATACGATGTATATTCTTTATTTATTAATTTTCTTTAATTGCATAATCAGCCTATAATGTTCCCACTGCTGGGACACGTCTCCTCTCTGTGAGAGGGAGTGGGCCGTAATCCACCACGCGGGCCCAGTGCAGGTTGGTAGTGGATTTCTATTTCTTCAATTGAAGCGGTTTAAAACCAATCTTTCGTTTCTTTATACTTACAACAGGTGACCATCCTGATCCAGAGTTGTGAACTTGCTCGCCTCTTACTCCGAGAACCCGAGGTTGACTGGGCCCGCAGATGTCTGCGTCTAATATACCCACCTGAAAGTAAACAAGATTCTTTAAAGTTTGGACAGTATAGTAAATATCTGTTACTCTGAATTTTAGTTATCATTTTGCTACAAGGGAAACAATGCAATGATCACGGTGAGGCCAATGTCCACGGGATGTCCCTTGAATAAGTGGTATGAGCTTAGACAAAAAACCTAAACGAAAGTTTTGCCTTTGGGTAAATCATCATCAAGACGTCCACCGCCGGATGTAAACCTCCCCCAAGCATCGCCACACCGATTGATTCTGTGCTTCTCGCAAAATATCTTATCTCAGCAGTTGAGTCACAGAAAGACCTAGGTGTTGTTATGTCCAACGACCTAAAATGGGAAGCACACATATCTGGTATTGTCAAAAGAGCAAATTCGAAACTTTACATCATCCGCAAGGCATTCAAGTGCCTGACGCCTGGGACATTTATCAAGTTGTACAAGACCTACATAAGACCACTCTTGGAGTACGCTAATGTCATCTGGGACGCTTATTTTAAAAAAAGACATCACTCTACTTGATAATGTACAAAGAAGGGCAACCAAGATGGTTCGCACCATGCGTAATCTACCTTACGAACAACGCCTCGAAGAGCTTGGCCTTATCACACTGGAACAGCGCAGCCAAAGGGGTAGGCTCATTGAGACGTACAAGATACTAACAGAACACTACGAAGTGCCCAGCCTTCAAAATCTCTACACACTGAATGCGAACACACATTTGCGTGGGCATTCCCTAAAGCTTTGGGAAAATTCATAAAAAAAAGCCCTTGAAGCAATTCTTGTCTAACCGAGTTGTAACAGCATGGAATAGGCTCCCGGAAAAAGAAAATGTTGTGACGGCTCCCACACTGAACCGCTTCAAGAATCGACTGGACAGATTGATCGGCTGATTAGCTGCTAGTGTGTCTAACCAAATAATAAATTTATTTATTTATTTATTCACAAGGCAACTACAACAGGCAATAATCACAATAAGTATATCACTAGGTTCAAATTATAGGTTTCGACCTATAATTTGAAAAAAAAAATATAATAATAATCCATGTTTTCGTAGAAATATACAAAACAACCATGCATACAACTACTTATGCATCGAATAAATTACCCCATAAAACCTGACCTATATACAAAGGCAACGCACGACGAAGGTTGTACCAGGCAGTGCCACCATCTGGCTGTACTGTGCGAATTCTTTGGCACCACGCCTTTGGAATCAATACACGTGTTGTCTGTGCCCGGTTCTCTATTTGAAAAACAAAATATTTTGCCGCGAAAATGGATTTCGGAAACGCGTATGAACGACGGTCAAGATATAATAGGGTAATGTTAATGTTATTTTTTTAATTATAATAGGGTAAGATTATGTTAATTATTCAACTGCTACTGTTCTCCGAGTACCTATTGTCGCAGCGTGACGTTTTAATTGCTGTTTAATTGAACAGGTGGCACAAGCTTTTCAAACTATTACGCAATCAATTTGGACATGGTGAAAATGATTAATTCTGCAATTTTTTGGTGTACCTACAAATTATTTCAAATTCTTTTCATTCTCAATTTGTGCCTATATATTTGAGTGGAAACATTATATTAAATTATTGTTTTTTTAATAAGTCATTAGGTTATAACTGCGGTATATTTATAACCCGGCGGATAACAGAGGGGTTATCCAAGGGGTCAAACACGCCCCCTATCACACGCATTGCAATAAGTAACGACAATCCATTAAATAAATTAAACTGAAGAAGTCATGCAAGTTCATCAAAGTGCATTGCCTTAAGTTCACTGGCTTCTCAAGATAAACATTGAAATTGATTGATTGACGCCATTTGATTGTTTTTAATAACCGAGTGAAGCTATGCTTTTATATTAGTTTTAGCATGCTTGGGTTATGTTTTATCTATAGCTATACACCATCACTAGGTCAATGAAGGTCAGACATCACATAAAGATAAAACCTACCTCATAAAATTTGAAGTGAAAGTATATATAAGTACAGATAACAACCTTTTCAATGGTTATTTGTTACATCTATGGATTACGGATTAAAAGGTTTTTAACAATGGAATGTTTTACAGCAGGACTATTTAGTACTTATATTATTTGCTGGCATGTAGAATTGTGATAATTTAATGCTCCAAGGGTCAGCTGCATACAATTATAACAATTCATAGGCTACTAACACAAGATTGCAGGGATGTTGATGGATAGTTTTTTTCAAATGTGGCATAATATTAGATGCCTAGCCTTTTCATAACTATGTTGTAGTTGGCTCCAGATTTACCGGATGCAGCTGAATACCAATATTTAACATGGGAGTGACTGCCTATCTATCCTCTACAGACTGAAGACAAGGGAAGACCGTGTCTTACCCAGTAACTGGGTTGTGGTAAGACTGGGTGTCAAATTTCAATTTTTGTACTTTCCTATGATATCCTTAAAACAAAATATTATAGTTTAACTTACATTAGCATCAGCGTTCCTAGCAGCCAATGCATGCCCAAGTAGAGATGTGACAGTACTCTTGCCCACTCCTCCCTTTCCTGAGAGGATTAATATTTTGTGCTTCACATTTGATAGCCGCTCCTTAATTAATTGAATTGCAGGGTCTGGTCCTGATACTGCGCCTGGTAAAAAGAAAGTAAATTTTTGTATTAGTACTAGCTTCTGCCCGCGGCAGAAGCCGCGTGGATGTCGTAAATTATCCTAAGGGAATTTGCTACTGGAAAAAAGTAGTCAGTGTCCTTTCTATCTCCTTGCCAAATTTTATTGAAATCTGTTCAGAGGTTTAGGTTAAATTTAATTACAATTGTTTCAGTGGTTATTTCCTCAAAAGGTAACAAACAGACAGAGCTACTTTTGGTTTCAAATGTATAATATTAGTATGGATTATTTTTTTAATCTATTTTCATTATGTTTTGAATACTGTTGACTGACTGTGTAGAGAATAGATTAGTGAAGTTATAATAAAAAAAAATACATAACATTTGCATTTCAAACATTTTTTCATATCCATGCACTGATAACTCTGATAAGACTGACTGATTACAAGCAGGATCTCAAAGTTATTGATTCTATATCCTGAATGATCTATAAAAAAACATTTTATTTATTTAAACTTTATGCACAAGTATAAAAATACTGTACAAAGGCGGACTTAATGCTTCAGGCATTTTCTACCAGTCAACCTTTGGGTGATGCAGCCAAAACATGGTAGGTGCAACATATGGATAGATAGCTCAGAAATAACTATAAAATAAAATAATAAATACTAATACATAGATATAACATTTGATAACAGACCATAATGCAAGTAACATGTATGATAAGTCTTAGGCCCGTATTACAGAATGTCACTCAATACTCAAGCATTACTTAAAACTAGTTTCAACCAATCAAATGGCTTGAATCTAGTTTTAAGTAATGCTTGAGTATTGAGTGACGTTCTGTAATACGGGACTTAGTTTGGGTGCTTGTAACATAACTTATTCAAATATTCTATAAATTATAATTATTGCTGTGTCATTCCTTGATTGAAAGCTTGCATTCAATTAGAAGTTTCTCCTTCAAATCATGGGGGTAGTAAAAGGCAGCACACTGATTAATCAGTACAGTATCTACCAGTGAAACAATCCACAGAGGACTTCAACAGGAAGCATTATGGCCAACTTAAAAGTAATAGGAATTGAGACAGTAGTATTATGGCCAATTTAAAAGTAATAGGAATTGAGACAGTAGTATTATGGCCAATTTAAAAGTAATAGGAATTGAGACAGTAGTATCTTGTTGCATTGCAATGTGGCCAATAAAAGCGGTGGATTATAATATAGCACTTACCACTAGGACTGAACAAATAACTGATGCAATATTAATGTTTGTTTAATTAAACACTTACCCGAAGCGCAAATATTTTGGTTAGGGCATCCAGCGCACGCCGAGGCCTTCCCAGCATCGTCACTTTGGGTCCCAGGACAATCTACAACAGAGAATTGCAGGGTTTTACGGAGGAGTCTAGGGTTTCATGAAACACTTTCATAGGTTATTTACTTACGCTGAGGCGCATTGTCTGGTACACCACTCATGTTTGCTTACAGCTACTAACACACCCCTATTCATAAATAATAAAAAAACGCTGTAATAATTAATTAAAATGATTGTCGTGATGTCGTGAATCTACGAATCTTACGAGACATCTGTGATATGAGAATTCTGTGAATTTCTGTGGAGCAGAAAAACAAGAATAATGTCAAAAGTTTTGATAGAGGAAATGTCAATGTGATTGACACTGACATTGACATTTAAAACTGTCAGTCACAAATTTTGTGTGGTTGGACATCGTGGGCTGCGTTCATCATTGAATTATTATTAAGGTGAATGCGCAGTGGTAAACCGCGAAATTCAAATTTTATTACGTTTTTTGCATTTGCAGGTCAGTATCAGGTTTTATCTTGATCAAAATTTGATTCGCGACTATACCAGGTACGTATCTAAAGAATTATAATCATTAGAATCATCAATACATCTTCCTAAGTGAGATTTGTACCACAAGCACTATTCCATAAGAGATTTCTTCTTTTGGTACAAATCTAAGTTAGGAAGATGTATTAATGATTCTAATGATTATAATTCTTTAGATACGTACTTGTTATAGTCGCGGATCAAATGTTGATCAAGATACAACCTAAAACAGACCAGCAAATTGCAAAAAACGTAAAAAAAATTGAATTTCGCGGTAACCACTGCGCAATCACCTTAAGATTTTGTTGCTACTCTTCCTTATGAGTCGCAATAAATACTTTTTCTTTTCTTTCTTTTTTACAATGGATTGGTCATAACCTGCCAAATCATTATTGGAAAGTTGGTGCAATTATTATTATTCCATGTTCTGCAATAGTCCTGCAGGGGTTTTCTTTGGGCGCACTTGCATATTGCATACAGGAATAATCGGTGGTGTGTGCCTCATCACAAAAATTGTTAAGACTATGCCGACCGCACAGTGGCGCCCTCATCGTTTGTTTGGTTATTTCATACAATTTAGAATGAAAATGCAGAAAATAAGCACGTTAAGTTGTGCTTCACAAGATTATACGTTGATATTATTAGAAGCGGTAGTTTTATATTGTTTAGGTTTATCATAATCCTTAAAACGGAATATAGTGGCCACTTTTATCCGTTTTAAGGATTATAATGAAACTAAACAATATAAAACTACCGTTTCTAATAATATTAACATATAATCTTGTGAAGCACAACTTAACGTGCTTATTTTCTGCATTTTCATTCTAAATTGTATGAAATAACCAAACAAACGATGAGGGCGCCACTGTAGGGTCGGCACAGTCTTAAAGGGGCATCTGCAAGTTGGCTTTAGCCTCTCGTACGCCTTCCAAAGATATGGGACCCAAGCGTAACATATCTCGTATGTTATAGACACTAAAAATAATAATGTGGATAAACAAAGGCGACCTATTTGAAAGTTACCTAGCATTTTTAAATTAATGTGCATTTGCTGAAACCCGAATGCATCGTTTTAGTAGGATTATTATCTTTCCGTCAAGTTGTCTAAATAACGACACGAAAATTTTCAATTTTGAATTTCTCTTTTTGTTTTAATCAAATGATTATAAAAACTTCAAAATTTTTACACGTTTTCAATCAATGATATTATATTTTTACTTATAATATCATTGTTTTCAATATACAATAATCAAAATGGCCAAGGAAGTGTCTATGTGCACGGTAATGTAATACATAAGTAGTTCTTAAAATGTTAATTTTAAAATTATTTGATTTAAACTTATTCTTTTAAGTACCTATTTTGTAGCAACTCCAACAATGGTCCCCTGTAAAAGAGATTGCGGGGGCTCCCAGTGTGCCCCCACAAGTCGGCTACTGCTTCCACTCGCCGAAGAAACACCCATGGAGGCCTATTATGGGCTACGAGGAGATCGAGGTGACTCCCATGTAAGACTCCTTTTTACTTTTTAACAATCTCCGATAACTTCAACACTTTGTTCAATACTATTTACCCTACAACTGCTACGAGATAACGGAATCTGTAAGGACAAAGTAAAAAAAAAAAAAAAATGGTAATAAAATGAAATAATATTTATTTCTGTAAATAGGTTCTGAAAAACACTTTCACTGTCTGGCTATAAAATACCATAATTATACGGTCTATGTAATTTCTACATTTATATCTGTAATTTATATGGATTACATAATTACTAGCAGACCCCGCAAACATCGTTTTGCAAAAAAAAAAAAAAATAGTAAGTAGCCGATTCTCAGACCTACTGAATATGCACACAAAATTTCATACAAATCGGTCCAGCCGTTTCGGAGGAGTATGACACGAGAATTGTATATATAAGAGTACATCTATGTAACTCTTCAGCACAATAACACGAATCCCATTTGTCCACCAGGCCATCTCAGCCCATAACCAACACCATGGTGGACCCGTGCTATACTCCGGCCGGCATGGCCGCAGAGCCGCTCCGCTTCCCCAACCTGGTCACGGGGTTCGACCGAAGCCCTGAACACGCTGCCCGAGCAGCTCTATACACTCGATACACGCAGTACGAGTGGAACCAGAACAGCATCAAGAACTATAACGAGTCTGATGCCAAGAGGAACTTCTCCGAACGTGTTCGAAATGATATCATGAGGATGCTGAGGTAAGGACCACCGCTTGGCAAAAAAAAAAATGGAAAAATACTAAAACCTTTCGGAAAAACATGAAAACTAAAGCTTAGACTTTTAGCGCTATGACTCCATTAAATACG